>JAFEMH010004079.1:0-117500 GCA_022495995.1 Adenophora triphylla var. japonica | reverse complement strand
GCGCCATCTGCCGCCGCAATGGCAGCAGCTCAGGCAATTGTTGCAGCCCAGGCCCTTCAAGCTCATGCTGCTCAGGCACAAGCTCACTCAGCTAGAGAGTCTTCTGGTACCCACTTTTCCTTCTTCATGTTCAAAAAAGCTTTGGTATTCTCAATATGCATGTTCAATGATTTGATTATTTCCAAAAACATAAGTACCTTTATTCCTAAGATACTTATTTGTTAGTATGCCAACTTATAATTCATTATTTTGAATTAATCATCTCAAATCGTCGACAATTAAACTACTCAAAGATAAATATGCAAGCAGCAATATTAAAGTTATTTGGTTTCCGTACTTATTTTATCTGTTAGGGAAGTTTAAAATTCATATGTAAAATGCCCGCACCAACTGTTGATCTCCTCCTCCTCAAATGAAAGAAAAGAAGGAAAAAAAGGAGAAAAATAAAAGAAATGGGAAAAAGTATTATATTCAGTTGCCCTTCAAGCTCATGCTTCTCAGGCACAAGCTCACTCAGCTAGAGAGTCTTCTGGTACCCTCTTTTCCTTTTTCATGTTTAAAAAATCTTTGGTATTCTTAATATGCATGTTCAATGATTCGTTTATTTAAAGACCAAAAACTTAAGTACCTTTATTCCTAAGATACTTATTTGTTAGTAATGCCAACTTATAATTCATTATTTTGAATTAATCATCTCAAATTGTCGACAATTAAACTACTCGAAGATAAATATGCAAGCAGCAATAATAAAGTTATGTGGTTTCCGTACTTATTTTATCTGTTAGGGAAGTTTGAAATTCATATTTAAAATGTCCGCACCAACTGTTGATCTCCTCCTCAAAACGAAAGAAAAGAAGGAAAAAAGGAGAAAAAAGAAATGGGAAAAAGTATTATATTCAGTTCCTTATAATCAGAAGGGTCGAGTGACCTGAGCATTCGCCATTAGTTAGGAGATTGCATAATGTCGCAACTCGCAACAATTCTATGCGAAATACAGAATTCGAGCTTGTATATATTGTGTACTTACTCCTTTGTTTGTTTGCTTGTGTGTCTGTATGTTTCATTTGTCTTTACCCTTTTATTACTTTTTGGGTGGGGGGGAGGTGTTCTTTGGAGGTAGTTTTCAGCGTTTGGGGTGGGTGGTCCTAAGGGGGAGCGTATTGAGTTTGTCAGTTGTCATTAAACAATGGTTTATTCCTCTTAATCCTTTTGGTTGCATATCTTCTGTTTCTTAGTGATAATTAAAGCTGCAAAATGAGTCAGACTGAGCCGAGAATTGGCGAATTTGAGGTGAACCCTATACAATTTTTAATGAGTTGGGTCGGGCTCCAAATGATTGGGATGAACTCGACCGGGTTCTTAAAAGTCGGGTCCCTTGAGTACACCTGGGTTCAGTTGCTTAGAATTCTAAAACAGCATATTACCTTTCAAATTTCCCGGCTTTTGGCTTGCATAGCGGTTCACTTAAAAAAGAGGGCTAGAAGCCTACACTATATACAGAACAATAAACATTAAGAAAAATAACCCTATCATCCGCCCCCCCCCTCTCTCTCTCTCTCTCTTCATCTCCCTCAATCCACCGCTTTCAATTTCCTTCCAGTCATTTGGTCTGTTTTTTTTTCCCATATTTTCTCCTCTCTTAATCTCCAATCCTCTGGATTTTATATCTTATACAATCATCTAATAGGTTTTCGCTTTTGATGGATTGGCTCAAACTCAATAGGATATTTTTGAAAACTTTAGGGCTCCACATCAAACAATTTGATTATGCATATCGGGCGAGTTGGTTAGTAGAGGAAACAAACTAGACGCGAGACAATAGACGAGTGCCCGTGTCGAGTTGCGGGTAAATACGGACCGGATCGGTTAACCTGGCGGGTTCTATATGAGCAAACCCGAACCGGTTCGGCCTGAGCTGAGTTGAGTTTTCCCGGGCCATGCATGAGTTACGTGTCGTGTTGCCCGCTCGAGATTACAGCCCTAGTTATAATGGATGGGAATCACCTCTAAGAAACACCTTGGGTGATTCTTTGCTAGCGTAGTTTCTAATGTTTAATTAGTTAAGTGGATTCTCAATTTTGCTTTGCTTGTGCTTGACTTGGGTTTTTCTTTATGCCTTTATTTTCCAATTCCATATTACTTCATACCCATGTTTCTTACCTTCGTTTTGATTCTTCAATCAGGATCAGCAGACAAGGAGGGGAGAGTAGATTCGTTGAAGAAGACTCTGCAAGTTAGCAATCTTAGCCCACTTCTTACAGTGGAACAGTTGAAACAGTTTTTCAGTTTTTGTGGCACAGTTGTTGAATGCAGTATTGCAGACTCGAAACATTTTGCTTACATAGAGTATTCAAAACCAGAAGAAGCAACCGCTGCTTTGGCATTGAATAATATAGACGTTTTAGGGCGCCCGTTAAACGTTGAGATGGCAAAGTCTTTACCTCAGAAACCTGCAATTTTGAATTCTCCTCTTGGTTCTTCTTCTTTACCGATGGTGATGCAGCAGGCTGTTGCTATGCAACAAATGCAGTTTCAGCAGGCTCTGCTAATGCAGCAAACAATGACTGCACAGCAGGCAGCCAACCGCGCAGCAACCATGAAAACTGCAACAGACTTGGCAGCAGCTAGGGCTGCAGAAATAAGTAAGAGTTTGAAAGCTGAGGGCAATGGAAACGATGATGAAGAAACAAATAAAAAGTCCAGGTACTCGTGCACTATGTTGTCTTTCTCCTTGTATGAAATGTAGGTTACAATTAACCTACTAATAAATTTCTTTCTCAACATCGATGCATCATAGAGCTATGTATACATAGCATGCAAGACTGGGATTTACCAGTTAGTTAAAATATGAATCTATAGAAACTGTTGGGGAACTTCCTACACTCATAAAAAATATAGTGAAATTGATAAGCGGTATAGGATCATCTTCCCCCTTCCTGAAAGCCTGGGCTTGTGGGAAGGTTTTTGTTCTGGTTGGTTGGTTGGTCAGTTGAGGCTACAGTTGATTTGAGATGGTGCCGTGATGTACTGATGGACAAGTCTGTTGTTTCATGGGGTGTGAAAATATTCTTCGTGTACCTTCTGTACTCTACCCCATGTTACCTGGACTCGGGTACTCGGGTACTGGTATCCGACATGATCCGAGTATCGGATTCGGATTCACTTTTCCTTAAAAAAATGGATATGGGGACACTGTTTTAAATTTGGACACGGGTACATGGATATGTTAATAACAAAATATATTGAGTCTATTTATATACTTTGCTTATCGTAAAAAATAGTTTGATTAATTTTGTTGTACAAAAATATCATTTTATATTTATTTCTAAATAAAATTATAATTTTAATGAAATTTGGCTAAGATATAATTAAGTAAAACAATAACATTAAAATTTGTAAAATCTTTATAAATGAAGTCAACCCACTCCTTTTTTTCTTTCATTTTTTCTTGTCGTATCCGACTGAAAAACCGGGTGTCGGGTACGGATTTCATACCCATGTCGGTGTTTTGTCGTAATAGGAAACTCTCATATACAAAAAGTCCCAAAAAATATTTCCCATCCAAAAAATCCTAAAATTAAAATATTAATACTGGAAAGGCCAAATCGTCAACATCCACTTAACTTAGTCATTGAAATTCATTTTATGGACTAAATTACTCTTTTAATTAATAATCAAGTAATATTGGTAAATATATACATAATTAAATATTACTTTATAGCCCCAATTGGAATGCCATATGAGACTATGAGAGTGTACTACCTTAAACACCATTGAAGCTGCCACTGCAAAGATGAACAACTTTGAAGAAATTGAAGATCAATCACTGTGAAAGAGATATTTTCCTAGTCGAGGCCAAGTGGAATTCCTTCAATAATTTACCAGAGTCAATGCTTGATCCAAGCTCACCCAACTTTAAACCTAAAGTTAAATATCACCCAATACTCCCTCCGTGTCGGGTCAATGGACACCAAAAAATTGGGCACAATAACTAAGAAAAAGGAAAGAATCTTCACTATTCCCTCCACTCATTCTCTCTCCTACATTATTTTAATACTCACAACACCATTATAATTTACTATTCCCTCCACTCATTCTCTCTACTATTTTACTATTACACTCACAACATTCTTTCCATTTTGGGCAGTCTCCAATCACGTGAGACGACCCAAAAAGGAAATAAGTCTCCATTCACCCGACACGGAGGGAGTATATCATAAAAGACCTCGATTCGCAATGAATACACGAGAGCAAACTGATCAGTCGCCATCATGTTCATAATAGTTATCCACTCCCATTCCGCATTGAGTTAATTTTAATCGTAATATCACCCAACTTTAAACCTAAAGTTAAATATCACCCAATATATCATAAAAGACCTCGATTCGCAATGAATACACGAGAGCAAACTGATCAGTCGCCATCATGTTCATAATAGTTATCCACTCCCATTCCGCATTGAGTTAATTTTAATCGTAATAGGATTTGTATCGCTATTGGTTTTTGCTGCAGCAATTTCTCTTCCTTCAAAGAATGAAAGTTGCTCCTCAATCCTCCCTCTTCAAAGCTGTTGCATTGCAATGGTCTTTCAAACTGTCAATGGTGAGAGTCACATGAGTTGGATTTTAGTTAGGGCTAAAATATATAATCAAGATTGTGCATATATTTACCGTTATTGATGAAGTATTATATACTCCCTCCATCCCGTATACCATTATACTTTGTGTTCGAGCATGGAGATTAAGAAAAAGTGCAAGTTGTGCAAGTGTTGTGAGTATGAAAAGTGAGGTAGGAGAGAGAAAGTGGGGGTAGGGAATAGTAAATGTATAGTTGTGAATATGCAAGTGGGTCCCATTGATTAAGGAAGTAGTAATAGATGTTCATTTTAGGAAAGTGTAATGGTATGTGGGACACCCAAAATGGACTAAGTGTAATGGTGTACGGGACGGAGGGAGTATAGTTAAGGTTAATTTAGTTCCTAAAATAAATTCTATAGACGAAGTTAAATGGATGTTGACGATTAGGACTTTCTTGTATAAATAAATTATTTTGGGACTTTTTGGATGTAAAAATGTGCATAGGAGTTTTTTACGACTTTTTGGTATTTTTCTATGGATGACTTGTAATTCAGTTGTATCTGTATCGGGCAATTCAGAAGTTTTATGTATGGATTTTTCGTACATATCTTTTTCATGCATCAGTCTATCCTTGTAGGTTTTGCCTTAGGAGATTGGATTGAAGAACCTGTTCCCTGTACCTCACTGGCTGGCTGAGATATGAATCGACATCCTTAGAAATTAGAACTTCTTGCTGTTTCTTGAATATTACCAGTAAACTTGAGTTACTGACTTACTGGACAGCCTTGGAACTGCCGGTTATCTCTTGATTAGTACCAATAATTTGGCCAGCCTCACTCGTGATGGCTATCTCTTACATAATACCTGTAAATATTTCAGATAGCAGCTTAGGTTTAGTTTTGTCAGAACCTGTCTTTGCACTATCTACCCCACCTGCATGATAAAGCGCCTAGTTATTTCGTGTCTAAAGTTGTTGACAGTATGAATGTGCCTTAGTATGTTTTTGAGCTGGCTTTGCACTGGCAATATGACAGTAATACATAATCATACCAGCCATGAATACAAACATTATTTCTCTCTCTCTCTCTCTCTCTCTCTCTCTCTCCATATATATATATATATATATATATATATTTATTTATACAACAGCAACAAAAACAAAGCCTTAAACCCAATATAACATGAATCGTTGAATAGAATCACCAAAGAAGAAGTAAGAAACAAAGAAAAGTGAGATTCTAGTGGAATTAGAGGGAGGGTTCTCTTTCCCATGTTTGCACAATTGCTACATTGATCATATTTTCATCCTTTTGCCATTTTAACATGTAAATATTCTCTTAGGAAACTCACAGATCGGGACTTAACTTTTGGTCGAACATGTTAACCATTGCGTGTCATAGCTTTAGGTTTCTCCTTTAGTTTCTTTCGCCTTCATAAAATATGACTTTTTTATTGTGCATTATTTGAGTTGTTATAACTCCTTTTCAGCTCTAGTGGAAGTCAAAAGGTATTTCATGTTGAGTTGGTTCTGTTTCTGTAGAATCAATCGAGGGTTTTTTGGTTGCACCAGTACCTGGCCACAATTTCATTTTTCTTGTGCGTATTGTGGAGTAAGGGATGTGGTCGTTAATGTATGAGCTTAAGTATTTCCTTTTTAAGCACTTCTTGACCCT
This sequence comes from Adenophora triphylla var. japonica, assembly GCA_022495995.1. Taxonomy (NCBI): domain Eukaryota; kingdom Viridiplantae; phylum Streptophyta; class Magnoliopsida; order Asterales; family Campanulaceae; genus Adenophora; species Adenophora triphylla. The sequence goes on along the minus strand of JAFEMH010004079.1, from coordinate 111,250 downwards.
GTTGCCTCCATAGGTTTGGGTGTATTGCAGTTTGCAAACCTACACTGTTCTATAGTAGGGTTTATTATATTCTGCTATTTCCCTTTAACTGTTAAAGGAGCTGTAGTCTTTTCCCCAAGGACCTTATTTCAGTTCCTGTAAATAATGAAAGAACAGTGGTTGAGGTAGATTTTTTTGTGTGTATTCATTTCTGCTTATTTATTTGAGTGATGCAAATCATATTGGATTGACCCAACTTAACTTCCAAGCGTACTCTCGGAGCAAATCTATGGTCCTTCGTTAATTTGTGTGCATCACTTTTTTTTTTATGTAGAATTCCAATGAAGATGTGAAAAGCTACTGTCTGCGCTTTGATGTTAAACCTGCAGAGTCTCTACGACTCTTTTGTGGATGTGTATTCTTGTGGTTAAAGCCACAATTGCGCTGCCATTGGTCTAAGATGTCCCTTCTCCTATTGGTACTCGAGGCCCTGCCTCTCTGGGGTCATATTCGATAAACAATGACCCTCATGAGTGCATTACTGCATTGGACATGGAACCATGGTATGATATTCTTTGGCCAGTTTCCCCCATCCTTTGTGGGATGACATAAGATATTATCAAGGTACTTTTCAAGGTTCCTATGGTCTCATTTGTATCTCCAAGGACTTTCCTGTAGCGGTAGGCTACAAAGCAACACTTTTGTTTCAAAGCAACTATCTTCTAGGCAAATATCCCCAGCTTGTAGTTGACCGTACAAAAAGATCTTTCTGTTTGATTTTTTAACCCTCTTGGTGTGCATGTGTGCGAGTGCGCGCTCGTGTTGGGTTGGGGGAAAGTAAATTTCCAATAGTATATTTTCATTTGATTTAAATTTGCATAACCTGAGCTGTTGTTAGAGTATACTCCCTCCGTCCCATTACAGACTACACACTATTTGCACGGGAATTAAGGAAAAATGTTAGTGGATTAGGTGTTGTGAGTATGGAAAGTGAGGTAGGAGAGAGAAGTGGGGTAGGGAATAATAATTGATTTGTTGTTGTGAGTATGACATGTGGGTCCCATTAATAAAATTAATAAAACATTTCCATTTTAGGAAGTGTGTAGTGGGACGGAGGGAGTATATGCTTGAGCTGTAATGCCTTGTGACTGGTAATCTGCTCATATTATTCTTAAGAGAAACTGTTTCTGATTGATGTGAATGTTCATAGGTCTCCATCCCCTGCACCTGCAAGATCAAGATCAAGATCCAAGTCAAAGTCCCCTATCATTTATCAGCGAAGGAGGAGGTCTCGCTCTTTCTCACCTCAGTTCCGTCGGGGAAGAGATTATCGATCCAGGTCTCCAGTAAGATCTCGTCATTACTCCCGATACGAATTTGATAGGCGGTTGTATAGGGAAATAAGGGGTGGCAGTGACAGAAGTAGAAGAAGAGATTATGGTAGGAGTGACAGGCATTCATGGAGAAATAGGAGTCGGAGTGTAAGCCCTCTAACTAGAAAGCCTTATCGTGATGATTCAGACTCGCCAAAACGTCGTAGGGAAAGCCCAAGCCACAGGACTGGGAAATCATCTCGCGTTGCATCTAGATCTCCAGAGCATCAGAAGGGTAGGAAATCCCCAAGAAGTGACGATGAAAGTAAGCAAAAACACAGAAGGCGCTCCAGGTCCAGATCTGTTGAAGAAACGCATCAATCTAGTGAAAAATTTGAAGACAGTAAAGAAGGAAGATCAAAACGTCGAAGGCGGTCCAGGTCAAGATCTTTAGGAGGCAAACATCGTTCAAATGACAAATTAGATGAAAATAGGGAAGAGAAATCAAAACGTCGGAATCGAAGGCGCTCTAGGTCAGTCTCGATAGATGATAAGCATCACAAATGCAGTACACTGATCTCAAAAGCTTCAGGCGAAGGTAAGTCAAAATACAGAAGGCGTTCTCGGTCTAAATCTCCAGAAGATAAGCATCACTCAAGTGATAAAAGTAATAGAGGCAGGGAAGAAAAATCCAAGCACCATGGTAGAAGGCGGTCTCAGTCAGCATCTCCTGAAGGTAGATGCCCCCCAAGGAGTCGGAGGTCACCAGAAGGTTCAGATGAAAAAAAGTCAAACAACCGAAAGGGCTCTAGGTCAAAATCAGAAGACTGTAATCAGCAATCAAAAGATGATGGGGTAGATGAAACTGAAGATTTGAAAGGCATGTGTCAGGATATAGATCCTGCTAGATCTGAAGATGTCGATTTAGAAGGTGGTGTTAACCGTGAACAGCAACGAAAGGTTGTAAGAGATTATGAGACAACTGAGGCTACTAATAAGAAACAATACAACGCTGAAGAAATATAGATGGATGATAATGCTGGCTTTGTATGAGTTCTCTGATGCAGATGGAAGAGTTATTATGCTATCAGGAGCATGTTGTGATTCTCATTAAAGTTTTTCCAAGCTTGAATTTTGAGGCGGTTCTTGGATCCTGGAATGATTGTTGCCTCTTTTGAGACTGCTCAGCTTTGCTTTGGGTGCTGAGAATATTTGTGTTTTTGGGCTCTTTGTGAAATAAATATGTTGGTGTTTCTTTTCTTTTGCAGGTCAAAGAGGAACACAATGACTTAATTTATTCAGTTAAGAGTTACTTGAAGACATCTTGGAGTTCGCTATGCAGTGTTTTTAACGATTGTCAGCTTGATGTATGTTGAACTTCCATCATTCGGTAGTGAATTCAAGTTAAGTGTGTGTTTGAGGATTATCTATTGATTACCTCATGTATTTTCTGCTTTTGAGATTTTTAAATGATTTATCTAAACAGTTCAAGTAGGTTACTTTAGTACGTTATGTTCTTATGCTGCTTAGGGTTCACATATTTTATGTTTGCGACTGTCTGATTTGCTGAACTTGCTGGAAAGAGTTTTTTTTTCCTCTTTTTTTTTGAGAGTAGGGACCCCTCCCCCCTGTTTTCTTTCTTTCATGAAGTCTCTTGTTGAGTCAGCAAATCCCATTTCTTTCATTTTTTTTATGGTTTTATAGTTTTCTAGGAGAAAATGGTCATATTACATGTGTAGATTTCTTTTTCTCTTGTTATTTTAAAAAATAGGCATTCCATTGATTGCATGGTGGATTTGTTACAATCCAAACAAACACATGCAGGTTTTGCGGGCTTCTTCCCTTGGCGCTTTATCAGCTCAACTTTACAAGGTTTTATTCTAGGCTGAGTTGTGTATAAAGAAAGGTATGCAGCTGCAGATTTTGGCAGTTCTATTGCAGGATATACTTTACTGCGTTCAAACTTGCCGACCATATCTTGAATTTGGAAGTGTTCTCTTAAAACTTTTTGGATGAAGCATGGCGTGGCTTTGTAAATATTAGCTTGCAATATTTATGTTACTTCTGCTGAGATCATGTGCCTTACTCTTTTTTTCCTTTTTCTCTTTTTCTTGTCTCTGTTCCGCTTGCCTTTCCCTTCACTTGTCTTTCTTTTCTTTTTTATTTTTCCACTTTTTGGAATTGTTTGATTAGGTAATCAATCTGTTTTAAGGCTGACTGCAATCAATCAGATGATGCCGAGTTGACATAGATCATTGGTGCAAGGAGTTGACTTAATGTGTGTGGTTAGATGTTGTTTATTAACAAAAAACAGGTAATTATTCTTTTTGTTTCCTTTTTTGAAATGGACATTGTTAGGAACTTGTACTAAATCTGAAGTTATATTTATTTATGTTTATCTATAGATTGCATTGCTTCGGTTTGTGTGACTGAAATTGGTCTCTTAGATGGTTATGGAGGCAAATGAAAAATTCTCTTTCTGTCGGTCGGCCAGCATAAAATGTGTGTCTAGGCCTTATCCTATATCACTTGCCAGGCATTTTGATGAACTCTAGTGTATGTTATCTTATATGCTTATGCTTGAAAGGGGGTAGGCCTGGAAAACACAAGTAGATCGAAAAGAAAGCTTCTACCCAATCTAGGCATGCAAATAAAAGGGATGAGTTAGCTTTATACCAATATATATGCAGCATCTACCAAACCACACAGAAGAAATTTGTTGATATCTATCTACATTAACATACTCCTTGATAGAGGTCATTTAATCATGCGGAGAGAACAGACTATACTGTAGCTGTTTTTTTTTTTTTTAAGGGAAGCAAGTGCACTGCTGATAGGTCATCTGTGTGTGTGTGGAAACAATCTCGTGCAAGGTGATAAGGTTTTCAATCTTCTTTGCCCTCCGCTAGTCTGATGAGAGTTATCATCCCCTTTAGCTTTAGGTTGACCCAAAATTGGAGCTGTTCCAGACCAGAGACCAGAAGCAAACTGGGTTATTGGTACAAAGAGTATTCAACCTCAACCTAGGTTAGTAGTGTGTCATTGTCTGCCTTAATTTCAGTCACTTGTTAGGGCAAGTTAGGCTCTTCTTAATTAGAAGCAAGTACACGGTTGATTGATTGAGGGTCAAGGAAGAAGCTCTAGTCTAAGGGTTTCTTTCTTTGTTCCTGACTGCCTGCCTGCCTGCCTGAGCAAAGCAATGCTGAATGTCTGTGGCAAGTCTCTGAGCTTTGGAATGGGCTGGCTATAGGCAAAGGCTTTTGCAACATAACAATCCTTTCACGAATACTACTAGTGTTTTGAGTATAAACTGTACCTTCACCTCCAAATATTTGATTGACACTATCCTCCAGTACATTACATTACATTAAATCTCTTGTTACTAGATGTACTTGCTTTAGTATCTTTATAGTAGATAGAACGATTGCTCATAACAATGCCCGCTATGTTATGCATATTTTCTATATAAATGATGCTATCGGTGTTTCAAAATATAAATGAAAATTGGACATTGTTGGGTGCCAATTTAGTAACTGATGTCATTTTTGTTCCAAGAATAATACCTCATTTGGGTACTTATGCAATGGAGGTCATTATCACCAGCACTACCCAATTTTGACGTTGAATAGCCATCTGGTTCTTCTCAATTTTATAATTGTCTCAAACTCTACAAGAATCCAGACAAAAATACATAAATGTGTAATTATGAATTTAAATAGCCATAAATTGATTTACATACACCTAGTCACTGGAATTTCCTCCTTTAAATTTCTCACAAAGCCAGTAAGAAGTAGAGTTGTTGAAGCAAAAGAAGAGATGTGTGGGTTATTTTCAAGAACCGAACCGAACCCAACCTTCTCTCTCCTCCCTCTCCACAACCCCAAACTCCCTCCACCGCCCGTTTACCCGTACCCACTTCCCCACCCACACCATTCAAATCGGATCCGTCACACCCAAAGGTACCAATGGCTGTGTGGCGCCGTTGAGCTTGTACAAGTAACTGGGTATCCCGGAAACGGTGAGCTGGTTGAAATTAAGCAGGCATACAATTACAAACAGTTAGCGAGGAAGTACCACCCGGACTTGTCGCCTCCGGAATCGGGTGGACACTTACGGGTATAAAACTAATTACAAATCAATCCTTTTAAAATCAACATATTACTCTATTTTAAAAAAAATATAAAGTATGTATTTGTAGTTTATTTAGTTATTTATCTAGACTGAGCTAGACTAGACGTTTCCGGACGGAGCTATTGATGATGAAGCATTCCATTCCGAAGAAGTACCTGTCTGTCCCAAAGCCAAGCTGTAAGGAAGGTAGGTAGAGGTCGCTCAGTGCAAGTATGTATGGATGGCAAGTATTAATAAAAAAATTCAAATTTGTGGAGTATTTATTGTGATAAAAAGTAATTTTGAAAACTTTTCATCATTTTTAGACTCCGTTTGTCTCGTGTAAAACGATTTTCGAAATGATTTCCCGGAAAACTTTTTCTTAAAAATGAAAACGTCTTTCGAAAAATGACATGAAAATGTTTTCAGTTGTTTGGTAAATCTAAAAAAAATATTTTCGTAATGTTTTTGATTGATTAATCTAAATAAAATGTTATCCGGTGAAAACACAATCTGGACTAGGGTGGAGAGGATAGGGTGTGATGGAAGGTAGGGTAAGGGGTGGTAGGAGAGTTAAAAAATATTTTTAATATAAGTGAAAAAAATAATTTGAGTAGGGGAGGGGGCGGGGGCGGCGGGAATTTGTTAAAAACTAATTTTAATATAAGTATTTTTTTTAAAGGGGATTGAATGCGGGCGGGTAGGGTGGGCTGTGGGGGCGGGTGGTGGATGTGGAATAGGTAGCGTGGGGGTGTATGCGGAGTTGAGTTCGTTAGAACAGAGTCTGTAGAATATAGAAAGCAAACAACAATCACACAACACAAATATATACGTGTTTCACCAACTTTGCTACGTGCACAAGGAGAGGGAGAGAATATTATTATTTTCTAGAACTCAACATATTACAATCTCTAATATAATGCACAAATTATTGGTAAAGAATTCCTGTCTGTGCAAACCCCAAATATAAAGAAACATATCATCAAAAGAACTACAAATATGGTTGGGGCTATGCTATATTTATATGCCTTACTTCTAACCTTACAGGGTTTTCAACCTTGAGCCAAATTCTGCCGCTGATATGCCTTTTTCGAATTGGTAAGGCGCGATCGCCCCGTCTCCCAAATTTACACCCCCGCGATCGCTCCCTTTCTGGGCGCGATTGCCCCCTTTCGACAGAAACTTGGCGCGGTCGCTCCCCAGCTGACATGTCAGGCATTCCAAATTTTGCGGTGTTGTCCCCTAATTTAGGCGTCCCCAACTTATATGAAACCAAACCCAACAAATCTCCACCTTGATATCTAACCTCCAAATCATAATCAGAACTTCCCCTCTGCCTCATATGCTATCTAATAACTGCGAACATTCAACAAGTCCAAACAATGTTGGAACTTGCTAATTGGAACATATTTCGTGAACATGTCAGCATGATTGTCCGCATTACCCACTTTCTTCACCTTAATCCGCTTCTCACTTCTCAGAAAATGATACCTCACATCTATGTGCTTGATCCTATCGTGATGAACTTGATCCTTAGCCAAACAGATTGCACTAAAACTGTCACAAAATATTGTAGCCTGATCCTGATGTAACCCAAGGTCACTGATCAAACCCTTTAGCCATATCCCCTATTTAGCAGCTTTTGTCAATGCCATATACTCCGCCTCCGTAGTAGACAATGTCCTCGTAGATTGTAGAGTAACCTTCCAACTGACAACTGACCCATTAAGAGTGAACACATACCCGATCATAGTTCTTCTCGTGTCAACATCCCCAAAGTAGTCTGAATCACAATAACCCTCAATTGTACATTCTGTACCCCTCCATAAATGAGCCCAACATCTGATGTAACCCTAAGATATCTGAAGATCCTATTCACTGATTGCCAATGTTCCTTACCAGGATTTCCCATGAACCTACTAACAACACTAACAACATGAGCAAGATCTGGTCTAGTGCAAAACATAGCATACATCAAGCTACCAACTGCACTAGCATATGGTACTCGAGCCATGTACTCTTTCGCCTCTTCTGACTTAGGTGCAAAAGCAACAGACAGACGTGCATTCGTTGCACTTGGAGAATCTAAAGGTTTTGCTGTAGACATGCCAAACCTCTTTAAAACATTCTTGATGTAACCTTTCTGGGATAAAAACATATTTCGTTGGCTTATATCCCTATAGATCTCCATACCCAGAATTTTCTTTGCCGAATCCAAATCCTTCATCTCGAACTTTGCAGATAGTAGACCCTTCAACTTCTGAATATCTGAATTCTTAACAGCCGCTATCAACATATCGTCAACATAAAGAACCAAATATATGATCGAACCATCCACTAACTTAATGTGATACACACAACAATCATACGCACTTCTCGTGTAGCCAATCTCTGTCGTATGGCTGTCAAACCCCTTGTACCAATGCCTAGTCGATTGCTTGAGCCCATACAAGGACTTCTTCAACTTGCACACATAATCTTCTTTTCCCGGAACCTGAAACCCATTTAGTTGTGTCATATAAATCTCCTCCTCCAACTCTCCATGAAGGAAAACTGTTTTCACATCTAGTTGCTCGAGCTCCAAATCATGACGTGCCACCATTGGTAATAACACTATGATAGAAGTGTGTCTAACCAATGGTGAGAAGATCTCATTGTAGTCAATGCCCTCTCGCTGTGTGAAACCCCTTGCAACTACACGAGCTTTATACTTGACCCCCTCTGAAGGTGACATACCTTCCTTTTTCTTGAAAACCCACTTGCAAGTCACAATCTTTCTGGACTCTTGGTTAGCTCCCATGTCGAATTCTTGTGAATTGAATCCATCTTATGTCCCAAAGCTGCATGCCACTGGGCAGACTCTGAACATGTAACTGCTTCCTTGAAAGCAGTTGGCTTCGAAGAATCGGGCTCCACCTCCTCAGCAACCTGAAGTGCATAATACACCATGTCTTTAAAACCATACCTCAGTGGAGGCTTCCCGAAATTAGCTCGTCTAGACCTCTCTTGAGCTAACCCATGTCCCTCGGAAACTGGTGATGAACTTTCTGGTGCTTCTATTTCTCACGGTAGATCCTGATGAATATCAGATGACTGTGGATTGCTCAAATCTGAAGTCTCTTGTAGCTCCATCTGATTATCCTACCAACAACTGATACAACCACAAATCTCATAATAGGGTTAAGTACAGAGTTTTCATCAAAAACAACATTCCTGCTTATTATTACCCTACCCTCTGATCTAGACCAAATCCTGTATCACTTGACACCATCCCCATAACCCATGAATACTCATTTTCTAGCACTCGGCTCCAACTTCCCATCATTCATATGATAATAAGTAGTACAACCAAAATCCCTTAAATTAGAATAATCAACGGGTTTACCTGACCATACCTCATTGGGAACTTTGAGACTGATACCTGTATGTGGTCCGCGATTTATCAAGTAACATGCTGTACTAAACGCTTCTGCTCAAAACCGCTTAGACGACCCTGCATTGGAGAGCATGGACCTTGCCCTAGCCAATAATGTCTGATTCATGCGCTCTGCTACACCATTTTGCTGTGGTGTACCTCTGATAGTGAGATGGCTAGAAATTCCCACTTGCTTACAAAACTCAACGAACTCAGCACTATAGAACTCCAACCCATTATCTGTCCATAGTTGCTTGATCTTCTTTCATGTCTGATTCTCTACTAATGTCTTCCACTGTCTGAAATTGGTGAGAGCCTCACTCTTGTGCTTCATAATAATTACACAAGTCTTCCTCGATTATTCATCAACCATGGACAAGAAATACCTATGACCCTCAATGATTCCTGACGTGAAGGTCCCTAACAAACCGAGTGAATGTAATACACACTGCCCTTCGTTCTGTAAACCCCATTAGGAAACTTGCTTCACTGCATCTTCTCAAGTACACAATGCTCGCAAAACCTAAGGTCCTTGACCTTATGGCCACATAGAAGACCATGATTAGCCAATATCTGCATCCCTCTAATGCTCATGTGCCCAAGCCTAATATGCCACAACTTGGTTATATCCTCCTTGACCACTTCAGATGATGCAACCAATACTGACCCAGAAAGCATCCTTCCTTGGAGGAAATACAGGGAAACCCGCTTAAGGCCTCTCAGAATCACTTCAGAACCTTTGCAGACATAAACTGCTCAGCCTTTACCTTTGAAACTGTACCCTTTGCTGTCGAGCTAACTAAGAGATATCAGGTTCTTCGTCATCTGTGGAACATGCCTCACATCGTTCAAAGTGCAGATCTTACCATTATGAGTACGCAGCTTGATAGAGCCAATACCAACCACTCTGCAAGCAACACTGTTGGCTATATGAATATTACCACCATCTATCTGCTCATATGTTGTAAACCACTCTCTCCTCGGACTGATATGATAAGAAGCCCTAAAATCAAGAATACACGCATACGACTGTTTTGCAGATTCTTCTATCACCAGAGCATAATCCCCATCAGAGCTGCTCGTATCAACTACAGCAACATTAGCTTCATTGCGATTTGGAGGCTCGCCTCGCTTCTTCCTAGGACAATATGTCTTCAAATATCCCTTCCCATTGCAGTAATTACAAATATCATCAGGTTTCGGGCCCTTTTTGTACTAGAACCCCTGCTGCCTTCCGCAACCAAACCTGCAGTCTGATTATCTGTAACTCTCTAGTATTGAGCAAGGATTTCACCTACTCTAGAGTCACCGTATCCTTACTACTGATACTAGAGTAAACGTAGTGCTCATATGATAAATGAAAGGAAACAAGAAGCATTAATGCATCATGCTCATCAGCAACCTTAGCAATTAGCATCTATATTACGCAGTTCAGTTAATAAAGATGTAAATCTATCTAGGTGATCCCTATGTAAATCTATCTAGGTGATCCCTAATGGGTGTACTTTTCTGCATTCGGGGAGAATATAGCCTCTGATTCAGATATAGCTTGTTGGTCAATGATCGTGTCAAATACATGTCTTCCAACGCAAACCATAAAGCACCTCCGGAACGGTATCTGCTATATCTGCTAGAACATCATCATCTAGACACCTGATGATCTTAGAGTAGCCCCTCTCATCTAACGCGATCAGATCTGCCTCTTCCTTCTCTACTACCTTCTTCCCTTTCTCCGAACCTTCTGCTGTTGTAGCCTCGACAGCACCGGTGGAAACGGCTTCTGCTTTGCCATTTGAATCCTGATGATTCCCGATTGCAGCAGCCTCTGGAGCCCACAAGACCTTGTCTCAACAAGGCTTTCATCTTGATTTGCCAAATAGAAAAACTATTCTTCCCATTAAACTTGTCGATCGGTGATTCAATTCCTGATCCCATCTTTTTCTGGAGCGGAATAACCTGGCCGACTCTGATACCAGTTTGTTAGAACAAAGTGTATTTAGAAGATAGAAAGCAAGCAACAATCACACAACACAAAGATATACGTGGTTCACCAACTTGACTACGTCCACGGCAGAGAGAGAGAATATTATTATCTTTTGGAAATCAACAGATTACAATCTCTAATCTAATGCACGAATTCTTGGCAAAGAATTTCTGTTTGTGCAAACTCTATATCTAGAGAAACAGATGAGCAAGAGAACTACAAATATGGTTGGGGGTATGCTCGATTTATAGACTTCTAACTCTTCGGGTTTTCAACCCTGATCCAAATTCAGCCACTGATAGGCCTTTTCCAGACTGAGGCGCGATCGCCCCGTCTCCCAAATTGGCACCCGCACGATCGCTCACCTTCTGGGCGCGATCGCGCGCCTTGCACCGCGCGGTCGCTCCCCGACTGGCATGTCAGGAATTTTGAATTTTGCTGTTTTGTCACCTAATTTAGGCGTTCCCAATTTAGATGGCAACAAACCCGTTGGGTTTGTAAGTGTGTTAACATTTTAGGAAAATGAAATGCGGGGGAGAAATCCGTAAGTTGTTTTACGAGTGAAGAAAACATTTTTCACATTTTCTGTTGCTTACCAAATACCGAAAAAATGGGATAAATTTTTTTTGAATTTTTTTTCCCCAAAATTTATGGAGCCTTATTTTATTTTTGAAAAGTATTTGGACATCTATCAATCAAATTGTGTTGTGTAGTGTAGATTTAAGACATCTACACAACTTGATTTAAATTTTCTTAAATTTGTTGTTCAATTAAGTTGATTAGTATTATTAAATAAAATGAGATTAATTTTTCAAAATTCCATATGGTGAAGGAAGGTCATAAAAAATGATAGTAAGAGTTGTGTAGCATCCTGGCTGTATTCGATAGTTAGCAGCTGAAAAAAAACAATATGATTTGAATCAAGTTTTCATTAAGTGAATTAATAATAAGAGAAAACACAAAGACTAATTCTCCATTTAAAGTAAATACCCAAACCTAACGTCAATGCAAATTGTCAGCCTCTTGATTTATTACAAGGGATACAGATAGAAGAGGGACTAGGATTTTGTTATCAGAGCCACCTCCAATCCATGGTGGCCTGATTATCGATTGCTGATTACCTACTTCCGCTGCTCTATTCTATCACCTTAAATTTAGGTTCATAATTCATTATGCTGATTTGATCAATCATTCTTACTAGATCAAATCAATTGTTGTTCTGTTCTTCTATCCACCGTTGCTTGATCGTATTGAATCAAATTGTTAATCTTTTGCCTGATTTTTCATCTGATCTGCTTGAGTTTTTGACCTAATTCTCTACTTCATATTTGTTTTTCAATTGTCTTTCTTTGATTCAACTTCATATCTTTATTTGAATTCATTCTCATAAAATCATGTCTGAGATTGAATCCTAAACGTCACACCCCAATAATCACCCTGGAATGAAATTGATTACTCATGTTCTTACTGACACGAATGGAGTCGTGCTATGACTCCATCTCTTGAATCGGTAATCAAGGTTGGCATGATTACAGGTCAATCTCCCCAACCCAAACCAAATTCAAAGTACATGGAGTAGATGTAACAATATGGTTATCTCTTGGCTAACAAATGTTATGCCCCCTGATATTGCCTCAAGTATTTCTTATCTACCTACTGCACAATTAATTTGAGAAAATCTAAACTCTAGATACTCTCACACAAATGCTCCAAAAATATTTTAAATCAGAACAGATTTAGTCTAAAGGACATCTTTCTGTGTCAGCCTATTATACCAAGTTCACAACATTGTGGGATCAGTATTATCAACTTACTCATTTAAGTAAGTGCACATGTAACAAATCTTGATGTTAAAACTCTTACCAAATGTCAATGACGCCTTGAATGTGTTGCTACAATAAGAACAACAGAGAGGGCTTTCTGCAGTGAATTTGAATATAAATGAGATGTCTGAAAATCCAATTTCCACTGCACTACTGAGTAAGGGTGGAAATAATTTCAAATTGATGGAGAAAATCTCTCTCTTATTAAAATTACCAAGCAAGTGCACTGGTTTATCAATGTAGTAATATGCTTACTTGCAAAGGTCGAATCCACAGGGACTAAAGTGAAACAAATATATTTTATTAATGTATCAAAGTAACCAAGAAAAGGGGTTTGATTGTTTGAATTATTAATCTAAGAAAGCAAAATAAATCAAGTAAAGATAACAAGGAAACAAGAGATTCATGGATTGGGGATCATAACAATTATCACTTTATGCTTTTTAAATCATGTAAAAAGAATTCAATCTCATTCTTGGGTTCGTTCACAAAAATATAGAGTTAAGATGTTAATATCTCCAGTTACGTCGATAAGAACATTAAAACCCTAATATCTCTATCTTGTTTATATATTCCGTTAAGTCAATATAAACATTCAAGAGATTCAATTTAAATCACAAGAACATAAGAATATAGATTCATTGGTTTCAGTTATGTCCTCAATTAAATCTATTCTTCTCAACAATGGTTAATGTATAAATCATCCATGTTACCAAAATGATTTATATCCAAATAGATTCATAGGCCAACAGTATCTTAACATACAATTGAAGCCTATGAATGATCTTGAAGAATATTGAGAGAACAAGAAAGAGAGAGAGAGAGAGAGGAAGAATTAAAATCCTATCATAAAGATCAAATTATTACTTACCTCAATCCACGAATCAAATAACAACCTCGAATGGCCATTAAAATCAATAAATTAAACCTTGAATTTCAATCTTCAATCCTTGTAAAAAAATCTAAACTATGTAATATATGATAGGGGAGAAGAAAAGATAAAGAGATGATACAAAAACCTAATGTAGGATCCTTTATATAGGAGGAGGGAGGAAGGATTCCTGATTTACAGCCAAAATAGATCAATTTCCTAGTCAAATTAGGATTCTGCTGAAATCCGTCACAAATCTGTTGTTGATTATGTTGAAAACATATCTTTTGGATGGGTAAAACCACATCCATCACAAATCAACTTCTTTCAATGGCAAACTTATGGTTCATTATCCACTGCTAATTTCACCTTGGATCATTGACACTAGAGCTACAACCACATCACCTCATCTTTTCACCTTCTCCTTGATCCTATTCCTATGTATTCCTCCATATATTTACCTAATGCTCAAACATCTCAGATCACATACAAAGGCATAATCAAATTGACATAATTTCTCACCTTGTTCAATGTATTATATGTGCCTTCTTTTGCCTACAATTTGTTATCTGTTAGTAAACTAACTTCAGATAACAATTGTTCTCTCTCTTTTTTGTCCAATGCCTAATATTTTTAGGACCAACTTTTGAAGGAGCCTCACATGATTGGTAAAATGGAAGGATGCTTGTATAAGCTGATGTTACCACCTTTTTCTGATCAACATATGCAACATTCTTGTTCTGCCCCCTTTCCAACTGCTTGTACTTCTCAATCTCAAAGTGTTTCTATGCGGCATTTTAGACTAGGTCATGTGCCTATACATAAACTTTAACATCTTCTTAGCATCGACTGTAAGTCTGATCATAAAGCTTCTGATTTCTTGTGTGATGTATGCCATTATGCAAGACAAATTAGATGTGATTTTTCCTTTGAGTACTTCAAGAAGTTAAACTCCCTTTTCCCTTATTCATTGTGATGTTTGGGGTCCTTACAATCAATTAACTCATGATGTTTTCAATTTCATTTTCACTATTATAGATGATCATACTAGGTCTATATGGGTTTATCTTTCAAAATCTAAAGATCAGGTTCCAGATATTCTTCTTACATTCATTTACTTAGTCAAAATCAATTCAAAGGTTTCCTTCGTACCATTCATTTTGATAATGGGACTGAGTTCTTCAGTCAAAAGGTTACTCATATTATTCAAACTTTTGGCATTCTTCAATCTAGCACTTGCATTGAGACTCCTCAACAAAATGGCAAAGCTGAAAGAAAGCATAGAAGCCTCCTTGAAATAGCTAGGGCTCTCAGATTTCATTCTCATCTACCTTTGAAATTTTGGGAAGATTGTGTCTTAACGGCAACATATCTCATTAATAGACTTCTAAATGTTGCTTCAGATAAAAAAAACTTCTTATGAAGTTCTTATTGGCAGTTTTCCTTCTTATTCTCATCTTAGGGTATTTGGGTGTCTATGTTTTGCTTTCACTTTTCAACACAATAGGAACAAATTTTCTCCAAGGTCTGTTAAGTGTGTTTTCTTAGGCTACCCTCTTCATAAAAGGCCTATAAATAGTATGATCTCACTTCCCATAGATTTTTCTACAATTGAGATGTAGTCTTTTATGAGAATATTTCCCCTTTTTCTCATTCTTATATTCCCACTCCTTTATCTGATCCTATCACCTCTTGTACTACTGACATTAACTGGCTTTGGGATGATAATATTTCCCTTTCACATTCATCTTCCACTTTTTCTCCTTCTACTCAACCTTCTTCTACCATACCGATGATGCCAAAAACGTTCGGATCAGCCCAAATCCAGCGGCAGGTTGTATCCTGCATGATTGAATAGCCTAAAAAAGAAGAACAAACATGTAAAATGAGCCAGGGCTTCACCGGCGAAGGCCCTCCGGCGTGATAGTAAGTATTTGTGTTTAGAGAGAGAAATCAATTGACAAAAGTTTAGATTCAAAAGATATATTACCCAAACAATGTGAATTATGACTTGTATTTATAGGCATATCGTTGTATAATCCATGTTGGATAAGAAAGCGTGTGAGATAAGATTATAATCCTAAGAAGATTATAACTGTTTACAGTCCGTATTTGAGTAGGATTGGTTAATATCAATCTGCACGTGCGCCTTTGAGGCGTGCTCCTCGTCATAAGTAGCCAGGTCGGCTTGGGTTGACGCCGGTGAAGTGGAGAGTAAGGATAGGGAAGCCCATTTCCTTATATTATATGGAGACTGAGGAGGTCTACTTGTCTTCAAAGGAGGCCTTGATCAAACTTGTTGGATGCCTTGATCGACAAATAAGATTTGTGCCTCGTCGGCATGTAGTCTTGTTGGGCCTTAGTCATTATACGCTCACCTATGTCTAGGTCAATATAGTGGGAATGACGAGGAAGCATGACGAGCAAAGGTAGGGAAAACCCCACTCCCTTTTTCGTACTTGAGATTTGTATGGATTATATTTTGGGCCCAATCCATTGGGCCTTGTCCGCCCATGGATCCACGTTTGTACCTCAGTTTATACCATTCAGTGGCCCTCAACTTCCTATCTCGGCTATGCCAAGGAGGAAGTGATGCTCTACCTTGGCTTGAACGAATACGAACGGGCTCTTCCGTTTTTAGGCCGGTTAATTCGTGCAATGATGGGCGCATCGTACGAAGTCTGACATTCATCTCGGGAACCCACTAGAGCATTAATTGCAAGGGAAAGGACGGCGTCTTTACCCGATTTTGACCCATACCCGTTTCAGATTTTGGTTATAAAAGCCTAAACCCCCTTCAATTTCAATATTTTATCACCCTTTGAGTTTGAGAGATAAATAGCAAGCTTCAAATCGCCATTTTATGTTCTTAATTTCTTGGTTAACTCCGTTCAAATTGATGGAGAAAGTCTCTCTCTTATTAAAATTACCAAGCAAGTGTACTGGTTTATCAATGTAGTAATATGCTTACTTGCAAGGGTCGAATCCACAGGGACTAAAGTGGAACAAATATATTTTATTAGTGTATCAAAGTAACCAAGAAAAGGGGTTTGATTGTTTGAATTATTAATCTAAGAAAGCAAAATAAAACAAGTAAAGATAACAAGGAAACAAGGGATTCATGGATTGGAGATCATAACAATTATCACTTTATGCTTTTTAAATCATGTAAAAAAAATTCAATCTCATTCTTGGATTCGTTCACAAAAATATAGAGTTAAGATGTTAATATCTCCAGTTACGTCGATAAGAACATTAAAACCCTAATATCTCTATCTTGTTTATATATTCCGTTAAGTCAATATAAAATTCAAGAGATTCAATTTAAATCACAAGAACATTAGAATCTAGATTCATTGATTTCAGTTACGTCCTCAATTAAATCTATTCTTCTCAACAATGATTAATGTATAAATCTGATGTGGCGGATTTCACTATATGTAATTCCCTAATTTTCTAGACATTTTATCATTATTTTAATGTAATTTAGATTAGTTTGATGTAATTTTGAGTAGACTATGAATTGGTGAGTTTGTGGGAAATTTTTGTAATTGTGAGACATATTTTGAGTGATTTTGTGTTGTTCCTGCAAAAGTTTATTAATGTGGAGGATAAAGTTGCTATTATCAGAAGTGCAGGGACCAAACTGCAAGAAGCTGAAGTTCAAGGATCAAATTATAAAGCAGCAGAGTTCGAGGACCAGAAGGAAATTATGAAAATTTGGGTTACCAAAGTAAAAGAAGAGAAGTGGGAAACTAATGCACTTCTAAAATGAAAGAAGGAGAGTAGGAAAGTAATTCAATTGGTAGTGGGACCAAGGAGTACGTGAATTATGGGAAACTGAATATGCATCCAATTTAGTGGACCGAAGACCCAGGCGTGGCATTGACCGGCGTGTGTGATGGCGTGTGTGAAGAAACAAGTAGTATTCAATTATTATTGAATTTCTTTTTATTTTTCCTTTTTAGTTTTCCTTTTTGGTTTAGGTTTAGTATTATTGGTTGGGACAAGTATAAATACTTGTTTCAACTTCAGTTTTAGGGTTAGACTTTTTATTATTACTTTTCCCTAGAGAGATTTCATAGTTTTCATGGAGAACTAATTTCATTGCTTCAGATTTGAATCTTGAACCGTTTATTGAATTCAATTGAGGTATCTATTTCTTTATTCCTTAATCCCTATTCATAGTTTTACTTGTTTTAATTGCTAAATCGTTTCTAGGGTTTTGAGATTTGATCACCCTCTTTTCCCTTGTAATTGATTTAATGCTAGTTTAATCTTAAGTCTGTGTCAGATTAGGATTTTTCACAAGTAGCATCTTTGAGATTTATGCATGTGTCATGGTAAATTGAGAAGGGGGTAAAACTAGATTTTGTTCTATTTGCAAAAGAATAGTGAAATTCTTGATCTTAATTTCTTAAAGCTTTATCAATCGATATTGTGAATCTAGAATGTGTCAGTTAGATTTAGGTATTGATTAGGGGAATAGGTGAGTGTGTCACTGCTTATAACCATTAATAAGAAAGAAATAGGGATTGAAATACATCTCGGATCAAGTGAATAGGGAGGAAGGGAAAGAAATTATACCGATGATATTGGATTGATAAACGGGGACGGAAACAAATCTGAAGTGCTTGCCTTTAATTGTTTTACAACTTAGTTTTTAATTCCCGTCTTAGGAATTTAATTAAAATCAAACAAACCCCCAATCTTGTCAAGTGACAATTGTGCAACCGAATAACCGTTCTTCAGTGGATCGACCTTGGACTTGTCCTAGCTGCAGTTTTATAGCTGAGTCTTGTCTTGGTAATTAATTTGTAGGCGTGCGACTTTAGCCTGTCAAATTTTGGCGCCGTTGCGCCGGGGAACGGTTTTTATTTGTTGGCACTCTTAATTTTTTTTCTTAATCTATTTCTATTTCTATTTCTTGTTTCCTGTTTAGTTGAGCTTTAATATTTTTGTCATCTTGTGGTGTGGAACCTTTTATGGTCCATACCCGTTCTGCTAATCAGTTTGCTAGTCCCTTTGTTCCAGAAATCGAAAGATATTTCAGGTATAGGAGAAATTTGCAGCAGAACGAGATGAATAATAATAACGACATGGGTGATAACGGTCCGGAGGTTGTGAACAATGGGGGTAATGGAAGAGGCAATAACAACCCCCCACCTCGAACATTGAGGCAAAGGATTGCTCCGAACTGGAATGAGCAACCGCAAGCAGTGTTATTTCCTGATTTACCGGCTGGGGTCACTTTTGAGTTGAAGCCGGGGTTATTGAACCAGTTGCCCCATTTTAATGGGATACCAGGGGAGAATCCGAATCAACACATTGCCCAGTTTGTGCAGATATGCAAGAGCATGAGGCCGGCTGCATTGCCTCTTGAGCAGTTATTACTGAGGGCGTTTTCCTTTACTCTTAAGGATAACGCGAATACGTGGTATTATCACCTGCCACCCAACAACATTACCTCTTGGCAGGAGTTGAAGGAGGTATTCCTTGATGAGTTCTTCCCTCCAGATCAGATCAATGTCATGAAGAGGGATATCAGCAACATGGAGCAGCGGTCCGATGAATCGCTATATGACTATCACAACCGGTTCTACAAGCTCTGCAGAAGCTGTCCATATCATGGCTTTGATGATGAGCAGCTTATTGTATACTTCTATGGAGGATTGACTGTGCAGGACAAACGGTGGATAGATTCTGCTTGTGGAGGTAGTATTCTGAACAAAACTACCAGGGATGCAGAGCAGTTGATAGAAGAATTGGCCAAAAGCACAAGGACTCATGGGAGGAGGTCTAGCGTTAGACAAGTCAGTGCTGCGGGATCGAGTGATACAACGAGTGATTTGAAGACCGAGTTGGCAGATGTGAAGAGTCTGTTGAAGACATTGGTTTTGGGTCAACAACCTCATCCCTGCGGTATATGTAATGATGTGACTCACCCGACCGATTCTTATCCTACTCTTCAGACGGATGAGGTGGTAGATGTCAATGCAATAGGGTTCAATCAGCAAGGTCAGAGGCCACCGCAGTTCAATTACAACGCTGCGAATAATGTTCACCCGAACCTTAGGTATGGTCCACCACAGGGACAACAAGGGTTCAGGCAGCCGTTCAATAATCAGTAGGGGTTTCAGCAGGGTCAGCAGTTTCAGGGAAATCAATATAATCAGTACAGAGCACCTGTTGGATAGCAGCAGCAGCAGCAAGGACAGTCTACAGAGGACATGGTCCGGTCACTAGCACAGAGCATGTCTACCATGAATGGAAACTTCCAGTAGTTCCAGCAGGAGACAAAATCGAGTATCAGCAATTTAGAGAGGCAAGTGAGTCAGATTGCAGAGGCTGTGGTAAAAATAGAGGCTAGAGAAGCAGCAAAGACTGTGCAACCCCCAAAGCAGAATGTTAGCGCAGTATATGTGAGGCGGAAGAAGAAAGTTGATGGACAGATGGTGCCGATAGAGCCTGAACAAAAGGTTGAGAAGAGGATTGAGCCAGAGTTAGAGGTGGAGAAGAAGGTGGAAGAGAAAATCCCTGAAGAGAAGTATATTCCACTCATATTTCCTGTTTATGAGCCAGTCGCACCTTTTCCGGAAGCATTGAAGAGAGACACCTCAAAGGAGCCTGACAAGGCTATTTTCGATACTTTCAAGAGATTGGAGGTGAACATTCCGTTTCTAGATCTTCTTCAGTCGGTTCCTAGGTATGCGAAGTTTTTGAAGGAGTTATGCACTATGAAGAGGAATCAGAAGGAGCGGAGTCAGAAAAAAGTGAAAGTGGTTGAGCATGTTAGTGCGGTTTATCAGAAAAAGATGCCCAAGAAGTGTAGTGATCCGGGCATGTTCGTGGTTCCTGTTTCATTTGGGGGTGGTCATGTTCATAATGCTATGCTCGATTTAGAAGCTTCAATCAATGTGATGCCAAATGCAGTGTTTGAAGATCTTAAGTTGGGTAAATTGGAGGACACTAGGGTGGTAATTCAGTTGGCAGACAAATCGAACTCATACCCTAAGGGGGTGGTTAGAGATGTGGAAGTGAAAGTCGGTAATTTGGTATTTCCGGCGGATTTCTTTGTTCTTGATATGGAGACTGATTTTGAGGCTCCCATTCTGTTAGGGAGACCATTTATGTCCACTTCTGACACCAAGCTTGATGTGAAAAATGGCTTGTTAACTATGGAATTTGATGGGAAAGTGGTGAGTTTTAATATGTTTGGTGATAAGACCCTTCCCAACAATGTTCGTAAGTGTAACGATGTTGCCATTTTTCCGAAAGATTGGTATTTTTCTTTTCTTTGAAAATCAATCGAAAAAATACGGAGTCGCCACGCCATTTTTATTTTAAGGGCCAAAACTTTGAAAAATGCCCGAGATTAGAGATTTGGGTTCGGAGGTCACGTTACACGCCGGAAAGAACGTTACTGTTCACCCGGAATGCCTCGTAAAACGAGTCTTCCAAGCTTAAAAACCATTTGTGTGTGTGTGTGTGTGTTCCTTTGGCCAAAATAAGTTGAAACTGAGAAAACTAAAAATTGGTAACTCTTTATTAGACTTTAAACAAGTCCCATGATTTTTGGTATGATTTTTGGGTTGAGTTTTGGTACTCAAAATATTTTTTGAAGTTGAAAACCAATTCTGCCAGAATGAAAAAGGCAGTGGACACTTGATTTTAAAATGGGTTTAATAGCTTTAAAACTTCAAAATCTGGGGAAAGTCCGAGAATGAAAGTTGTTCAAAACACCTTAAATAAGGTTTCTGTAAAAGAACTTTCCCATTTGAAGATGATTTGGTGGACCAAAACCTTCTGAAAATCTCAGATATGAAATCTGGATTTCCAGAGACTGATGAACTGACCTTTAAAAGATAATTTGAAAAAGGGAGTTATACTCACGCAAAAAATAAAATAAAAATATGTCTGGAAATATCTATATGTTGGCTACAAAAAGTGTTTTGTAGTCAACACCAAATTCCAAGTTTCTGTATGTCCAAAAAATTAGACCATGGACAGAGGTCTTAGAGAAAGGCTACTGGACAGCAACTTTCTCTTGAAGAAAAACATGATTTTAAAAGGGGTTTGGCATCCATGCTTGTCCCCATTTCCTTAGGCTTTGATTAGTAGTCACTAGACATTTTAGTGGTGATCTACTATATCAAGCCATCCTTAGGGTACATTAGGACTTAAGCATTTCATTTGCTTGGGAAGAGGAATTTTATCCTTGAAAATGAAGATTTGATGTATGAAAATGGTTTTTAGGGTTTTGAAAATATGTTTGCAAGTAAGTAAAAACACTTTGAAAAGAATGTTGATCCTTTTAGAGGATCATCCATGGAGATGAACTTCCATGGTGATCCTCTTGGATCTAGGGCAAGAAGATGAACAAACTACATTTTGGAGTTTGAAAATGCATGCATGGATGAGAGAGATTTAGGGTAGGAAGAGGGAGGTTATACCTATCTTCCCTTGTATTTTGTGTTTGAATGGATTCAAGGCTTGAATGTGTTTAGGGTTTGTGATTAGAGTTGGTCAAAGAGAAAACAAGTAGATAACACTTAAGTCCTCTATGTTTTCTCTCCAATCCTCCTCCTAAGGGGTGATTTAGGCTTGGACTTGTGTATGTATGAGAGTGATTTGAAAATGTTTGGAGTGAGTGGGATTTGGGAAATATTCAAGAGAAAATGGTGGCAATTCAAGGGAATTCCCACTGTTTTCTCCCTATTTTTCGCCAAGGTGCAGTTATAAAATGTGTTCTTCCTTTTATTTCTGAGACTGAAGGGCTTAATTTATAGGCCTCTGAAAATTCCAAAGATGTCCGCGCGGATTAAACCCTCAGCGTGCACTGTTCATTAATTACAGCTGCAGGCTTTGGACACAAAGAATATTTTCAGAAAATTCAAACTGGTTGCTGTTTTTCAGCTTGCCTAATTCGGATTTTTCCAATTTCTTTTCTTTTTTAAGATTCTTTTTTTGGTTTAACCTTAAATGGCAATCCCTAATCTACCCTTACTTTGTTAGAAAGGTTAGAAATTGTTAGAAATGTTAGGAATGTTAAGACTTTCATTAATTTTCTAACGAAAATGCTAACAACTCAAATTGGAGCACTTACAGTAGCCCCTCGGCGACGGCGCTTTCGAAGGAAGCGGGGTCGTCGATAAGAGTAAGGCTCCATATTTGGCAGGATGATCAAGTGATCGAGTGGCTGAACCTAGCGACAGGCTACCTACGTATCCCGAATGGGAATCAAGCCGGTCGTAGTTCGGGTCTGGAGTGACAGTTTCAGGATGTCAACCTGGCGAGCGAGTTCTGCAGTCGATTGCTGAAAGAAACTCTGCTGGGGATGACCATTTTAGTCTGATGGCTAGAGTTGTATATCTGCTCTGCTGGGGATAGGAATGACCATTTTTGGTCTGATGGCTGAACCTAGTGATAGGCTACCTATGTATCCTTAAGAGGAATCAAGCCAGTCGTAGTTCGGGCCTTTCGATGTCGACCCTAGAGTGAATGTTTTAGGATGTCAACCTAAGATTTGACTATTTTTGGGAAGTTTCCCTAAGATCTTGACTATTTTTGGGAAGTCACCCTATGATTTGACTATTTTTGGGAAGTCGCCCTAAGATCTGACTATTTTTGGGAAGTCACCCTATGATTTGACTATTTTTGGGAAGTCGCCCTAAGATTTGACTATTTTTGGGAAGTTGCCCTAAGATCTTGACTATTTTTGGGAAGTCACCCTATGATTTGACTATTTTTGGGAAGTCGCCCTAAGATCTGACTATTTTTGGGAAGTCACCCTATGATTTGACTATTTTGGGAAGTCGCCCTAAGATTTGACTATTTTTGGGAAGTCGCCCTAAGATCTGACTATTTTTGGGAAGTCGCCCTAAGATCTGACTATTTTTGGGAAGTCACCCTATGATCTGACTATTTTTGGGAAGTCGCCCTAAGATCTGACTATTTTTGGGAAGTCGCCCTAAGATCTGACTATTTTTGGGAAGTCACCCTATGATTTGACTATTTTTGGGGAGTCACCCTATGATTTGACTATTTTTGGGAAGTCGCCCTATGATTTGACTATTTTTGGGGAGTCACCCTATGATTTGACTATTTTTGGGAAGTCACCCTAAGATCTGACTATTTTTGGGAAGTCGCCCTGGTAATGGTTTCGATTTGTCGAATTAGGGGATGATTGCGATTTATCACTTTCCTCGTGTTGTGTGTCGAAATCGAAGTGATAGAGTTTCAGGTGCCTCAAACCTTAATGATGGCGTTTTAGGAGCCTCGAACCTTGATGATGGCGTCTTAGGTGCCTCAAACCTTGATGATGGCGTCTTAGGTGCCTCGAACCTTGATGATGACATTTTAGGTGCCTCGAACCTTGATGATGGCGTCTTAGGTGCCTCGAACCTTAATGATGACGTTTTAGGTGTCTCGAACCTTGATGATGGCATCTTAGGTGCCTCGAACCTTGATGATGGCGTCTTAGGTGCCTCGAACCTTGATGATGGCGTCTTAGGTGCCTCGAACCTTGATGATGGCATTTTAGGTGCCTCGAACCTTGATGATGGCATCTTAGGTGTCTCGAACCTTGACAAAGGGTGATCTGGAGGTATTAACTTGTTTTGAAACGATTTCCTTCGATGTTCGTATCCTTTCGTTAGGGACGGACTCTGAGGGGATAGACAGTCTTTTGGTGGACTTCATTTGAAGGGATCGGTCTTACGTTTGCTGCCGGAGGTGAAAGAGACGGAATTCCGTTGGCTTTCGTCAGGGATGAACCTAAGTTGAGGTTTAGTTCCATTGTATGAACCTAAATGAGGACTCAGTTCAGGAGTATGAACCTAAGTTGAGATTTAGTTCAGGAGTATAAACCTAAATGGGGGCCTAAATCGAGGTTGAGGGAGACAATTTGAGGGCATTCTCGCTGGGGAAGATTAGAGCTTACGATAATTATCGGGGAAAAGGGTGACCGTGTTGGTCAAGCGGCTGGACCTATGGTAGGCTACCTACGTATCTCGAGTGGGAATCAAGCCTGGACGTAGTTCGAAATCCACTGGACAGTTAGGAACAAGTCCAGGATCCTGGGCCTTTTGATACTTCGGAGGCTGTCACCTTAAGGAACTAAAGCTTACGTCGCTATTTGTGGAGATAGAGATAGCTAAAGCTATGGGTAATCATGCAACATTTGTGAACGTATGCATATTTTCGAGATATGTCGAGGGACTAACGTACCTTTGCTGTGCTTACAGTGTTGAGAGTCTTGATGTATCTGATCGAGATGTTGAAACATTTAGGGGCATGAGGTACCTCTGACCGATTGGCATTTGAAAACTTGGCGTCCCTGACCTACTTGCCTTTGAGAACTTGGTGTCTATGATTGAATTGCATTTGAGAACTTGGTGTCCCTGACCCATTTGCATTTGAGAACTTGGCATCCCTGACCGATTTGCATTTGAGAACTTGGCGTCTCTGACCGAATTGTATTTTGAGAACTTGGCGTCCCTGACCGATTTGCATTTTGAGAACTTGGCGTCTCTGACCGAATTGCATTTTGAGAACTTGGCGTCCCTGACCGAATTGTATTCGAGAACTTGGCGTCCCTGACCGATTTGCATTTTGAGAACTTGGCGTCTCTGACCGAATTGTATTTTGAGAACTTGGCGTCCTTGACCGATTTGCATTTTGAGAACTTGGCGTCTCTGACCGAATTGTATTTTGAGAACTTGGCGTCCTTGACCGATTTGCATTTTGAGAACTTGGCGTCTCTGAC
Source organism: Adenophora triphylla var. japonica (assembly GCA_022495995.1). Lineage (NCBI taxonomy): Eukaryota > Viridiplantae > Streptophyta > Magnoliopsida > Asterales > Campanulaceae > Adenophora > Adenophora triphylla. Next base: position 85,988 of record JAFEMH010004079.1, on the reverse strand, counting down.
CGAATTGTATTTTGAGAACTTGGCGTCCTTGACCGATTTGCATTTTGTGAACTTGGCGTCCCTGACCGAATTGTAGACACTGGAGGCGGTCTTCATATGTTTGTGGATGTTGGGGGTTGTCTTTACCAAGTTGCAGACGCCGGAGCTTGTCTTCATCCATTTGTGGACATTGGACGTCGCCTTTGCCGAACTGGAGATGTTGGAATATGTCTTCACGGACTTGATGCACTGTAGATCTGGAGCCAAGGTGGTGTTGTCCTAATGTGTCTGAGGCCAAAATGGTGCAGGATTGAGGTGTCTGAATCAGGCTGATGTCGACTTTTAGGTGTCCGAGCACAAGCTGACGTGGGCTTGAGGGGTTTGAACAAAGAGGGTGTTGACCTGAGGTATCAGTCATTTGAGTAGTTCCGTTGAAGTCATTATGCTTCGGTGGAGACCATCCTCGCTGCGGAGAGGTTTCGGGTAGTGATGGAAAACTGGTCTTTCGTGCTTGAATTGCTACATTTGTTAGCAGAGGGACAAATGCACATATGACATTCATGATGATGGATGCATGCATGGAACTAAAAATGATTTCGCAATAGCTTAGTTTTTTTTTTTTTTTGATTGATTCATGTTTTGCATGCTACATGAGCCCTGGGGAGATTTTTGTGGGGATGGATGTGGTGAGAGGGTTTGTATGTGTTGTGGACTATTTGGGACAAGCTTTGAGCTGGTGGGGTGATATCCTTTGGTCGCGGACTGGATTGCATGTCATTGATGAGGTCAATTTTGATCTTGGGATGAAGTTGGATTTGAATCCCGGGTCTCGATTGAAATTTCTTTTCAGTCTCGGACATTTGAAGCTGATGCTGACAGGCTCTAGAATCAAAGTATGTTGTCATGAATGAACCCTCTTTCTCTTGGGTTAGTTGTGATTTGACATAAATTTGGAGAATGATTTGGCGAAATGCTGATATGAGGAGATTCCCAACTCTCAACTTTTGATGATGCAGGGAGTTGCCATATATCAAGTTCTAAAGCTGAAACTCCAAGATAGTTGTTGAGGTGACTAGGCCTTTCTTCTGAAGATGGGTGTGACTTGATAAAGCCCCATTCCGTGGAAGAGACATGGCGAAAGCCACGGAATCTTTCTCTGAATGATTTGATGAAGCCCCAGGTTTGACAAAGCGTCACTACAGAGGTCCAGTTAAAGGTTTGAGAACTTGGCGTCCCTGACCGAATTGTATTCGAGAACTTGGCGTCCCTGACCGATTTGCATTTTGAGAACTTGGCGTCTCTGACTGAATTGTATTTTGAGAACTTGGCGTCCTTGACCGATTTGCATTTTGAGAACTTGGCGTCTCTGACTGAATTGTATTTTGAGAACTTGGCGTCCTTGATCGATTTGCATTTTGAGAACTTGGCGTCTCTGACTGAATTGTATTTTGAGAACTTGGCGTCCTTGACCGATTTGCATTTTGAGAACTTGGCGTCCTTGACCGATTTGCATTTTGAGAGCTTGGCAAGGCCTTGGTCTGAAGAGATGTGTTTGCGAAGTCTTGATTTTGAAGAAGTGACTTGGTAGAGCCTTTGTCTCATGATTGTGAATCTGACACAAACCTGGTAGGCATTGCGGGCGATGCCGAGATGAGTCTAAACAAAGACCCGGCCCATCTTGTAGCAAAGTGAAGAACCGGCGTGACCAGAGAAGCCCCACTCTAAACAAATGGCTTGACGAAAGTCCTCCCTCAAAGAGTACAGTGCAGCTCTAATGCAAATTGAATTGTCATGTAGCAAAAGAGGCAACCCATCCTTCTATATTTACTTTATTATTTTTTTTAGTCAATTAGTCAACCGGAAGAAAATGTAAAAGAAAGACAATTTAGAAATGTATACCTGCAGGGGGATATTTTCGAAAAGTGGGGACGAATTCCCGATTAGTATTATTTGTTGGCCTCATTTGATGAAGGCACAAAAGAACTCGCTTTGGGTTTGACTCTTTTGAGAGAGCATAAGTGTAGAAAGGTTTGTAAAAGTGTATGGAAGCCCCTGCTGACAGAAAATTAGTGTTTAGCTCTATTTTTCCTATAATGTAGAAAAAGAAGACTTGTCGAGACATCTGAAAATATGTTTTATTCAAAATAATCACAAGATTGCTTAAAACCCTTTATTAATGTTCGGGTTACTCACACCCCTAATCTCGATATGAACAAACATTTTGATTAATCATGAGGAGAAAGTCGACCAATACCAAGGGTTAAGTTGGCGAATTGAGAAGAAAGATTGTGCACATGAGAGGCCATTGATGAGACCGAATTTTCTTGGGATTTGGATGTGTTTATGACCGGACCATTTCTGGTTGCCTACGTTCCCCTTAATATAAGGAGCTCAGGTCGCCGTAGTTCGGGATTGAACCGTGTTTGACTTTGGCAAAAAGGGGATGAATATTTGGGGTACTTTCGGTGAAAAGGCTCGGATAGGAAGTTTGGATGATAAGGTACGGGCCTCGAGGTGGTTCCTTGACAAGTCATTTTGACAGATATTTGAGCGATTCCGTTGCTTCTTGATCATCGTCCTTCATCGGGGGAGAAAGATTTTGGATGCAGCTTAAGGGCTTATGATATGTTTTTGCCGTTGCTTTAACTGCTCCCTTGTTGTCGACAACTTCCGTTCTTCGGGCTTTAATTTTGCCCATATGTCAAGCCTCTGATCGGCGGTGCTGGGTCCTTGGCCCCATTTTTTTTTTTTTTTAAGCTTTTGCTTTTTTTTTATTTGAAGCTTTTGCTTGAGATCTTTTTTTTAAGCACTTGAGGACGAAGGCAAGCCTCTGCTCGAACTTTCTTGAGGCACGTGAGGCGAAGACAAGCCCCCGGTTTTTTGTCGACATGGGGTCAATCTTCCGATGTTGAGTGACCTTTTATTGTTCTTTGATGCTGCCGCCGTTGTTGACTTGGTCTAGGTGATGATGGGGACATGTTTTGGAAAGTGTATGGCTGATGGAGGCCTTTGTGAGGTAAGGGAAGTGCATAGGGAGGGCATTAGTTGACTTTCTCGCACCAATTAATTAAAATCTTAATCATTTTCAGAGATTATTTGTTGAGCAATGCGAGTGATCATTTAAAATAAAACCATTTCATTAAATGTAATGTAGGTGTGCAAATAATGTCTCAAGTCTAGCAAGAAAAGAAAAAGACTTCTTTTATAGAAAATTTAAGATTAACTACAATGTCCAAGGAGGACTTGATTGAACGAAGAAAGTACTAGAACCTACAAAGGTTGACCAAAAGACTGTTTTAATATTAAAGGATGGGTAGCCCCTAGTCTAGCTACTCTTTGTTGTTGGACCACGTCTCTACCCTTCAACACTGGAAGCGGATTCCTCATGAAGCTATGACGAGACTATGCTCGCCTTTGGTAACTTCAGGAATTCCTCACTCACCGGCCCTGACGGTTGCCTTTTCTGCCATTAGATTGTTATCATCTTGGCGTCAGTCGTGAACTTATCGGAGGGCGAGAGTTCAAAGCATTTCACCGAATCCGGCTTTGCCATGGTCACATGCTTGTTGCAGTCAAACCAGCCATTCTCCACATTTGTTGCGACTAAATCATCTGGCTTGGAGCTTGAATCATAAAACCCAATCATGTTTACACTCCTGTTGTTTGGGAAATGATCATTGGCAGGGTTGAGATCACTGAGGCGCTCGAGTTTGCCCTTCTTAATTAACCCCTGAATTGCCTTTCTCAAAGGCGTGCGGTTGTAGGTTATATGACCGTGATGCGGTGGAAAGCACAATGCTTAGTGGTGTCCAAAGGGATTTTGGGATCCTTGGGCTGATAGTTTCTCATGGGTTCGAGGAGACCCTGCTTTAGCAAGCTATTTAAAACTTTGCTTAAGGGAACACCCAAACCCTCGGGATGTGGTTTCTCCTTTGGGGGAGAATGAACTCTTAGTGCTCTTTGATTTGAGATTTGGTCATTGACTTGGTCACCATTCTGAACAGGGTTTACCGGTTTTGGTCCATTGGGGCGCTCAAGCTTGCCTGTTTCGATTAACCCTTGAACCGCTCTCTTCAATACTGTGCAGTCGTCGGTCGTGTGGACATAATGATCATGGAAGGCCCAGTGCTTACTCATATCGAGGAGTGCATTTGAGCTCCTTGGATGGTAGCCCCTGAGGGGCTCCAAAAGGCCTTCCTTTACTAAACCCTTGAAAATTAAGCCCATGGGCATCCCAAAATCATCAAAATGTTCTCGTCGCCTTAGAGGACCACCATTTCTTGGTTGCTTTTGGATGCCGTCAATTGTACACAGTGCCTTTTTTCCTTTAATGGATGTTGCAGTCGTGTGGGAAGGGTAAGTTTTATAGCGGTGAGACATGTTCCGACCCGTAGTGCTTCCCCGCGCACGAACACTTTTGATGTAACCATCGATGTAAGCGTCGAGATTTGACTTTTGGTAAAACTCGTTCATGTCAGATACACAAGATTGGTATGGTGAGATGGCCCGAGTCGAGCGATCTTCGATACTCTCGTTGCTAGGCTTTTCTTGTACCTTCTTAATTGGTTCTACCAATAATCCATTGGACGAGTCAATAGGAACACTAGGACTGCACGACCCTGCCACAAGATTGGCATCAGTAAATGAAACCACAGTAGAAAGTACTCTGGTGGGAGGGATGACAGTCTGAGCATTAAAAGTGTGACCGTAACCCTCCTCATAAGGCCTGGAAGTTGCCGAAGATGAGGATATATGGCTCGTAATGGGTGGATACCAGGGAGCAGTGAGTGCGGATCCAAAAGGCTGCTGAAGACATGAGGTTTGAGGCATCGTAACAGTAGGATTGAACGTGTCTTGACCATGCCGAGGAACGTGACTACCGGGGTAATGTGCATACTGTACTTGATGAGCGGGAGCGGCTTGCGTAGCGGCCAGTGGAGAATTTGATGAGGAGCATTTGACCTTATCGGACTTCCCAGGAGCGAGGTAGAGCTTGGAGGACGTTGTGAATACGGTAAACCTGATGAAGTGGTGATAAGAGCACAGGTGGCCCATGTGATCTTTCGGCATCATAGGGGCAAGTGTGCTTCGAGAATTGGAGGAAGCAAGCGGCCCCCTCGAACCATGGAGCACGAGAAGCGCTTGTCCCAAAATGGCTTGCGGAGCCATGTCAAGCTGGCTTGAGAAGTCGTGAGCTGACCCATTTCGAGATGATGACCCGAACAGGCGATGTTTTGAAGTAGTAACCGGCCCCTTCCAAGGCGTGGGGCGAAAGCCAGCGATTCAATCCTGGTGGTGAGACACGAGAGGCGGCGGGTTGACCTAGATCGGGCTGTTGAGGAGTATCGAGTGTAGGGCCTGAGATGTACCGGCGACCAATTCCGGCTGATGGCCGGGCCGGGCGAGGTTTTGGAGTAGCGAGGCGGACCCATTCCAAGGCTGCGGGGCGAAATAGGCGGTGAAACCCAAAGGTGGCGAGAGGTGGGGAAGTTGACCAAGATTGATACGATGAGGCCTACATATATATATGTACATACATATATGTACATACATATATGTACATACATATATGTACATACATATATGTACATATATATGTACAAATATATATGTACATATATATATATATACATATATATATGTATATATATATATGTATATATATATATATATATATATATATATATATATATATATATATATATATATATATATATATATATAATGTATATATACATTGACATTGTGCGAAAAGTCAATAGAATATTTGTCAATAACCTAATTCTGATATTAACATATCTATTTATTTTTTTATACGATGAGGCCGAGAGGCAGGCTGAGTGATAGGCTGGAGGATGCTTGGCCCATTAGTAGTTCCACACGAAAGGGAACAGGGCATTTGACGGTAGTTGGCATGCCCGAGAGGGCAATTAGCTCCAATCTCCGCATCAACCGTAAAGGTTCCATTAGAGTTGCGAACAATCACTAGCCCTTGGGTTCTGATACTTTCCAATAAGCCGGCGATCGAGCCTCTTGATGTTGTCTTATCTGTTCCAACATCTGATTCCACTGCTCGGCATTTTGCGGATTTTCGGGGTTCGGAGTTGTACGTCCCCCACCGTTCTCCTCTGAGTTGACCATTCTGAAACTTTGAGCTGAAGTGAAGGAGAAAATCGATGAAGTATCTGACTTCGGAATGACCGAGCTGAGCAAACGATGACCCGGGGTCTTGATCCAAACTTTGCTTACTATGGAAGGTACAAAAAGGTGTGGTTCAGACTCGGGAAAGCGAAACAGGTTGGTGTTTGGGCTTAGGGCTCATGCAACATGCAGTTATTTGTTCTTGTTTACTTAAAACATGTTTTATTAACCTAATCGGTTGGAAAAGATTGCTCTTCTTTTTCGCAAACTATTCTGATTCCTGGATCAGTGGGCCCCATCACTACGCGTGCGGACCCTCAACCTGTAACCTCGAACAAGGGTTCCGTAGGGCAAGCAGGTCCCACCGACCGAAAAGAAAAACGATCCTAAAGTCTGGCGGGTAATCTAGTCTTAACGAGCATTCGATGTAAATTACGGACAAAGCTGACGTCAAAAGTCGAGATCATGTCCGATGGCTCGACAAAAAGTCGGCATGGTTCGGACTGATAAATGTCCACAATTGATCTTGACTTGTCATCAATTAGGCCGTAATTAGGCATGGAATAATCGTTAATCCTTGATGACTCAGTGTCATGCTGGGAGTCAGTGTATAATTTGTGCCAGTCAGAGTCAAAGTCAAGGCGCCAGTCAATATCTGGTCAAAGTCCGTGACGGAAAATCGGCAGAACTTCGACTGATTAGGGTCCCAAAAGATATTGACTTGGTATGCCGACTAAGGCTTGAAAGGAAAGGTCTATACACAGACAGGGCATGACACAGACCAGACTAAAAACCAACCGGGTCTCGGACAAAGTGTGTCACGGACAAGTGCATGGTCGACACGAGGCTCCATGGGATGTTTGGGTAGTCCTGTGCTTGCACCGAGAGGCCTAATAAGACCAAACGGGCCGCTACAGGGATTTCCCCGGGTTAGGGACGTAGTGAGCAGTGTAAGGCCAAGTGCGCGTAGTGTGCAAGCAGTCTATCTTCTTTTTCTGAGTAAAATAGGAATTTTCTCATGTGTCTTAAAAAGTATGATGCATGCACAAAATGATTTTTTTTTTTTGAAAACCCCCTTTTTTTTTTTTGAAAATCTTTTTTTTTTGAAAGTCTTTTTTTTTTTGAATTTCTTTTTTTTTTGAAAGTAAATGCACACATAAGCACATAAACACATAATTCAAAATTCAAGGCAACAGGTCCGATAGTCAAAATTTTGACTTTTTCCGAGGCGACCAAAACAACACGAAAATGTGAAAAATCAACACACACACACAACAAACGGTTTCAAATGCCGGGACGGAAGCTTGACCCACAAAAGTTTTTCTCTCTCTTTTTTTTTGGAAAGATAAAACTTATTTTTTCCCAGCGAAGTCGCCACTGTGACGATGTTGCCATTTTTCCGAAAGATTGGTATTTTTCTTTTCTTTGAAAATCAATCGAAAAAATACGGAGTCGCCACGCCATTTTTATTTTAAGGGCCAAAACTTTGAAAAATGCCCGAGATTAGAGATTTGGGTTCGGAGGTCACGTTACACGCCGGGAAGAACGTTAGTGTTCACCCGGAATGCCTCGTAAAACGAGTCTTCCAAGCTTAAAAACCATTTGTGTGTGTGTGTGTGTGTGTTCCTTTGGCCAAAATAAGTTGAAACTGAGAAAACTAAAAATTGGGAACTATTTATTAGACTTTAAACAAGTCCCATGATTTTTGGTATGATTTTTGGGTTGAGTTTTGGTACTCAAAAGACTTTTTGAAGTTGAAAACCAATTCTGCCAGAATGAAAAAGGCAGTGGACACTTGATTTTAAAATGGGTTTAAGGGCTTTAAAAATTCAAAATCTGGGGAAAGTACGAGAATGAAAGTTGTTCAAAACACCTTAAATAAGGTTTCTGTAAAATAAATTTCCCATTTGGAGATTATTTGGTGGACCAAAACCTTCTGGAAATCTCAGATATGAAATCTGGATTTCCAGAGACTGATGAAATGACCTTTAAAAGATAATTTGAAAAAGGGGGTTATACTCACGAAAAAAATAAAATAAAAATATTTATGGAAAGCTATGGATGCTAGATACAAAAAGTGTTTTGTAGTCAACACCAAATTCCAAGTTTCTGTATGTCCAAAAAATTAGACCATGTACAGAGGTCTTAGAGAAAGGCTACTGGACATCAACTTTCTCTTGAAGAAAAACATGATTTTAAAAGGGGTTTGGCATCCATGCTTGTCCCCATTTCCTTAGGCTTTGATTTGTAGTCACTAGACATTTTAGTGGTGATCTACTATATCAAGCCATCCTTAGGGTACATTAGGACTTAAGCATTTCATTTGCTTGGGAAGGGGAATTTTATCCTTGAAAATGAAGATTTGATGTATGAAAATGGTTTTTAGGGTTTTGAAAACATGTTTGCAAGTAAGTAAAAATATTTTGAAAAGAATGTTGATCCTTGTAGAGGATCATCCATGGAGATGAACTTCCATGGTGATCCTCTTGGATCTAGGGCAAGAAGATGAACAAACTACATTTTGGAGTTTGAAAATGCATGCATGGATGAGAGAGATTTAGGGTAGGAAGAGGGAGGTTATACCTATCTTCACTTGTGTTTTGTGTTTGAATGGATTCAAGGCTTGAATGTGTTTAGGGTTTGAATGTGTTTAGGGTTTGTGATTAGAGTTGGTCAAAGAGAAAACAAGTAGATAACACTTAAGTCCTCTATGTTTTCTCTCTAATCCTCCTCCTAAGGGGTGATTTAGGCTTGGGCTTGTGTATGTATGAGAGTGATTTGAGAATGTTTGGAGTGAGTGGTATTTGGGAAAGATTCAAGAGAAAATGGTGGCAATTCAAGGGAATTCCCACTGTTTTCTCCCTATTTTTCGCCAAGGTGCAGTTATAAAATGTGTTCTTCCTTTTATTTCTGAGACTGAAGGGCTTAATTTATAGGCCTCTGAAAATTCCAAAGATGTCCGCGCGGATTAAACCCTCAGCGTGCACTATTCATTAATTACAGCTGCAGGCTTTGGACACAAAGAATATTTTCAGAAAATTCAATCTGGTTGCTGTTTTTCAGCTTGCCTAATTCGGATTTTTCCAATTTCTTTTCTTTTTTAAGATTCTTTTCTTGGTTTAACCTTAAATGGTAATCCCTAATTTATCCTTACTTTGTTAGAAAGGTTAGGAATTGTTAGAAATGTTAGGAATGTTAAGACTTTCGTTAATTTTCTAACGAAAATGCTAACAACTCAAATTGGAGCACTTACAGTAAGGTGTGTGCCATGGATTTGAGTGAGCCAATTATCAAGAATGGGGCAAAACCAGAGAATGATTATGTTGAGTCTCCAAAAGTGAAACCGGAGAAAAATAAGAAAGGAGAGCCACCAAGGGAGAAAAAGAAAGTGAAGTCGAAAAAAGGGAAGCTTAAATGGTCTCCAATGGGGAGGCATGTCATTGAACCAAATCATCTTGTAAAGGTAACTCAAAAAGATTACTTTCATCCCCCTTACATTGATGAGTCTCGTGTTTGTGAGGCCTCCCGTCTCATAACTTAGTTTATTTGGAGTATGCTATGCCGGGGGCTTACCCGGCATTTGGTCTAGCTAAAGACGGTAAAGAAGGGCGGCTCACCGGGAGGCAACCCGAAATTTTCTTTGTTTTTGTTTTTGTTTATCTCTTTTTACTTTTTTTATTTATATGGAATTGGTGCTACTGAGATATTTTGTGTGTGGTGTTGTGCAGGGAAAAGCATGGAAAAAGGAGCAAAACGTCCTGTGGCCCATTTCTCTAAAAAAAAAAAAAGTTACTGGAATTTGGGAGCGTTGGCTCCAAAAGTGGGGGAGCATCTGCTCCCAATTATGCAAAAACGAAGAAGAGTCTCTGGAAGGTGGGAGTGTCGGCTCCCAAAAAGGGGAGCGCCCGCTCCAAAACAATTGCCCAATGTAAGCCATTTCTGTCCAAGGGGAGCGTCCGCTCCCATGGGGGGGGGGGAGCGTCCGCTCCCAAGGCCAGTATGTGTATTCCTTGCCGGATTTGGAGAACCTAAAAGACGTGTTTTGTAAATCCTTTCACAAACCTACGCCCTCACCCTCTTTCTCTCTCTAACCTACCGGCCCCCATTCTCCACTCTCTCTAAAAATTCGGCCAAAACCCTCAAAAATTCCTACCCATACCCACCAAATCAAATCCCCCATCCCATAATCCTTAGCCCAAAACCCAATTTCAAGCTTGAACCTCCATTCATTCCGACATTGGTGATGAAATTTAAAAGCTTTTTGAGGTGTGTCTTTCGGGTTGAAAGCTCGCGTTTTGTGGTGATTCTTGAAGGAAGAAGAAGTGGGGAAGGTTGTTCTATTCAAGGGCTTGATTTCTTAGTCTTCTTCTCCAACTCCGGCGACTTTCCGGCGAAACTCCGGCGACATTTCGGCAACTCTTTTCCGGTAATTTTTATCCTCCTGTGAGCTATTTTTTGGTATATCATGGGTAAAAGGGGTAGAGATAAAAATGTTCCCCCTCCCCCGGTTGTGGAAGAACCCCAATTTGATCAACATAGATTCGTGTCCGACAAAGCGGATAAATTTTTTAATGATCATCGGGGTAATGCATTCAACGTAGAACGGGAATTCGATTGGGCAAGTTGTAATTTGAAGGAGATTTTTACTTTTTATAAATGGAGGATGCTTGCGTCGAACCCGAGCACTTGGGGATTGACTAGAATCGTTCAGGAGTTTTATGCAAATGTGTGTGCTAGAGGTGATACACCCAATTCGTATGTGCGTGGGTTGGAGGTCCCATATACCAGCACGGTGATCAATAGATATTACAGTTTGCCCGCTAATGTGTCGGAGGAGGATTGTGCGTATCAGAAGTTGATAAGGGAGATGAAGACAAAGGAGGATATATTGGGCCACCTCCCATCATTCTCGGTCACACTTGGGGTAGACATTGACCCTACATGGTACAAAAAGGGAAACATAATGAAGACGAGGGATTTGAGTGAGGAGTTGGCCATTTTGCACCGATTTATTTGTGAGCGGATTATGCCCTCATCTCACTATAGGGATGTTAGCTGGAGAAGGGCGGCATTGATGCATGTGGTGGTTTCGAGAAAGAGAATAAACACCGGCTTGATTATCAGACATGAAATTATCAGATTGGCCAACAACATGGGAAGGTTGAACTACAACTTTCCTATTCTTATCACGGAGTTGGCAGAAATGGCAGGGCTTAATATTCGAGGGGAAATCCGTAATCTGAAGCCGGGGTCGAAGATTGATAAGTTCACGCTCACCAGCTTCAATCGAGCGAGGATAGGACCACAGATAGACCATGGAGTTGATGATGAAGGTGAGGTGGAGATGCACGACATGGACCCTACAGAGGCTGCTTATTATTTGGCGGGGCAAGTGGAGTTGATTGAGGAGAACGTGAGAGGATTGAGGATGGAGGTTGGGCAGTTGCAAACCAGAGTGGAAGCAGAGTTTGAGACCAACCACGTGTGGAGAGAAAGAATTGAAGGGAAGCTGGATAACGAGATTGGGCAAGCTCAAGCATTCAGGGAGGAGCAGAGGCGGATGATGCACTTGATGATGGAGAGACTACCCCCTCCGCCACATTACTCTCCCCATGGCCAGTATTCCCCCTACCACCATGACTCGCATCAGATGGAGTGGCAACAACAGCAGCCCGGGGGTGAGAGTTTGAGCCACCCAGGTCCATGGGACCATCATTTTGGGCCGCCCCATCAGTGAGTTGGTTGAGGTATTCCCTACTCCTTATTTCATTTGGTCTGTAGTAATGCATATGGGACTATGCATGGGTTAGTGAGGGGGTGGGGTACCTGCATGTTGTTTGTATGTAGTTGCCTTCTTCTTTTCATCTAAAAAAAAAAAAGAGAGTGGCTAAGTGAAAACCCGAGAGGGCACTTAGGCAAAAGGAGAGGGTGTGTTGAAAAAAAAAAAGAGAAAAAATGAAAAATGAAAAAAAAATAAATAAAAAATGAGAGGCTAGGTGAAAACCAGAGAGGGCGCCTAGGCAAAAGGTGAGTGAGTGAAATACTTCCTATCCTTTACATCACCGGAGTTGGAGACATAAGGGAGGATTGGAGCGTAGGGTAGGATTGTTTATTATTGGCGTAGGAGGTTTGGTTTAGAGGCGTTAGGGTAGAAAAATCCTCGTAATTCTTCTTGGCGATATAAGGGGTGTTGGTGTATTTCACGAGGTAAGTCTTTGCTTGGGCATTGACTTTATTTTTGAGGGAGTAGTAGTGAGAGAATAGCGTGGGGGAAGATTAGGACATTGTAGTTCCCCCTAGCTTTTTGATGTGTGGGCCTTAGCTTGGATGTCCCGTTTTTGCATATTTGGAGTTAGGGTCGAGCTAAGGCCATTGGTACCATTGTTGTTTTTTTGGAGTGATAAGGAGCGGAGTTCCATTCTCCGAGTGCATTGAGTGAGGGTTTGAGTTCGTTGACTTTTGATTCGGAGGTTTAGAGAAGATTACGGATCATTTTCTGCCCATGCTATCTGTTTAGACCGGTGCTTAGAGTGGGGATAGGATATTACTCAGGGACGAGTAATGGTCTAAGCGTGGGGGAATTTGATGTGGCGAATTTCACTATATGTAATTCCCTAATTTTCTAGACATTTTATCATTATTTTAATGTAATTTAGATTAGTTTGATGTAATTTTGAGTAGACTATGAATTGGTGAGTTTGTGGGAAATCTTTGTAATTGTGAAACATATTTTGAGTGATTTTGTGTTGTTCCTGCAAAAGTTTATTAATGTGGAGGATAAAGTTGCTATTATCAGAAGCGCAGGGACCAAACTGCAAGAAGCTGAAGTTCAAGAATCAAATTATAAAGCAGCAGAGTTTGAGGACCAGAAGGAAATTATGAAAATTTGGGTTACCAAAGTAAAAGAAGAGAAGTGGAAACTAATGCACTTCTAAAATGAAAGAAGGAGAGTAGGAAAGTAATTCAATTGGTAGTGGGACCAAGGAGTACGTGAATTATGGGAAACTGAATATGCATCCAATTTAGTGGACCGAAGACCCAGGCGTGGCGTTGACCGGCGTGTGTGAAGAAACAAGTAGTATTTAATTATTATTGAATTTCTTTTTATTTTTCCTTTTTAGTTTTTCTTTTGGGTTTAGGTTTAGTATTATTGGTTGGGACAAGTATAAATACTTGTTTCAACTTCAGTTTTAGGGTTAGACTTTTTATTATTACTTTTCCCTAGAGAGATTTCATAGTTTTCATGGAGAACTAATTTCATTGCTTCAGATTTGAATCTTGAACCGTTTATTGAATTCAATTGAGGTATCCATTTCTTAATTCCTTAATCCCTATTCATAGTTTTACTTGTTTTAATTGCTAAATCGTTTCTAGGGTTTTGAGATTTGATCACCCTCTTTTCCCTTGTAATTGATTTAATGCTAGTTTAATCTTAAGTCTGTGTCAGATTAGGATTTTTCACAAGTAGTATCTTTGAGATTTATGCATGTGTCATGGTAAATTGAGAAGGGGGTAAAACTAGATTTTGTTCTATTTGCAAAAGAATAGTGAAATTCTTGATCTTAATTTCTTAAAGCTTTATCAATCGATATTGTGAATCTAGACTGTGTCAGTTAGGTTTAGGTATTGATTAGGAGAATAGGTGAGTGTGTCACTGCTTATAACCATTAATAAGAAAGAAATAGGGATTGAAATACATCTCGGATCAAGTGAATAGGGAGGAAGGAAAATAAATTATACCGATGATATTGGATTGATAAACGGGGACGGAAACAAATCTGAAGTGCTTGCCTTTAATTGTTTTACAACTTAGTTTTTAATTCCCGTCTTAGGAATTTAATTAAAATCAAACAAACCCCCAATCTTGTCAAGTGACAATTGTGCAACCGAATAACCGTTCTTCAGTGGATCGACCCTGGACTTGTCCTAGCTGCAGTTTTGTAGCCGAGTCTTGTCTTGGTAATTAATTTGTAGGCGTGCGACTTTAGCCTGTCAAAATCATCCATGTTACTGAATTGATTTATACCCAAATAGATTTATAGGCCAACAGTATCTTAACATACAATTGAAGCCTATGAATGATCTTGAAGAATGTTGAGAGAACAAGAACGAGAGAGAGATAGGAAGAATTAAAACCCTAGCATAAAGATCAAATTATTACTTACCTCAATCCACGAATCAAATAACTTAGCCTTGAATGGCCATTAATATATGATAAGGGGGAAGAAAAGATAAAGAGATGATACAAAAATCTAATGTAGGGTCCTTTATATAGGAGGAGGGAGGAAGGATTCCTGATTAACAGCCAAAATAGGTCAATTTCCTAGTCAAATTAGGATTCTGCTGAAATTCGTCACAAATCTGTTGCTGATTCTGTTGAAGACTGCTTTTAATTCTGTGACGGACCAAATTCGTCACAGATTTCTGCCACTGATGCCTTGGCCGGCCATGGGCGCGGTCGCCCCAAGTTACTGGCCAAATGTTGCAGCCGCTCGGCCTGACGGCTCGGTCGCTAAGCCTGCCTCGGCCACGACCCTTCTTTCCTCGGCCAATCCTCGGCCAGCTGCCTTGTCTTGCGGCCTTGGCCTTCTTTTGGCCGACCAATCCTCAGCTTCGTGCGGCCACTACTACAAAGTACTCATGCCTTGGCCAACCATGCTGCTGCAACCCTTAAACTTTCACATAATTTCACTTTAGCCCCTGAACTTCATTTAATCAATTTTTCTCCTTGTTTTCACCTAATTTCACTTTGGTCCCTTCTTTTCACAGATTTACACTTTGGCCCTTGAACTTTATAAAACCGGTTTACTCCCATATTTTCCATAATTGTAATTTGGTCCCTGAACTTCCAAAATAAGATTATATCCTCTATTTTCTACCTAATTGCACTTCAACCCCTGTACTTTCAAAACACTAACAAACACATTAAATTCTCAAGGTTTTGAGCACCAAATAAGCTTGGAAACATATCATTTGGATGGGTAAAACCACAACAATCAAATACCCCCAAACTTATCTTTTGCTCGTCCTCGAGTAAAACAAAACTAAAACAAAATAAAAACCAACTAACTAATTAAAACAAATAAAACATTTTTGGATTGTTCAATTCATATAATAAGTTGTTGGCACAACAAGTCTCAGATCTTTACAACACACATAATCTACAAGTATCATCATGAACATGGATTATATTTACATGGATGCATCTAACTTACAATTCTCCACCACATAATGAAAGATGAATGAAATATGAGAGATCAATGTTACCAAAATAAGATATTTTATAGTCACTTGTGTCATGCTCTAAATCAATAATGATAAGATAAATTTCTACACAAGGCCACTCATATGCATGTTTAAACACAACTGTCAACACGGCTACTCTTTAGGGATCAAATATGGCTTATAGCTTGTAACATATCTCGACAATCGCAGGCTAGGTTCACGGTTACAAAAGAAGATAAGGACATACGAAGTTAAGTAGTGAAACTAGGAAGTCTTCATCATACATCCTTACTTTAAATTTATCACTCTGCTCCATGCCAACCCATTGATTCAACCCCCAAACTTATAATTTTGCATACTTTCACACTTGGGGTTGATCACTTTTCTTTCCTTTGGCCACTTTCCACTTCAACATTAGAGAGGACAACACTTTCTTTTCAGATTTTTTTTTCTTTTCTTTATATTTTTTTTTTCTTTTCTTTGCACAAATATATCACGAAGAATGTGCATTCAATATTTTCCTTAAGCCCCTCTTTTCAATATATAACATGATCCTTTTCTTTCTTTTCATGACCACTTTCCACCCTTGATTTTTCACACATCACCCACAATTCCCATTCATTCCCTAATTTCACTTTCTTGAAAATGTGAGAAAAATAGTGTATATGTTAAAATGGTAAGATAACGAGGGTACAAAAAAAGGCGAATGGTGGTATAAGATAACCACCCACTTTGTGAGAGATTCCATTCTTTTTAAAGCTCAAAAGGATTTTAGCGGAAATTTTTATAAGTGACTAGAAAGTTAAAGGCTCACAAATTGCGTTCAAAGAAAATAGTCAAATATCACTTCCCGAATAGCCTAATTGATGTGTTATTGACAGTCATGCAAACCCTGAGAATGCCAAAGTGATCCTATAAATGTCTCCTAAATTGATAACAATGATCAAGAAAAATAGCATGAAAGTGAAAGGTGGAGTAATCATACTTTACATATTTCAATGCAATTATAACCCCATATTGACAATAACACTCAAGATTTTTAAAATTAAAGCATTCTCAAATCATCATGGACTTTTGCCAACATCCCAAAATATGAAAAGAACAAAATTTTTAAATTTTTTATTTTTTTGGAGGGTGACACTATATACACTCCCCTATAAATCCACAAACTTGGAGAGATATCTACCCCCAAACTCAAAACATGCTATGTCCTCATAGCAAAGAGCTAAAACATGCATTGGGTTCAAAGGATGATATGACACAACAAAACTAATAAATAAATCAAATAAAACGTACCTACTTGGGTTGCCTCCCAATAAGCGCATTTGATTAAGGTCATTAGCCCGACCGTTGCTCCCATTTACATGGGATTTGAGGTGGCCATTTTCTCTTTGGTCTTAGCTTTTCTTCCCTTGACCCACTTCTCACATTCACGGATATAAACGCCCATAACTTTCCACATGTATGTACCATTTTTGATTAGCTCGGGTGGAGCCCAAGGGATTTTAGTGGCCTTATTCTTGGCCTTCTTTTTCTTCTTTTTCGTGGGGGCCTCTCCCCCAAACTTATTTGGTGCCTCGTTCTTATGGATATCAAGCACCTCATCTTTCTCAATACAATCATAAGATGAGCTATCTTGATCATTAATATTAGCAATAAAATAATCAGATATATCAAGATAATATCATTCCTCAATTTGAGCACATGAATTATTACTTTCATCTTTTAGAGGCAAAAATGATTTTAATTTTGACACAGACTCCTTATGGGGTCGGTCTAGGGGTGATACGGTTCGTCACTCAAAGAGTGTTTGTCGGCCTTGTTGTTACTAGCCCTATCATAGACGTCCGCTTTATCCCTAGAATTCTCACCGTCACTCTTATCTAATTTGGCACACTTATCCTCCTCTATTTCATCTAAAGACTCACAATCTTCCCCATCACCGTCCATGGGATGCTTCCTCACATCATGACCAATTTTCCGTTCCCCACATTTATTATTGTGTTAGTTGTGGCCATGAAGGGACGTCCTAGCAAAATAGGAGGGTCTCTACACGTACTTCCTCCATTAACCATATCCATAACCACAAAGTCAATGGGGACTATTAAGGTCCCCACTTGAACTAATACATCCTCCACAATGCCCATCGGTCTCCTAATAGAACGGTCCGCTAAATAGAGGGTCATTGTGGTAGGCTTCAACTCGGACAAGCCCAATTTCAAGTATGTGGAGTATGGTAATAAATTAATGATAGTACCAAGGTCTAACATCGCCTTCACCTCACTAGAATCCCCCATAGTAATAGAAATTGTGAAGCTTCCGGGGTCTTTTAGTTTAGGTGGGAGGTCTTGTCGGACTATGGCACTAGCACTCTCTCCCATGATCAACATCTCATTCTTTCCATACCTATGCTTTTTAGAGTTTAATTCTTTGATTTTTTTTGCATAGGCTGGAATGTTTTTAATCACATTAAGTAATGGGAGGTTTATGCTAACTTTGGAGAACATCTCCATCAATTCTTTCATTTGATGATCTAACTTATGTCTCATCAATCGATCAGGAAAGGGCACCGGTGTTACATATGGCTTGGGGGAGGGGTATATAAGTATCTTTGGATTTTCCCCCCAATCCACATGTACTATTTTCAGCATCTTCTTTAGAATTAGGAGGAAGAGAAGAAGAAGATGAAGGAGAACTAACCTCTTGACTTACCACTTTGCCATTCCGTAGTGTGGGTATGCCATTGCTTGATGTCCTTGGCTCGAAAACGTTTCGGGCTTGTGACTTTGAAGGGCTTCAACAATTTGCCCTATTTGAGTTTCAAGCTTTTTGAGAGCCGCCTCATGGTTTTGAGCTGCTTGTCGACTCTCGGCCTCAACTGATTATTCTCAGCTCTCAATTGATCCGTGGCCACTTCCCACGGTTCCTTCTTTTTCTCATATGGTCCCGGTGGGGGTTAAGGATGGAGAGGCTTATTTTGTTGTTGATTACCTCCCCATGAGAAATTAAGATGATTCCTCTACCCCGGATTGTAGGTGTTGCTATATGGATTATTTTGTGGAGGCCTTGGGTTGTATCCATTGAGAGCATGTACCTGCTCATCATTAGAAATAAACTGTGCACCACTAGGACAAAAATTAGTATCATGAGTATGAGAACCGCAAATAGAACAAGCATCTTGCACAACATTGGCACAAGGAGAGGTGCCTTTAGCATTAAACATAGAAATTAATTGAGATACTTGTTTAGCCAAATTATCATTACCCTTTAACTTTTGTACTCCCCTAGCCTTACCCCTTATACTTTTTTGTTGGGAATTAGCACCCAACATCTCAAATAAATCATGAGTCTCTTGGGGAGTTTTGGCTTCTAGTGTGCCCTACCGCATTATCAATCATGGCTTGATTAGCATGATTCAAGTCGTCATAAAAGTTTGATTAAGCAAGGGCAAAGGAAAATTATGACGGGGACATTGCACTAACATCATTTTAAAATGGTCCCAAGCCTCATGAAAAGGCTCACCTACTTCTTGGGCAAATCCAATAATCTTTTGTCTCATATTAGCTAACGTGGGATGTGGATAATAATTTTGTAAAAATACATCATGCAATTGATCCCACGTGCTTATACTTCTAGGTGTTAGCATCATAAACCATATCTTGGCCGCCCCTTTAAGAGTGTAGGGGATGCACTTTAATCTTATTTCCTCATCGGTTACCCCTATTTTTCCCCGGAAAGGGAGATACTACCATCATATACTCACGCAAGAAAGTCAAAGGGTCTTCGGCCGACAGGCCTTGATAAATGGGCAACATGTTAAAATATTGACCCTTGACTTCAAAGTTCTTTGCCTCCTCCGTTAGCACAATACGGAGGCATCGACTTTAGGACGACAAAAGTCCTACATAGTTTGAGCCGGTGGGATTGCCATCACGGCTTTTTCCTCTTCTACCCCGGTGGTAGAAGAATTTAGGTAACTTTCGAGGGGATTGCCCTCTTTTAATTCAAGTTCTTTCAAACCCTGACCTAATTTATCAATGTCTTCGTTCAATGGCTCCAAGGTAGGAATCAAAGAACGCCGACCAAGCATACACTAATAAAATTAACTTGTTCGCCACACAAGTCCCCGGCAAAGGCACCAAAAACTTGATGGAGAAAATCTCACTCTTATTTTCTTTTTCTTTTTTATAGATTTTTTTTTAATTTGAGGAAGTTTACAACGTTTTTTAAAAAACGTTGTGAAAAGTCGGATTTTTCACAACGTTTATAACAAAATGTTGTCGTCTATGCAACGTTTTTTTTAAAACGTTGTAAAAAGACCATTAACACAACATTTATTATATAAACGTTGTTATAATGAATATTTTACAACGTTTTTAGAGAAAACGTTGTTAAACCCAGTCAATGACAACGTTTATTTAAAAACGTTGTCAAAACCCATTTTTCTTGTAGTGAACACATAATCTAAATTAAATTTGAGAAGTTGATAGCTGTTACAAGTTGACAGTTGTTTTTTAGAAGTTCACATTCCTTTTTCACAGTTGTTCCAAGAATATCTTAGAGAAGTTCACAGTTGATTTATTTAAGTTCATAATTTTTGCATGAAAATGTCTTTTATTTTACTTAATTCACAGTTGTTTTAGCTAAGTTCACAATTGTTTTTAGTATTTTTTTATGAGATTATTTGACATATTTATCAAGTTCATAGTTTTTTTTAGTTAAGTTCACAATTGTTCTAGTCTCTTATGGCCTTTATTTTTGCTATTTTATGAGATTATTTGACATATTTGTTAAGTTCACATTTGTTTTTAGTCTTTTATAACCTATATTTTTGTTATTTTGTAAGATTATTTGACATAGTATTTGTTAAGTTTACAATTATTTTTAGTTAAGTTCACAGTTGTTTTTAGTTAAGTTCACAGTTGTTTTTAGTTTTTTTTTACGACCTTTAGTTTTGCTATTTTATAAGATCATTTGACATGTTTATTAATTTTTGCTTGAAAATGTCTTCTAATTTACTTAATTTACAGTTGTTTTAGTTCAGGTCACATTTGTTAGATGAAGAAATTTATATGCAAAAACCTCAAGGGTTCGTTGCACGTGGACAAGAACAAAAGGTGTGTAAACTTGTCAAATCATTGTTTGGTCTTAAATAAGCACCGAAACAATGGCACGAGAAGTTTGACCGAACCATGTTGCCGAACGGGTTCAAAATAAATGAGTGTGACAAATGTGTATACATTAAGGGCACACCCATTGAATATGTGATTGTATGTCTATAAGTGGATGACATGCTAATCATTGGTAGTAATCATGATGTAATCATGAAAATCTAGAACATGTTAAAGAAAAACTTTGACATGAAAGATCTGGGTCAAGCAGATGTTATTCTAGGAATAAAGATATCTAGGATAGATGACGAAATTGTCTTATCACAATCTAACTACATCGAGAATGTGCTTAAGAAATTCGAAGCATTCGGTTTACCTCTGGCTAATACCCCAGTAGATCTAAGTCTCTACATTTAGCTAAAAATAGAGGTGACCCAGTATCACAATTGAATTATGCTAGAGTCATTGGTAGTTTGATGTACTTGACAAACTGTACTCGACCGGACATAGCATACTCAGTTAGCAAATTGAGCAGATTCATGAGTAATCCAAGTAAAGATCATTGGACAACAATAACAAGAGTTCTAAGGTATTTAAAGCATACCATAAGCCATGGATTACATTATACAAGATATCCAGCTGTATTGGAAGGATACAATGATGCAAACTGGATATCAAACATGAAAGACTCAAAGTCCACAAGTGGGTATGTATTTACCATTGGTGGAGGAGCTGTGTCTTGGAAATCCTCTAAACAAATGTGTATAGCTGTAGACATCCCATTCTGAACCCATCGGAGCAGAGTAATACCACTCTAAGTCTTGCCTTGAGTCAAGAGTAGAAATCCACCATGTCGTCATGTTTCGTTAAGTTTTGACTAACAACCGTCATAAGAGATAATGAGGGAAGGACATAATTGTCCATTGAGCATCCTTGTCCCGCGCGAGACTGGCGTGTCTCGCGCGATACTAAGCTTCTGCAGGATGTGCAGAAATCAGTTTCCTTGTCGATTTCAAACTCTCTTCTTGATAAATCTTATCAATCCGGTTCTCCAATGATATTTGAGTTCTGAAACCTTCCTAGAGTGGTATCCCAATCCACCTTTACCTCTCTAGCCTCCTATAAATACTTGATGATTTCTAGTATTTCAACCCCTGGATCCCCGATCAAAGAACACAATACACACACATTTTGTTGGTTTCTCTCCCTGAAAGATTCCTACAAAATCACCCTAAATCACCTAAAGTTTGTTTATCAACCTTGTTGATCAACAAACATCGAGATTCAAGTCAAGGATTGAGGCGAAACTCTGTCCGCATCAAGATTGGAATCTAGGATTGAGTCAAAACTCTGTCCGAATCTCTTCCCAAACAAAATGTAATCTTCCTTCCTTTCTAATTGATTATTAGAGTGGTATAACATAGTGAATCTAGGATCGGCCTAGAGCCTCTCCAAATCATGGAGACCGTCTCGAAGCAATCGATTCTATATTCCGTTTAACCTAGTTAAATTGATATTTTTATTTGTTTCTTTTTCTAAATGATTCTTCTTTGAAAACCCGTTTTAGCAAGACCGATCTTCGGATTGGGTGGATGCGGTGCTCCTTGACCTTCCAAATCCATCACTTAAGCCCCGAACCCAAAATATTTTCAAAAAATGGGTTTTTCTATATTTCCAATCAATAATATAGGTGGCGACTCTAAAACAAAAATAAAAAGTTCGGGAAACCTGAATTTTCCGCGCATCGCTACAGTTTGGCGACTCCGCTGGGGATTTATAATTTAAAGTGGCTTAGATTTGCATCTATAAGGTGTTGGGATTGGAGTCCTAAACCAAGGAAGAAAAGGGGCCTAAGTCGGAGGAGTTTGTTAAGATCAAAAGGAGTTCAAAATGGAGTAGAAGTCGAGAGTGGCCTGGAGCAGCGCCAGGCGTGCGCCTCACCTGGCCGAGGCGGGCGCCTCATTGGCCGAGGCAGTGGCCGAGGCTTCATCAACGCGAGGCGGCCGCATGGAAGGCCTGGGGCGGGCGCCTCAGGCATGGCCGAATTCTGGGCTTCTGATTTGTTTCCTTAGTTGATTAGAATTCTTCTTAAATTAGATTTAGGGTTTCCTTGTAACTATATAAGCATAATTTCGGCCTAGAACACATTGTAGCAACATATTAGAGAGACTAATAACATATTGGCTTGGCAATTGCCCCCGGACGTAGTTCACGAGTTGGTGAATGAACCGGGTAAACAACTCTTGTGTTCTTGTGTGTGATTGTTTCTTTCTTGTACGTGTGGGTGTGTTGATTTCTTTGTCTTGATTGCAAACGGAGAGCACCATTTTCACAACAGCTGTATCGAGCTTTGGTTCGGTGGATTCAAAATTCTTTCATTAGTTGATTAATTTTGAATCGCGTTCTTGGGGATTTTGGTGAAGCAGTCAAGATGAAGAACCATATCGAGAAATTCAGCGGTGTGAATTTCACGTTTTGGAAGACAAGGATTGAAGACTACCTTTATTGTAAGGATCTTCATAAACCCTTGAAGGAGAAGCCGAAGACATGTCACAAGGGGATTGGGAGACGTTGGATCGGAAGGCGTTAGGAGCGGTAAGGAGTGCCCTAACCGACGACATTGCATGGAACGCTATGGAGGCCAAGACAACGGTGGAGTTGCTACAAACGCTTGTTCGGACATGTATGAGCCGTCGAATATCAATAAGGTGCATTTGATAAAGAGGTTTGCGAATGCGAAGATGTCGAGGGGCGAGCCGGCAAGTCATATCGGCAATTTCAAAGGTATGGTGGACCAATTGAAAAGTGTTGATATTACTTTCTCCAGATGAAGTGCTAGCTTGTTTTCTTCTAAAATCATTGCACGATAGTTGGGAGGTTCTTGTCACAACGATTAGTACGTCAGCGGCATTGGTGTATACGGAGGTTAGAGATCTCGTCTGCAAGAAGGAGTTGCGAAGGAAGGAGAAAAGGGGAGAATCGTCCGTAGATGGAGCTGCACTTAGGGTGGAGAGAAAGGGGGTGGACCTAAGGGAAAAAGGTCAAGTGATACAATTGTGGTGAATTGGGGCACATCGGTTATATTGTCCGGGAAAAGTGGTGGTGCGCACGTGGTGGATGATGGTGGTGATGTACTAATCCTAGGGAGGAGCGATCGGGTGAAGATTGGGTGTTGGATTCTCGAGCTTCTTGTCATGCTAGTGGGGATGCGAGAATCAATGAGACGTTACAAAACCGGAGATTTTGGGGTTCTCTATCTTGGTGATGGTCCAACCATTGAAGATCAAAGGTAAGGGGGATGTAATGATGAAGACACCTAACGGGGCTGTTTTACTGACTACACGACGTGATGCATGTTCGGATTTGAGGAGGAGAGTGATTTACGTGGGACAACTTGACAGAGAAGGGTATGGTGTTTCTTTCATTGGTGGGTCTTGGGAAGTCACAAAAGGGGCTAAGGTATTGGCTCGTGGGGTTAAGGGGAAGATGTTGTACTCTACCTACAATGTCGATTTTCGTTTCGGTGGGAGCAAGAGGCTTAAGAACCGGCCTGTTGGTGTAAAAAGGGGAGACATCAAGAAACGGTATGTTGGGAATGACACAAAGTTGATCAACGCGGTGTGGATGTCCAAGGGCCCTAACAGAGAGCGGATTCAGACCAAGAACAGTCGATGCAAGAAACAAGGTGTGTCCAAGTTTCAAGGGGAAGCATTGCGAGGAAGGTGGGTGCGGAGGGAGAAGGCGAAGTTAGACTTGCGGGGAGAAATCAAGGTAGAAGCTGATTTGGGGAGGCAAGAACGATCTAACACGGAGTGGTTGAAACGTCGCTTGGTTTCAACTCGCCTTAGTACTTGAGGAGAGGTGCGGCAGTGTCAAGCCATTATGGGATGGGGGAATGTGTTCGAAGGTCATTACTCCGTGGTGGGAGTTAATGGGTGATTCTATGTTTGTTAGTTTAGTCTCCGGTGGGAGATTGTTGGGATTGGAGTCCTAAACCAAGGAAGAAAAGGGGCCTAAGTCGGAGGAGTTTGTTAAGATCAAAAGGAGTTCAAAATGGAGTAGAAGTCGAGAGTGGCACTGGAGCGAGCGCCGGAGCGTGCGCCTCACTGGCCGAGGCGGGCGCCTCATTGGCCGAGCGGTGGCCGAGGCTTCATCAACGCGAGGCGGCATGGAAGGCACAGGGGCGGGCGCCTCGGGGCATGGCGAGATGCAGGGCTTCTGATTTGTTTCCTTAGTTGATTAGAATTCTTCTTAAATTAGATTTAGGGTTTCCTTGTAACTATATAAGCATAATTTCGGCCTAGAACACATTGTAGCAACATATTAGAGAGACTAATAACATATTGGCTTGGCAATTGCCCCCGGACGTAGTTCACGAGTTGGTGAATGAACCGGGTAAACAACTCTTGTGTTCTTGTGTGTGATTGTTTCTTTCTTGTACGTGTGGGTGTGTTGATTTCTTTGTCTTGATTGCAAACGGAGAGCACCAATTTCACAACATAAGGGGGATTTTCAAATAAAAATCGTCTTTCATATTCAGCTTCAGGATAGTCTCGCACGAGACAACCCTTTATTCCGCGCGAGACAAAGCTTCGGTAATCTGTTTGTTCTCTTGTTTTTCTTGTTCGTCTCGAGATCTGAGATGAGAGTCGAACATGCAAGGGGGATTCCAGATTACATTATCTGCAGAGTTCTTTCATCTTAAGACCTCCCTTAAGATGAAGAACTCGAAATCATTTTTTTAAGTAATTGATTATTATTTGAACTGCGTGCGATTGGGTTTTGATTAAAGTCCGGTCCATTGAGGATTCGGGAGTTGTAATTAATTTATTATCGCTCTCTCTCTCTCTCTCTCTCTCTCCTTATGTGGAACTACGACGGCCTGAGTCTTCCTGAATTGGGAGAAACATAGGCAATCACTTGGTGCGGTCATTATCTGTCTTTCTTTTGTTTTCAAAAAAAAATCTCTATTTTCTTTATCACCTAGATCTACTCTCACACACGCGCACTCATATTATATCTATCATTGCACTTCATATCCCGATTAACCCGGGACCCACACTAAGAACGGATGACGGTAACCACCTAGTCGTCGGTCTCTCCGAAGTTGGATCATCCCACTCCGCGTATTCAAGCCACCTAGATTGTCATATCGCGGGGAGTCTAGCCTTCCAGCCCTGCATCGCCACATATCATGTAGATTGTCTCTTTAAGAACACTCCGTGACCGGTCGATTTTGACTCGGTGATCTTTCTTGTCTTTGACCAAAATAAAGCCATGTAAAATTGACCATAAAGAAGGACTCGGAAAAGTCCCTTCGGCAAAAGAAAAGTCCATTCGGAATGACCCTTTCGGAAATTGTCCCTTTAAAAAAAGAAAAATCCTTCAAAACAATCTTACATGGCTTTATTTTACAAAGATTGGTTTGATTACTTAGTCGTTAGGTTTGGATAAAGACCTTAGAAACTCCTCAAAACGGATTCTCCGTTCCGACCAAAATTAGGGTTAATAAAAATCGATTTTCCGTGTGGTTGGCTCGCGCGAAACTATCTGTCCCGCACGGGACAATATCTCTATTGGTTGTGCTGAGCCTGAACCCTTTAAGCCTTCTTCCGACTCGTTGGGGCTAGATTTGATCCTGATACAATCTCTGCATCTCTCTGTCAGTTTTCCGAAGCTACTCAAACCTCAAGACTCCCAACACAATGTCTACAGAAAAGTACTTCGTCACCAAAAAGGACCTTGAAGAGGAAGATCTGCGAGAAATGACCAAGTCTCTCATCACCGAGATGGAGCATGTGGAAGGTTGGAGGGAAGCCTTCGATGTACCCACCACCCGGATTTCTAGGGATTTCAAGAGGATGGAAAGTGACTCCGACAGTGGGTGGAAAGTGACTCCGACAGTGGGCGATCATCCGTTCAAGAAGAGTTAAGTGACATCAAAGCTCAACATGCTAAATCCCTACGACAAATTGACGACAATGATGCATGGCATAACTTGGAAGAGTCCATCCAAGCTAACAAAACAAAGATGCTGATTGAAGAGCTCGAGGAGGTCAAAAGCAAACTCGAGGCTATGACTCAAAAGTGCAATGCCCTCGAAACCCATATAGAGGACGATATTGATGAAAGAGTCAAGTACTGCCTCAGTACTCTCTACCGTGACCTTAAGGAGAAAATAATGGAGGAATACCGCTCCTAACACAACACTTTTGTGAAACACTATGAGAACCATATCCAAGACCTCCATACTTAATTGGCTAAACGAAGGAAAGGGAGGACTTACACTGACATCAGAAGGATCTCCCTCGGTCATCTCTTCAGAACCCTTCACAAAGATGGAATGATGAGCCCAATTGAGGGCTACCAGCCTAAAAGGGAAGGACGAGCTCCACACCTCTACTGCTACTATCATCAATTCCATGGCCACCACACCGATGATTGCTCGAACCTGAAGAATGCAATCCAAGACTTGATTGACAACGACACCGTCAGAGTTGCTCCTACCGGAGGCATAGGTTGGAGGAAGTTAGAGAAATAAGATCTTTTTTATTTTCAGTCATTTACTTTTATTTGCAAGAAAAACAAATGGTAGTCTAGTTTCAGTTTGGGTACTACTTGCCTAAAATCCTCATTTGTGGGCAAGAGTATCAAGTTTCTTTTTCAATAATAGTCTAGTCAGTATCTTTTCTTTTCAGCATAGCACTTCTGATTACTTATTCAATGGCTTTTAGATTGAGAAAGATAGTACCATAAATGTCATTCAGACTTGCAACGAAAATGACTACTCTAAAGCACTCTGGTTTTCCGGAAACCTTCCTGTTTGGAGAATGATGCAAGCAAAAGGGTACTTTCCTGGCTTAGGACTTGGAAAACACTTGAAAGGGGTAAAAGAGCCACCGCCTGTTCCCCCACCGCACACAAAGCATGGCCTAGGATACATCCTTACCATCCACGATGAAAGTGATGAAGAAGAGTGCACCTTCACTCAAATCAAGTGGGAAGGAACCGCATACAAAAGTCACAATAACCCAAAGGCCAAAGACATCCCGTACTTTATCTTTTCAGAACCATGGACTGACGATAAAGGCAAGCGCCATCTGGGCTTTGAAATCTTCAACGACTACGACGCTTCTTCAGACAAAATAGAACCCGTCTCGCTAATCCTTAAAGATTTGTGGGGCATAAAGGCAGAAGTGACCAGCGAATGGGACTTTGTGTTGGGAGAGGACATGCTGCGACAGTTCGAGAATGTGTACCAGCTAGAAGACAGCCAGATCCATACAATATCCAAGGGGGACGCTCCAACTACTGATTACACGAAGCTAATCCAGAAATGTGATGAGACAATTCTAAACTGGCACGTCACTGGGGGACCAGTTGTTGATGAAGACTTCATGAGCAAAGAGCTTGGTTGTACTCCCCATCCCCGCAGGAAAATAGGCCTGTAGCTTTCAATTTAGAGTCAGGCTCCGCCTTTGATGAACTCAATCAAGAGGAAGTTGAGGCGGTGGCCGAACATGTATTCCCCTACTTCCTTAATGAAAACTTTGATCTTTTCGAGTACCCTGAGATTGCTAACATCATAAATGATGAATTAACTAATAATAATCAATATAACGAACACGTTAATAATGAATCATATGAAGAGATAGATCAAGAAAACGAACAAATCTTAAAAGAACTAGCAAAGCAAGTAGGTCGTTGTGGAAAGAATGGCCCTGTTGATAATGAGGAAATGCAAACGGTTAATCTTGGGACGACAGAAGACCCCAGAGAAATAAAGATCGTCAGCTTCTTCAAGGGGGAAGACAGAGAGATCCTAACGCAGCTCCTCAGAGAATATGTCGACGTCTTCACTTGGTCCTACAAAGATATGCCAGGGTTAAATCAGTCTATCGTGGAGCACAAGATACCACTGCTACCTAACGCCAAGCCAGTCAAACAGAAACTGCGCAGAATTAAGCCCGAATGGTCAATGCAAGTGAAAGAGGAGATCATGAAACTCCTGAACGTGGGATTCATTAAGGTAATTGAATACCCGGAATGGCTGGCCAACCCCGTACAAGTGGCCAAATCGAATGGGAAAATACGAGTTTGTGTTGACTTCAGAGACTTGAACAAGGCATCCCCTAAAGATGACTTCCCATTACCGAACATAGACATGCTGGTTGATGCTACCACAACTTATGAAGTCCGCTCATTCGTGGATGGTTTCGCAGGGTACAATCAAATTCTCATGGCAGAAGAAGACCAACACAAAACAACGTTCACCACACCATGGGGGACGTTCTGTTATACGTTCATGCCGTTTGGTCTAAATTAAGAACGCAGGGGCTACCTATTAGAGGGCCGTCACAACACTTTTCCATGACATGATCCACAAGGAAATAGAGGTGTACGTGGATGACATGATTATACACTCCAAAGGGACAGATGGTCAACACTTCAAAGATCTCAGAAAATTCTTCAATCGACTGAGACAACACAAGATGAGGCTCAACCCCGTAAAATGCTAATTTGGGGTGGTCAAAGGAAAAGTTTTGGGATACATTGTCACTGAACGCAGCATAGAAGCAGACCCAACCAAGATAAAGGCCATCATAGACATGCTTCCACCGAGAACACAGAAAGAAGTGAAAGGATTCATGGGCAGACTCCAATACATCAGTCGATTCATCAATCAACTGACTACAATGTGCGATCTCATCTTTAAGCTACTTAAGAAAAATGCATCCCAAGTGTGGACCGAGGAATGCCAAGAGGCATTTGAGGAAGTTAAGCAGAGGCATTCAAGGAAGTTAAGCACTACTTAACTTCCCCACCCATCCTGGTTCCACCGTACAAGGAGAAACCCTTGAAACTCTACCTCACGGTTACTGACAATGCACTAGGGGCTATGCTTAATCAAGAACAGAAATGCAATTTACTTTGTCAGCCGTCGATTCCAGGGCTGTGAAGTCAACTACTCTCCACTTGATAAATCTTGTGCTGTGCTCGTCTGGGTAACACAGAGACTAAAACACTACATGGAAGCCTTTCCAGTTCGTCTCATCACGCGAATGGATCCTCTAAAGTACATCCTTGACAAATCCGATTTGTCTTCGCATCTAGCCATGTGGTATTTCATGCTCGCAGGGTATGATATCACTTACGTCACTCAGAAATCCATCAGGGGCAGTGTATTCGCAGATCAGTTAGCCAAATTTCCTTGTAACAAAGTGAAGGGGGAAGACCCGCGATTCCCTGATGAGGATATCATGAGTATAGAGGACGAAAATAAGTGGCAATTATTTTTCGATGGCGCAGCCAATAAGAAAGGCTATGGCATCAGAATGCTATTGGTAGATCCCGACGACATCTATACTCCGCTAGCAATACATCTCTACTTTGACGCCACTAATAACACTGCCGAATATGAAGCTTGCATAGCAGGACTCAAAGCAGCCCTAGAACGGAACGTGATTGAACTTGAGATATTTAGGGACTTCCAGCTAATAATCAATCAGACACTGAAGAAGTGGAGGATCCAAGATCCAACCCTTCAAAGATACAATGCACACCTCTAAGAGTTGGTGCAGCAATTCCAAGATGTCTCATTCCACTACCTCCCTAGAGACAAAAATAGGTTTGCAGATGCGTTGGCTACACTTTCTTCCTTGGTCGAAATCCCTGCAGGAAAGGCAGTAAAACCCTTCAAAGTAACTCGGCGAGCAACTCCTGCCTACTGCGCCGTCAAAGACCTCCATGACTGGAAAGACAAGTGGTTATCCGAATGCGCCACCATCGAGGACTCCGAAAAGAAACCATGGTACTATGACATTTGGCATTTCATCCTAGATGGAACCATCCCGCCTGAGGCCGATAAGAAAACTTAGGTTACCCTTAAAAGACTAGCAGCCAATTATGTCATCATTGCTAATCGGCTATTCAAAAAGTACTCCCAGAGGAACTTCCTTTGCGCCACCGAAGAAGAGGCCCAAGAAATAATGGACCAAGTTCATCAAGGAGCGTGCGGAGAGCAGAAACATGCTCGCCAAAAAGATCATCAGACAAGGGTACTTTTGGTTAACCATGGAAGCTGACTTTACCAACATGGTCAAGAAATGCCGTAAGTGCCAGATACACGCTAACCTTCAGTATGCACCGCCTTCCTTGCTGTATCCTATGATATCTACTTGGCCATTCTCTACATGTGGTATAGATGTGATTGGAAAGGTCACGCCCGCAGGAACCAACGGGCACTGTTTCGTTCTAGTAGCCATTGACTATTTCACTAAATGGATCGAGGCCGTCTCCTACAAAATTTTGAATGCCAGAAAGGTAGCAGAGTTCATCAAGCACAACATCATTTTCCGATATGGGGTTCCACAAGAGATGATATCTGATAACGGCTCCCACTTTGAGAAAGAAAACGATCGTCTCTTGACTGAGTACAAAATCGTTAGACACAAGTCATCTCCTTACATACCTCAAACGAATGGAGCAGTTGAAGCCGCAAACAAAACGATCGATACCATCATCAGAAAAATGGCAGTCACTGGAAATGATTGGCCCGACAAACTACCCTTCGCACTATGGGGATACCGCACCTCAGTCCGAACGGCAACTGGCGAAACTCCATACGCCCTCACTTATGGAATGGAAGCCGTCCTACCTATAGAGCTGAAAATACCTTCACAAAGGGTTAATCTACTAGAAAACCAAGAGAACGAAGTCGACTGGTTAGAAAATAGATACGAAGAGCTAGCCTTGCTAGATGAAAGGAGGTTGAGAGCAGACGAGCACACTCAAGCCTACCAAAGGAGCAAGTGCTTTCAACAAAAAGGTCAAAACGAGGAACATCAGAGTAGGAGATTGTAGACACTCCATTCTGAACACATCGGGTCATATTTATACCACTCTAAGTCTCGCTTTGAGTCAAGAAGTAGAAATCCACCATTTCGTCATGTTTCATTATGTTTTGACTAACTATCGTTAGTTTGGGACTAAACTGCATACGAGATAATGAGGAAAGGACAAGATTGTCCACAAGAGCAATATCTCGCCGCAAGATGGCATGTCTCGCACGAGATATCCTCCCTCTGCAGCATGCAGAAGGCAGTTTTTTCGTCGATTTCAACCTCTTTCCGGGATAAGATTTTATCCATCCGGCCAACCAATAAAGTTTGGGGTCTAGATCCTTCTGAAAGGGTTTTACCTCTCCACCTCTACCTATCCAAACCCTATAAATACTTGGTGACTTCCAAGGATCAAACGACGATGAATTTTCACAACACACACATATTTTGTTGGTTTCTTTCCCTGAAAGATTCCTACAAAATCACCCTAAAACTCACCGCAAAGTTTGTTTGTCATCCTTGTTGATAAACAAACATCAAGACCCAAGTCAAGGATTGAGGCAAAGCTCTGTCCGTATCGAGAGTCAATTCTAAACTTGAGTCGAAACTCTGCCCAAATCACCTCACGCAAGGTAAACCCCTAAATCCCTTTCTAATTGATTGTTAGAGTGGTATAAATCTATTGAATCTAGGATCGGCCTAGAGCCTCTCCAAATCATGGAGACGGTCTCGAAGCAATCGATCCTACATTCCGTTTAACCCCATTAAATGAATCCTTTATTGTTTAAAATCCTTTTCTTCTTCCTTTTGAAAACCTCTCTTTTCTTTAGCAAGACCGATCTCCGGATTGGGTGGAATGGATGCTCCTTGACCTACCCATTCCATAACCTAAGCCCCGAACCCAAATCTCTTTCAAAATGGTTTTTCTATGTTTTCCAAACGAATAATATAGGTGGCGACTCAAAAAGATAAAATTCTTCTCACAACGCTACAGTGGCGACTCTGCTGGGGACTTAAAATTAAGAGGCTTAAACTTGCGTCAAAATTAAAAGAGAGGTTTTCAAAAAAATTTGTAAATTCAATTTTCTGCTCTCAGACGAGGCATATCTCGCACGGGATATCATATCTCGCGCGAGATATCGCCTCGGCAATCTGGTTGTTTTCTGGTTTCTCCCGTTCATCTCATAGTCCAAGACGAGAGCCGAACATGCAAGGGGGATCCCAAAATTCATTATCTTCAGAGTTCCCACATCTTAAGGCCTCCCTTAAGGTGTAGAACTCGAATCTTTATTTCATTTAAATAATCGATTATTATTTATAAATTGGCTGCGATTGGGTTTTGTTTAATTAAAGTCCGGTCCATTGGAGATTCGGGAGTTGTAGATTAATTTATTTATCTCTCTTTATCTCTCTTTATGTGGAACTACGACGGCCTGAGTCTTCCTTATTTGGGAGAAACGTAGGCAACCACTTGGTGCGGCCACTATCTGTTTTTCTTTTTAGTTTTCAAAAAAAAAACTTTCTATTTTACTCTATCACCTAGATTGACTATCACACACGCGCACTCATATTATAACTGTCATTGCACTGCATACCCTCTATAAACCCGGGACCCACACTAAGGACGGATGACGGTAACCACCTAGTCGCCTGTCTCTCCGAAGTTGGACAATCCCACTCCGCGTATTCAATCCACTTAGATTGTCATATCGCGGGGAGCCTAGCTTTCCAGCCCTGCATCGCCACATACTCATGTAGATTGTCCTTTTAGGATCACTCCGTGTCCGGTCGATTTTGACTTGGTGATCTTTACTTGTTTTTGACCAAAACAAAGCCATGTAAAATTGACAATGAAGAAGGACTCGGAAAAGTCCCTTCGGAAAAAGTCCCTTCGGAATGACCCTTTCGGATGTCCCTTCAAAAAAAAAAAATTACATATACATATAATCCTTCAAAAAACGATCTTACATGGCTTTGTTTTACAAAAATCGGATTGATTACTTAGTCGTTAGGTTCTGATAAAGACCTTAGAAACCCCTCAAAACGGATTTTCCGTTCCGACCAAAATTTAGGTCTAAATAAAAATCGACTTTCCGTGTGATTATCTCGCGCGGGACTACATATCTCGCGCGGGATAATGCCTCTGTTTGCTGAAACTGAGCCTGAGCCATTTAAGCCTGCTTTCGACTCGTTGGGGCTAGATTTGATCCTGATATCATCTCTGCATCTCTTCTGTCAGTTTTCCGAAGCTACTCAACTTCAAGACTCCCAACACAATGTCTACGGAGAAGTACTTCGTCACCAAGAGAGATCTCGAAGAGAAAGATTTGCGAAAGATGACCAAGTCTCTTGTCGCTGAAATGGAGCATGTTGAGGGTTGGAGAGAAGCCTTTGATTTACCTTCCACCCGCATTGCTAGGGATTTCCGGAAGATGGAAAGTGACTCCGACAGTGGACGATCATCCGTGCAAGAGGAGCTAAGTGACATCAAAACTCAACTTGCCAAAGCCCTGCAGCAAATTAACGACAATGACTCGTGGCATCACATGGAAGAATCCATCCAAGCTGAAAAGACAAAGATACTGATTGAAGAGCTCGAGGAAGTCAAGAGCGAACTCGAAACTATGACCCAAAAGTGTATCAACCTTGAAGCCCACATTGAAGATGACATTGATGAGAGGGTCAAGTTTTTCCTCAATACTCTCTACCGTGACCTCAAAGAGCAAATGGAGGAAGAATATCAGTCTCGCCACCTCGTCTTTGTGCAACACTACGAGAGCCATATTCGAGACCTCCACAATCAAATGGCCAAGCGGAGGAAGGGAAGGACTTTCTCCGACATCGGAAATATCACTCTCGGTCATCTCTTTAGAAGTCTTCACAAGGAAGGAAAATTGAAACCAATGGAAGGCTACCAACCTAAGAGGGAAGGTCGATCTCCACACCTCTATTGCTACTACCATCAATGCCATGGCCATCACACCAATGATTGTTTCAACCTGAAGAATGCAGTCCAAGACTTGATTGACAACGACGCCATCAGAATTTGCCCAAGTGGTGGAATAGTTTGGATGAGTTCAAACAAATGAGGAGTCTCTTTTCCTTTCAGTTATTTACTTTTAGTTGCAAAAGAAACGGTTAGTAGTCTAGTTTAGCTTAGTCGGGTACTACTTGCCTAAAGACTTCATTTGTTGGCAAGAGTATCAAGTTTGTTTTTCAATAATAGTTAGTCAGTATTTCCCTTTTCAATTCTGATTACTTCTTTGAGATCGAGAGAGAAAGCACTGTGAATGTCATAGAAACTTGCAACGAAAATGACTACTCCAAGGCAATTTGGTTTTCTGGAAGCCTTCCTGTCTGGAAAATGATGCTAGTAAAAGGATACTTCCCTGGCTTGGGGCTCGGAAATCACTTACAAGGAATAACGGAACCACCACCGGTTCCCCCACTTCACACAAAGCATGGCCTAGGATACGTCATCTCCATCCACGATGAGGATGACGAAGAAGAGTGGGGCTTCACTCAAAACAAGTGGGAAGGAACCACATACAAAGGCCACAAAGACCCAAAGGCCAAGAATTGCAACCTCGAGCCATATCGAAAGACACTCAATGGCTACTTCGTTCGAGAAGGGGAAAGTATTCCCTACTTTATCTTTTCAGAACCATGGACTGATGATAAAGGAAAGCGCCAACCGGGCTTTGAAATCTTCAGCGATCGCGATGCTTCTCCGTATGAAATGTAACCCGTCACACTAATCCCTAATGATTTGTGGGGCACGAAGGCAGAAATGACAAGTGAATGGGACTTTGTGTTGGGAGAAGACATGCTGTGACAGTTCCAAGACCCGTGCGGTTAGAAGACAAAGATCCATGCAATCTCCAAGGGGGACGCTCCAACTACTGATTACACAAGACTAATACAGAAATGTGATGAGCCAATTCTAAACTGGCACGTCACCGGGGGACCAGTTGTTGATGAAGACTTCATGATCAAAGAGCTTGGCTGCACTCCCCATCCCCGCAGGAAGATAGGCCCTGTAACTTTCACATTAGAAGCAGGCTCCACCTCCGATGAACTCACTCAAGAGGAAATCGAGGCGGTGGCCGAACATGTATTCCCTTACTTCCTTAATGAAAACTTTGATCTTTCCGAGTACCCTGAGATTGCTAACATCGTGAATGATGAATTAACTAATAATAATCAATATAACGAACACGTTAATAATGAATCATACGATGAGATAGATCAAGAAAACGAACAAATCTTAAAAGAATTAGCTAAGCAAGTAGGTCGTTGTGGAAAGAATGGCCCTGTTGACGACGAGGAAATGCAAACCGTTAATCTTGGGACAACGGAAGACCCCAGAGAAACAAAGATCGGCAGCTTCTTCAAGGGGGAAGACAGAGAAACCTTGACGCTGCTCCTCAGAGAATATGTCGACGTCTTCGCTTGGTCCTACAAGGATATGCCTGGGTTGAATCAGTCAGTTGTAGAACACAAGATACCGCTGCTACCCAATGCCAAGCCAGTCAAACAGAAACTACGCAGAATCAAGCCGGAATGGTCAATGCAAGTGAAAGAGGAAATCATGAAACTCTTGAAGGTAGGGTTTATCAAAGTGATTGAATATCCGGAATGGCTAGCAAACACGGTACAGGTAGCCAAGTCGAACGGAAAAATACGAGTCTGTGTCGATTTCAGAGACTTGAATAAGGCATCCCCTAAAGATGACTTCCCGCTACCAAACATAGACATGTTGGTCGACGCCACAGCTGCATACGAAGTCCGCTCATTCGTCGACGGTTTCGCAGGATATAACCAAATCCTCATGGCAGAGGAGGATCAACACAAAACAACATTCACCACACCTTGGGGAACGTTCTGCTACACGGTCATGCCGTTTGGTCTCAAGAACGCAGGGGCTACTTATCAAAGGGCAGTTACGACACTATTCCATGACATGATCCATAAAGAAATAGAGGTATAAGTGGACGACATGATTATTCACTCAAAGGGGACAGATGGTCAGCACTTCAGAGATCTCAGAAAATTCTTCAATCGACTGAGACAGCACAGGATGAGGCTAAACCCCGCCAAATGCTCATTCGGAGTGGTCAAAGGAAAAGTCTTAGGGTACATGGTCACAGAGCGGGGCATAGAAGCAGACCCCGCCAAGATAAAGGCTATCATTGACATGCCTCCACCCAGAACACAGAAAGAA
This sequence comes from Adenophora triphylla var. japonica, assembly GCA_022495995.1. Classification (NCBI taxonomy): domain Eukaryota; kingdom Viridiplantae; phylum Streptophyta; class Magnoliopsida; order Asterales; family Campanulaceae; genus Adenophora; species Adenophora triphylla. The sequence goes on along the minus strand of JAFEMH010004079.1, from coordinate 49,467 downwards.
GTAAAGGGATTCATGGGCAGACTTCAATATATCAGTCGATTCATCAATCAACTGACTACAATGTGCGATCCCATCTTCAAGCTACTTAAGAAAAATGCACCTCAAGAGTGGACCGAAAAATGTCAAGAAGCATTCGAGGAAGTTAAGCACTACTTAGCTTCCCCACCCATCCTGGTTCCACCACACAAGGAGAAGCCCTTGAAATTGTACCTCACGGTTACAGACAATGCATTAGGGGCTATGCTCGCTCAAGAATAGCCTGCCTCGCACACAGAGAATGCCATCTATTTCGTCAGCCGCAGATTCCAAGGCAGCGAAATCAACTACTCTCCACTCGACAAATCCTGCGCTGCCCTTGTTTGGGTATCACAAAGGCTAAAGTACTATATGGAAGCCTTCCCTGTTTGTCTCATTGTAAAAATGGATCCACTGAAATATATCCTAGACAAATCATATTTGTCTTCGAGACTGGCCAAATGGTACTTCATGCTCGCGGGGTATGATATCACTTACGTCACTCAGAAATCCGTTAGGGGGAGTGTATTCGCAGATCAATTGGCCGAATTTCCTTGTGACGAAGTGAAGGGGGAAGACCCTCGATTCCCTGATGAGGACATCATGAGTATAGAAGAAGAAAATAAGTGGAAATTATTTTTCGATGGCGCAACCAACAAGAGAGGGTTCGGCATTGGAATGTTGTTGGTAGACCCTAACGACATCTATACTCCACTGGCAATACGTCATGACTTTGACGCCACCAACAACACTGCAGAATACGAAGCTTGCATAGCGAGGCTTGAGGCAGCCCTAGAGCGCAATGTGACTGAACTCGAGGTATTCGGGGATTCCCAATTAATCATCAATCAGACATTGAAGAAGTGGAGGGTCCAAGATCCAACCCTTCAAAGATACAGTGCCCACCTCCAAGAGTTGGCACAACAATTTCAAGATGTCTCATTTCACTACCTCCCCAGAGACAAAAATTGGTTTGCGGACGCATTAGCCACACTTGCTTCTTTGGTCGAAATCCCTAAAGGAAAAGCAGTCAAACCCTTCAAAATAACACGGCGTGCAACCCCTGCATACTGCGCCGTTATAGATCTCCATAACTGCAAACACAAATGGTTATCCGAATGTGCCATTGTTGGGAACTCCGAAGAGAAACCATGGTACTATGACATTTGGCATTTCATCCTAGATGGAACCATCCCACCTGAGACAGACCCAAAGACTCAGATCGCCCTTAAGAGGTTGGCTGCTAATTACGTCGTCACTGCTGACCGTCTATTCAAGAAACATTCACAAGGAAACCTTCTTTGTGCCACCGAGGAAGAGGCCCGAGAAATAATGGACCATGTTCATCAAGGCATATGCGGAACCTACATGAGCGGAAACATGCTCGCCAAAAAGATCATCAGACAAGGGTACTTTTGGCTAACCATGGAAGCCGACTGTACCAGAATGGTCAAGAAGTGCCACAAGTGTCAGATACACGCCAACCTTCGGCATGCACCGCCTTCCTTGCTGTACCCTATGACTTCTCCTTGGCCGTTCTCTATATGGGGGATAGACGTGATTGGAAAGGTCACACCCGTAGGAGCTAACGGGCATTGCTTCATCCTAGTAGCCATCGACTATTTCACTAAAAGGGTTGAGGCCGCCTCCTACAAGGTTCTGAATGCCAGAAAGGTCGCAGAATTCATCAAGCACAACATCATCTGCCGATACGGGGTTCCGCAAGAGATGATATCTGATAATGGGTCACACTTCGAGAAGGAAACCGATCGTCTCCTAACCGAGTACAAAATCACAAGGCATAAGTCATCTCCTTATAGGCCTCAAACAAACGGAGCAGTTGAAGCCGCAAACAAGACAATCGAAACCATCATCAGAAAAATGGCAGTCACTGGGAAAGACTGGCCCGACAAGTTACCCTTCGCACTATGGGGATACCGCACTTCAGTCCGAACAGCTACAGGAGAGACTCCATACGCCCTCACATTCGGAATGGAAGCTGTCTTGCCAATAGAATTGGAAATACCATCACTACGGGTTCTCCTAGAAAACCAAGTGAACGAAGTCGACTGGCTAGAAAGCAGATACGAGGAGTTAGCCCTGCTAGACGAAAGAAGGCTAAAGGCAGTCGAGCACACCCAAGCTTACCAAAGAAGAATGGCAAGAGCTTTCAACAAAAAGGTCAAGACAAGGAACATCAGAGTAGGTGATCTGGTTCTCCGTGAACACCATCCTGGACCTTTCAACCCGTTAGGCAAGTGGGGACCAAGATGGATAGGACCCTACATTGTGAAGAAGATATTCTCTGGGGGAGCCCTTCAGCTGGTGGACTTAGACGGAGATCAACTACCGAAGCCGGTCAACATGGACAAGCTCAAGAAGTACTTCGCGTGACTTGGCCTCCTAAAAAGAAATCGCTCGCTAGGTTGAAAATCCCGAAAAGGACGGCCTAGGCAAAAATCAGAGCTCGCACAAGAAAAGAAGCCCGCTAGATTGAAAACCCGAAGGGGCGGTCTAGGCAAAAGAAAGGGTGTGCATAAAAAAAAAGGGGGGGGCCTTATCTCGCGCGAGATTACCCTTCGGCAGGAAGCCGTATTTTGTCCTTTTTTCTCTCAAAAAATGAACTACGTTAGACCTGAGCCTCTTATTTAATTGATGTAAAAGAGGAACGTAGGCAGCCTCCGGGTTCGGTCTAATCAAATAAATAAATCTACTTTTGTCCTTTTATTAATCGAATGCATTTTTATTAATGACAAAAGGGAAATCCTAACCACAACGACTAATTCGCTAAGCTAACAACCTTGAAAAAAATACTATTAAAATAAAAACCATTGATCTATCAAAGCAATCTCTTGGTACTCCTAAAGATCTAGCCTTTCATTGACTTGGTAGGCCGGCGGACATGATCTCCACCGTCTTCGCGATCCTTCCTGCGCTTTGAGCCCCTCAAAGCAGAACATCCCTCGAGGCGATCAAAGACAGACTTCGAAAGCCTCTTGAAGACATTGGGCCTATCTAAAGCTTGCGTCTTTCCAGGCATCCCTTTGCCTCGCCTCTCGTACCAATCCCCATCGAGAAAATCCTGAGTTGGATCGGTTCGCACGTTAGCAGGATCGGACTGAGCCTCGCTCCTTCGCAAAATACTGCTAGCTACAAAAGAATCCCCTAGCAGTGAAAGCCGCAAATCATCAATCTTCTCTGCGCTAGGGTGACCGGTATGAAGAAACCAATCCAAATACTTATCAGATAAGAAAATACTTGCATCAAAGGTCCGAAGGTTCGACCAGCGGTCCCGACTGGTTCCTTCACCCCATGCTTGAGCTAGTGCCTGCGCAAACTCTACACCAATGTAAGACACTTCAAGAGAAGCTCCTTCGAAAAGATAAGTGTCCTGCGACTGACCAAACTGACGGAGCACCCGCTTGGGAAAATAGAAGGAGGAATCTCGCAAACCCGGAAGAACAACCCTGTCAAAGCCCTTGGTATTGGCAACATACTTGTTCAACCTCCAATAAGGCGGACACCAAAGAACGTCAGCCGTTTCGGTCTTCGCAATCAACTCAGCCCATTCATCCGCTGAAAGATCCTTGATCAATAACTTTCGCGTATGATATGTGAAAGGGGAATAGTCTAATGGGGGGCCTACCAGCTTGAGATGCTCCCTAAGCCAAATAGTCAACAGAAGAGGACTCCCTTGAGTCATGGCACCGGTCCTATGCAGCTCATCAAGACCATGCAGGGTTTCGCCCAAGATTAGCGGAATAATGTTCCTAGAACGTTTTCTAGCCTGCAGAACAATTTCCACCAGTTGGGAGTCAACCAAGCCATCTCTACATGTAAACAGAACATCTCCGAAAAGAGAAAGGGCCAGAAAGTTCCGCTTGTAGACATGAAAAACGTCATCATCCGAATCACCGCTGAAGCGTTCTGGAAAAGAAGAGCAATCAACCCACTTGCGGTGAACCAACTCATAGCAAGTATCAAGGGGGATCCCTAATAATTCATTCAAAGCCTCCAAATGATTCCTGTTGTACTTAGGAACAACAATCTCACCAGTCAAAGGCATATCCAAGATAATGGCAAATTCCTCCACGGTAGGCACCATCTCATTCAAAGAAAAATTGAAAAGATGAATAGAGGGATCCCAAAACGAGCAAAGACTCCCGCAAGAGATTCCAATCCGGTTGGAGGTTCTTCAAGGTAAAAAGGATTCTGAATCCGAATTCTACAATAAACCTATTGCGAGATCGGTTGCGAAACGACCTCACAAAATCTCTTGATGCTTGCTTGAAAGATTCAATCACTTCTGCATTTACGTGAGAAAAATCATCGACAATCATGGACGTTGGGGCAATCTCCTTGGAAGCCATGGATCGCAGGGTTGAAGAAAAAGACAAGAGTTTCACCCTAAAAGAATATCTCTAGAGTTTGAAAGGCTAGAATGGGTTACCTGGCCGGACTACAGGGTGATTTTATAGGGAAAACTGACAAAATACTGTTCGAAAAAGGAAGAGATCTCTGCCTGGGTAGCGTGTCTCGTGCGAGACACCTTATCTCGCGCGAGATATTGCTACGGCAAAACAGCAACAATTCTGCTCCAACAGCCATCTAGCCCCGACTTGACGAAGCAAGTCTCGAAAAACCTGCGTGCACAGTTCATAACATGCAGTAAAACACCAAGATCAAGCTCAAAATTGTGGCCTGACGGCCATTCCATTCCCAAAAACATGGAAAGTCGAGAAAGTTAATTAACTAACTAATTAGACCTAGGATTAGGGGTTAAGAAAACCATTGTCTTGTGCTACCTACTTGTTTCTAACAGGTACCAAAGAAAAAGAAAAAAAAATTGTTTGGGCCCACACGGCCAATATGTACAGATCATCAGAAATCAGATAAAGAGAAAAGGAGGGGATCACGCCATCAAGTCGCTCGAGCCGCCGGCACCTCCGCCATCACCACCACGGGGGCTACCACCCCTCCTCGACCTCTTGGCTTCGCAAGTAGGGGTCACCGCCGAGGCCACTGTCGAGGCCGCCAAAGAAGCCTTGTGGAACAGCCTCTCGAACAGGTCCGACACCAGGGCCATCAGTCCCGCCATCTTGGTCGCTCCACGGTTGTAATCGGCCGCAGACATGGTGACCTGACAACCAAAGAAAAGAAATGCTCAGATGAAGTCGGACATATACACTTATATGGACGAATACGAGAGATAATACAAACAGAAACATACCGAGGAGACATCCGGCGGAAGGCGGTAACCCTCAGGAATATGATCCAGAGTCGGGATGTGGACCACCATGGCATGCTCCCCATCATGTATGTATAGCTCAGAGGACCGAAGTCTAGGGCGAAAGGCAGAGAACCGGCAGACTGGGAAGAAGTGCTAGGGGCTGATGAACCTGAGGCAGAAGCAGAGGTGGAGCCACGAGCATGCGATCGCCTATCCCCCACCAGGAGGGAACCCATCAATCGAGGCAAGAACTCCGTATAAGAGGCCCCGGGGATAACACAAGCCGTCGCCACATCACCCACGAGAAGACTAGCATAATCGTCATCTGGAATGGAGTGGGTGGGATACATCACCCTCTGCGGATCCGCCGGCACCATATATAGTAGTCTACCCCAGTCATGCTGTGGGAAGACCCGCTCACCAAGGTACATCGTATCTCCCTCCAAAGATGCCAGCATCCTCTGCATCCCAGTAGCATCCAAAGCACGAAGCACCTCCGGCTCCAACAGGGTCCATGGATAAAGGCCCATCCTCTCATACTTAAAAGCGTCCAGCATGGCCCATGCCTCCGCGACTGTCAGGGTCCAATCCTGGTTCTCCTCCTCATCAACGCTCCGATTGGGGTGGCTCCACCTCCTGATATCCGGGAACAAAGGGGTCCGGCTCTCCAACTCAAACCTGTACAACCCAAGGACAGTATAGCCCCATATATGCACAAGAAAACAGAGCGGATTCAGTAGGGAATACAGACAAAGTTTACAGACAAAGAACAGAAACAGAACCAAGATCATACCTCCCAGGCATAAGAATACCCTGACAGGGAATCCTTGGTGTTCCTACACGCCTCGTCCATGGCGTGGTAGCAGAAGGCCAGCCCCGCTGAGCCCCAATCATATCCGCTCACCTCATCCAAATTCACCAACAAACCCAACAGAGAAAGACGAGCCGTAGAAGAATGGTTCGTAAAGATGGTCTCAGAAAGGATATACCAGAGGGCACCCCTCACCAATCGATCAGTAACTGCATTCGGTTTCTCAGCATAGTCCTCAATCTGATGCCGGAGGGGTGTCAACTCAGCAGCAAATCCCTTAACCTTGTTAGGGACGAAACCGATCAACTGTCTCCACACAGCTGGACCCACAGGCTTATAACCCAAAGTCTTTGGCAGGGGATCACCAATGAACTCTAACCCCGTGATAGCAAGAAAATCAGTCGGAGTCATAGTCGCTTCCCCGAAGCGCAAATGAACGGTGTGGGTAGTATCCCACCACCTCTCTTGGATCGCCTGAAGAACTTGGGGAGTCCGCCTTATTCCCCGAAGATTATCAATAAAAGTCAATAGCCCCATTTGGGCCACCCTATCCCGAATGCCATCAAGATCCTTGATCTTGTCCCATACCGCTCTAGCCATTTTTGGGCTCCCTCGGCAATTCTTCGTCGGCCTATATGACTGCAAAACAGAGGAAAAACAAAAAAGGGCAACATTAGAAATCATTCCATGTCAGAAAATCAATGGAATAGAAGAAAATTTTCATTGGGACATTTCATCGAACACTTGGCGTGCGTACAAGAAAAGATTGCCCAAGGATGCCATTCATGATCCGAATCAACCTCTCCTACAATCCATGATGTGTAGGAGGCCCATACGCACACAATGCAACAACAATCATCCAAAAGAAACGCATAAAATCAGAGCATGCAAGAAAGAACCTAGTTCTAAGCATAGACAAAAAGAAAAGCCATTGATGGAATTTGAATTCAAGGGAAAGAGAGTTCAAACTCAATTCAATACAAGAATCAAGAGTTGAGAAAGAAGCTCTTACCAAACCCTCCCGAACAGCGGTGGAGATATGCGTGTGCCTATCGAAGGTGAGATCATCGCAGGGATAATCCTTCCCTAGCAAATAGCTCCCCAAAATTGGATTCCTTTGTTCTTGAGCCATTGATTATGGAGGGAGGAGGGATTGAGAATTGATTAGGAGGAGAATCACCAAGCAAATCCATGAAAAATTGCAAAGAAAGCGACCTTGGCTAGAGCTAGAGAGGGAATTTTGAAAAAGATGTTTTCAAATTAAAAAAGAGCTGCTGATTTATATGCCCGACAGAAGAAGTCCCGCGCGGTATACCTTATCTCGCCGCGAGATATACCTTCTGGAATTTTACGAAATTGTCCTCGACAATAAGCATCTACGCAACGTCAAAATTCAAAATTTTGACACATTTACCCTTGGAAATGATAAACTAGCAAGGAAACGTGGAAAAATTGGCACCGCAAGTCACGGAGCGAGCCAAACGTGACGCCCGCACGATCGCCCGGTACGGTACCAGTCGCCCGAAAAACGAGTGGTCCAAAGATCAACTCAATCCACATGATTCAGAGCCCAGAAAGGTGAATCATCAAATTAAAAGTCCGGTCCAACGCCCAAACAGGTGGATCGTCAACAAAAAAAGCCCAGTCCAACGCCCAAACAGGTGGATCGTCAAACAGGAAAAGCCCGGTCCAACGCCCAAACAGGTGGATCGTCAACAGAAAAAGCTCGGTCCAACGCCCAAACAGGTGGATCGTCATCATAAAAGCTCGGTCCAACGCCCAAACAGGTGGATCTTCAACAGAAAAATCCCGGTCCAACGCCCAAACAGGTGGATCGTCAATAGAAAAAGCCCGGTCCAACGCCCAAACAGGTGGATCGTCAAAAGAAAAGCTCGGTCCAATGCCCAGACAGGTGGATCGTCAAACCAAAAGCCCGATTCAACGCCCAAACAGGTGAATCGTCATCCTCAACAACAAATCCCGATTCGGAGCCCAGAAAGGCGAATCGTCACAAAACCGACAGGACTCAAAGGACCGGACTGGTGAGCCTTTGTTTTCTAACATATTTCCCGCAGGTTCGGAGCCCAGACAGGCGAATCTTCAAACAGACAGGTATATTCAGAATTTGGTCTTGATTTGATTCCTTAGTATGAATTTATCTTTCAAAAACAAAATCTCTTCGATTTTCAAATAATTTTCAAAATACCTAAAGCAGCCTTTTCGTGTTTTGGAGTCAAACTACGTCATGGTCTGATTCTCCGATAGAGATACGTAGGAAGCCATGCGGTCCGACCATCCCGATGTTCAGAATGATGTCTTTTCTATCGTCGACATGACTTCTTTCATAAGACTTGTCAACGAGGGGCTCTGTAGACACCCCATTCTGAACACATCAGGTCATATTTATACCACTTTAAGTCTCGCTTTGAGTCAAGAAGTAGAAATCCACCATTTCGTCATGTTTCGTTAAGTTTTGACTAACTATCGTTAGTTTGGGACTAAACTGCATACGAGATAACGAGGAAAGGACAAGATTGTCCACAGGAGCAATATCTCGCCGCGAGATGGCATGTCTCGCGCGAGATATCCTCCTCTCGCAAAGCATGCGTATGCGCTTTTCTCGTCGATTTCAACCTCTTTCCGGGATAAGATTTTATCCATCCGGCCAACCAATAGAGTTTGGGGTCTAGAACCTTCTGAAAGGGTTTTACCTCTCCACCTCTACCTATCCAAACCCTATAAATACTTGGTGACTTCCAAGGATCAAAGGACGATGAATTTTCACAACACACACATATTTTGTTGGTTTCTTTCCCTGAAAGATTCCTACAAAATCACCCTAAAACTCACCTCAAAGTTTGTTTGTCAACCTTATTGATAAACAAACACTACCAGAAAAAGGTCATTTAGCGACGGAAATTTCCGCCGCTAAAATTATATTTCCGTCGCTAAAATAAATCACCGACGGAAAAATTCTGTCGGTGGTCCGCCGCTACCAGCTCGTCGCAGTGCTCCGACGGGTCAATTTCCGCCGCTATTTTTTTCTTTTACCGACGGAATTTAATTCCGCCGGTGAATTAATGGTTTTGACGGAAAATTCATTGCTATATTAATTTAATTTAATTAAATTTTCATTTCGGCGGAAATTTCCGTCGCCGTAATAAAAATTAATTTAATTAAATTAATTTCATGCGGAAATTTCCGTCGCCGTAATAAAATTTAAATTAAAATTAAATTATTTCGGCGGCGGAAATTACCGTCAGCGAAATTATTTAATTTTAATTTAAATTTTATTACAAATGACGGAAATTTCCGCCGCCGAAATCAAAAATTAAATAAAAATTAAATGATTATAGCGGCGGAAATTGTCAGCCGAAATTAATTTATTTAATTAATTTTTATTTCAAAGATTAATTTCAAATGACGGAAAATTCCGTCGCCGATTCTCAAATAAATTTTAAAAAAATAATTTAAAATATCAATAAACCAAATTTTTTTGTACACGATATAACATTTCAATTTATAAAACTAAAACTATAAAAACTAAAATTCAAATATCGGCGTACCAAATAAAAAAACTAAATACCACCGTACCATTCGGGAGGGGGAGAGGGGGAGAGGGGGAGGGGGAGAGGGGGAGAGGGGGAGGGGAGAGGGGGAGAGGGGTAGAGCGGGGGAGAGGCGGGAGGGGCTCCGCGGGTACCAAATGTCTCAAATGTTTACAAACAAGTATAATTTAATACAAAAATGTCTAAAAATTCCGCAATCAACCCGGGGGACGCCGGAAATTACCCCGGGAGTCCCGGCCGAGATGAGCCATCAACGCGCCAATTGTCTTTGAGTCTACGCATGTTGTCTTTGAATCTCTCGCATGACGTCGATCGTTCTCCTCCCCGCATCTGGCTCGAACCGCCAAAGCATCCACAAGCTTTGCCCGCTCGCGTTTCTCCTCCTCCAACGCAGCCTCCAGAGTGTCGACCCTCGGATCATGAAACGTGGCCGGGCTACATTTCGCCGACGGCCGGTCGACGTCGACGGGCATTGCCGCCCGTAATCCGCCATCCCTAACACTCGGGCTCCTCTCCTTGGATGTCCCCGAGAGGTGACCTCGTGCCAAACATCGTGCACGAAGGGGACGGGCTCGCCGGGAGGCGTTCCTTCGGGAACAACGGCGGCTTGATATGCGGCTGAAAAATAAAACAAACAATTATAATCATATACACAATGTAAGGTACATAAATAAATTTACATATTCAAAATCAAGTCATTTAATGATAGTTTAATTACAAAGGCATTAGCAGATCGATCGTCAACCCATTGCGGAGGTTGATCGGGCGCTGTAGAATTCCGAATATGGGTGCTAGCGTAAACATCCACAAAACTGATATTCGGACCATACTCCCTTTCCTATAAATAAAATAAGCGAGATTATTACTTTGAAATTGTATATATAAATGCAACATTTAAACTGATTTAAAAGCATACATACACTACATTTACACTAAAACTATGGATTTCATAGCATCAACATTGGCTCCCAGCTAACATACGTACATAAACCTATTTAAAAGCATCCATACACTACTACATTTAAATTAACATACATACCATGCGGTCGTGATGCTCGGCGACCGTGAGCGTCCCCCGTATGCAACGCCGCCGACCCCGAGGAGCTCGCTCTATTGGCCTTGGCCTGCTCGGATATAGCCTTCGCCGCAGCGACCCCCAATATTCGCAAAATTGACCAAACACCTCATCGGTCATAAAAGTAGGACACAAGGGCTGTTCTCCCGCCGCGAGCCGAGTAGTATAATAATTTTTCTTCGTGGTACCTATAAAAAATATGAATATCTCGTAAACATATAATGATGACATTATAAAATTAAAAGAGTATAATAATTGTTAATTAAACTAATTAAGGATAGATAAATATGTTACAAATAAAATCCTTAAATAGCTTGTGAGCCTCGCTTCATCGAAAACATATCTAGCCGTCGCATCGCCGATGTCCGGCGCCCAATAATATTTAGCCTACAACATATAATGATAACATTACAAAACTAAAAGAGTTCAATCATTATTAATTATAACATTTTAATAACAAACTAACATTTAAGTTTTAAATAAAAACCATTAACACATTACCTTAAACTCATCCCACGCATCGTCCTTCTGCCTCTGTGGCAATTTTTTCCAGTTGGGCCAAAACTCGGTCATTTTTCGAGACCGCCGCATTGCCCGATCTTAGTCCCCTGTGGTGGGGTATCCACCTACAAACCTCGCCAAGTATATTTATACAATAACATTTTAACTTAAATAATGAATTATATATAAAGAAAAATGGAACCAACTTATATCAAATTAATGAAGAGTTACTTATCGGTCATAAAGTGATGATATCCCGACAAATATCCTCCCTCGTAATCGACAGTAGTCCGAGTACCGGCCCCGCAGGTGGAGCTAGTACTATCGCGTGAAGGGTCGACATCATCGCTACCGGATCGGGACGGTTGCGTCCCAAGAATCAATGTGTAAATAGGCTTAGTCTTCTTACCCTTGCCCTTTCTACTAGAACTCATACTGTATTACAGTAAAAATATTAAAATATATAACTTTAACAATAGGAAACAATATATTCACAATACATCTAAAACTTTAAAGTTCTAATAATCTAAAGCATTCACAATACATATAAAACTTTAAACTATTAATAATATAAAGCATTCACAATACATATAAAACTTTAAAGTTCTAATAATCTAAAGCATTCACAATATATATAAAACGACGGATATTAAAAATAATCTAAAGCATTCACAATACATATGAAACTTTAAAGTTCTAATAATCTAAAGCATTCACAATACATATAAAACTTTAAAGTTCTAATAATCTAAAGCATTCACAATACAATTTTAAACTTTAAACTATTATTAATCTTCGTCCCCATCATCATCACTGGACTCTGAATTACTACAAAACTCGAGTTCTTCATCTTCGTCTTCGGACTCTGATGAATCAAACTCTGGTTCCTCTTCCTCTTCCTCTTCCTCTTCCTCTTCCTCTTCCTCTTCCTCTTCCTCTGATTCATCATTATCAATGTGCGCGAGATGACCTGAACGAGGCGGGGGAGTTGGCAAATTCACTGGTAAGATATCCTCCTCGGGTTCATCAACATTTTGAGGAATATGAGTGACATCATCTAATGGATGATTAGCTGATGAAACGTTAGGTGGCACTGGCATTTCATCCTCTTGATAGGGTGTTTCTAATGACGACTCTGTAGTTGTCGACGAGGGTAGGTTGTCAATCATGCTCCTAGCCTTGGTCATCCAAACAGCCCACAATCCGTCGGGAATTACATAATTAGGAATTGCTAACATTGTTTATCCAACTACCCTTAGGTTTCTAACATTGTTTATTCCCTATAATTTAATCAAAAACACATTTACACACACTAATTACACCTCTTACAACACAAACACACACATACACACACTAAACTCTAACACACACATACACCTGCTGTCACACACCCACACACAAGCGTAACACACACACACACCGCAAACACACACATACAAACTCCTATAAACACATTCTGCACACACGCAACACACACATACGCATACAACAGTAACACACACACACGCACAACATACTCACACAAAATTTTAATGACTCAAACTCCCAAAGCTGAATACATTACCAATAAATCAAATCAAAAAAACTCCAGATTAAAACTCCAGATTAAAAAAAAAAAAAAAACCTAATCTCCATAACTAAGCAATAGAAACACAAATGTAAACAGAAATCAGAAAGAAAGCCCAATCTCTGAAAACAAAAAGAAAATAGAAACAAATAAATTGGATCGACTATTACAAATACAGAACCCTAGATTGGCAAAAACCGCATCAGCACTATAATTGATGAACAAAAATACAATCGAATGTAGTTTAACAAGGGGAAATCACGTACCTTGAAGAGAGAGCTAGGATTGAGAAATTGGATCGCTTCGAGAGGGAGAGAGAGACGCAGATGGTGAAGACGGTGGAGATGGTGGACGGCGAAGCTTCGTCACGGCGGAGACGGTGGAGAGGTGGACGGACGGCGGCGATTCTTCTTCTAGGTCGCAGAGAGAGCGGGAAGAGAGAGAAAGCGGGAAGAGAGAGAGAGGGAAATGATACGTAATTGATATCTGAGGGATTAAATGAGTATTTATAATTTCAAATGACGGAATATTCAGCCGCTAAATATTAATTATAGCGGCGGAAATTAAATTCCGACGCTATAATTAATATTTAGCGGCGGAATATTCCGTCGCTGTAAATCCGACGCTAAACTATACGTACGCTCACCTGGATCGATGACATGGCACTCTCACCGACGGAAATTTCCGCCGCTGATTTTAAATTCAGCGACGGAAATTTCCGCCGCTATTATTAATAAATATAATTGTTTTCATTATATTTTTGAAAAAATAAATAAATCATTAATATTTATTAATTTTAATTTAATAAATATCATTATTTTTATTTATATAAAAATAAATAAATCATAAATATTTATGATATTTTTGAAAAAATAAATAAATCATAAATATTAATTAATTTTAATTTTATAATGCCATTATTTTTATTTATATAAAATATGAAAGTTATTTTAAATTACTCTCAAAAAAATAAATATGAGTCAATAAATATTATTTTTGAAAAATTTTTAATTTAATAAATATCATTATTTTTATTTATATAAAAATAAATAAATCATAAATATTTATGATATTTTTGAAAAAATAAATAAATCATAAATATTAATTAATTTTAATTTTATAATGCCATTATTTTTATTTATATAAAATATGAAAGTTATTTTAAATTACTCTCAAAAAAATAAATATGAGTCAATAAATATTATTTTTGAAAAAATAAATAAATTCTAAACCCTAAACCTAATACCCTATATACTATACACTATACACTATACCCTATACCCTATACCCTATACCCTATACCCTATACCCCTATACCCTATACACTATACCCTATACCCTATACCCTATACCCTATACACTATACCCTATACCCTATACCCTATATCCCTATACCCTATATCCTATACCCTATACACTATATCCTATACCCTATACCCTATACCCTATACCCTATACCCTATACACTATACCCTATACCCTATACCCTATACCCTATACCCTATACCCTATACACTATACACTATACCCTATACCCTATACCCTATACCCTATACACTATACCCTATACACTATACCCTATACCCTATACCCTATACCCTATAATTTATACTTATACTTATACCCTATACTCCTATACCACTATACTTATACTATACCCTATACTCCTATACATGCCTATACACTATACCCTATACTTATACCCTATACTTCCTTATACACTATACCTATACCCTATACCCTATACACTATACCCTATACCCTATACACTATACCCTATACACTATACCCTATACCCTACACTATACCCTATACACTATACCCTATACACTATACCCTATACACTATACCCTATACCCTATACACTATACCCTATACCCTATAACCTATACCCTATACACTATACCCTATACCCTATACACTATACCCAATACCCTATACCCTATACACTATACCCTTTACCCTGTACACTATATCCTATACCCTATACCCTATACCCTATACACTATACCCTATACCTTATACCCTATACACTATATCCTATACCCTATGTTAGGTTTAGGTTTGTGGTTGTGGTTAGGTTAGGTTTAGGGTTTGTGGTTTAGTGGTTTGTGGTTTAGGGTTTAGTGGTTTAGGTTTAGGGTTTAGGGTTTAGGGTTTAGGTTTAGGGTTTAGGTGGTTTAGTGGTTGGGGTTTGGTTTAGGTTTAGGTTTGTGGTTTAGGGTTTAGTGGCTTAGGGTTTAGGGTTTAGTGGTTAGTGGTTTAGGTTTAGGGTTTGTGGGTTTAGTGGTTTAGGCTTGTGGTTTAGGGTTTAGGGCTTGGGGTTTAGGGTTTAGGGTTTAGTTGATAAGGTTTAGGGTTTAGTGATAAGGGTTTAGGGTTTAAGGTTTGTGGTTTAGGGTTTAGGGTTTATACAAAACTAGGAACTAACCAACTATTAGACAACACTGGAGATTATTGTTTCATAAGTAATAACTAAGATATCCAAAACAAAGACCCACATCATTACTGCTGAGCACACTGCACTCTCTGGCCCCCACCACCGTGCATGTCATCATCTACATCGTAAGCTTCAATGTTGACATCGTGAAGGGTTGTCTCCTCGCACTCATCAAGCTCCATATCTGTCATCTACGATGAAGTCTTAGGAGGCAGCACACCCTCTAGGGCCTTGCATTGTACAGGAGAAGAAGGTCTTGGAAGTGGTTGTGGAGAAGGGTATGCAAAATGGACAGAAAATTACATTCCCAGGAGAAGCCGATGAAGCTCCTGACACTCTTACTGGAGACATAGTCTTTGTACTACAACAGAAAGAGCACCCAAAGTTCAAGCGAAAGGGTGATGACATATTTGTTAGGGGCTAAATATCGTTTACCTAAATTCCAAGGGAGTCAAATGCAAAATCTCTCCTTTTCAATTTCAGATCTACAAAAAGCTGGACCGGATCGGATGGATTAATTTCACAATAAACAGCGCGCCAAGTTGGCGCTCATTTAAAATTTCAAAATTTCCGAACGAACAACAAGCAGATAATCCAATTCAAACTTTCAAACCAAATTAATCAGACACCTCTAAATCCCTCTCTCCCATCCTCTCTCTCTCTCTCTCTCTCTCTCTCTCTCCAGCAATTGAATTTGAAAAAAACAAATATCGAGCCGCTCTTACCCTGGTGCTATTTCATCTTTAATTTTAGGTAATTCCACATTTCAATTCTCTCCCTTCCTGTCTGGGTTCGAATCTGGGTTCGACTTCCCAGATTCCTTGACTTCCGAACAATGCAAGGCCCTAGAGGGTGTGCTGCCTCCTAAGCCTTCATCGCAGATGACAGATATGGAGCTTGATGATGAGTGCGAGGAGACAACCCTTCACGATGTCAACATTGAAGCTTACGATGTAGATGATGACATGCACGGTGGTGGGGGCCAGAGAGTACAGTGTGCTCAGCAGTAATGATGTGGGTCTTTGTTTTCTGGATATCTTAGTTATGACTTATGAGACAATAATCTCCAGAGTGTTGTCTAATAGTTGGTTAGTTCCTTGTTTTGGACTAATCTTGTTTTTGTTTTATTTTGGATAAAAAATTTAAAATTGTATGCAATTTACCAATTTGGGAATAGGGTATAGTGTATAGGGTATAGGGTATAGGTATAAGTATAGTGTATAAGTGGTATAGGGTATAGTGTATAGGGGTATAAGTATAGTGTATAGGGGTATAGTATAAGTATAGGGTATAGGGTATAGGGTATAGGATATAGTATAGGGTATAGGATATAGGGTATAGGGTATAGTATAGGGTATAGGGTATAGGCATAGGTATAGGGCATAGGCATAGGGTATAGTGGTATAGGGTATAGGGCATAGGGTATAGGGTATAGGGTATAGGTATAGGGTATAGGTATATAGGTATAGGGTATAGGGTATAGGTATAGGGTATGTGGTATGTGGTATATAGTGTATAGTATATGTGGTATTATGTTTAGGGTTTATAATTTATTTATTTTTTCAAAAATAATATTTATTGACTCATATTTAATTTTTTGAGAGTAATTTAAAATAACTTTCATATTTTATATAAATAAAAATAATGGCATTATAAAATTAAAATTAATAAATATTTATGATTTATTTATTTTTTCAAAAATATCATAAATATTTATGATTTATTTATTTTACATTTTATTATCAGCAACGGAATATTTCCGTCGCTGATAAATAAAAAAATATTAAATTATCAGCGGCGGAAATATTCCGTCGGTGTTTAATAAAAAAAAAAAACATTTAATTTCACCGTCGGAAATATTCCGTCGGTGTAATATTTCAAAAAGAAAAATAAAAAATATTTTAATTTCACCGTCGGAATATTTAAGACGCTGATAAATAAAAAAATAAAAAAATGATATATTTTCACCGGCGGAATAATTCCGTCGCTGATAAAGATTTAGGGGCGGAATATTCCGTCGGTAAATCAACCGCCAAATTAGCGGCGGAAAAACCGCCAAATTAGCGGCGGAAATAAACGAATATTCGAGGAATATTCGTTTTAGCGGCGGAATTTAGCGGCGGAATTAAATTCCGTCGCTAAATTTGACGCCAAAATAATTTCGACGCTAAAGTCTATATTCCGCCGCTATTTAGCGACGGAATATGTTCGTCGCTGTTAATTCCGTCGCTAAATGACCTTTTTCTGGTAGTGAAACATCAAGACCCAAGTCAAGGATTGAGGCAAAGCTCTGTCCATATCGAGAGTCAATTCTAAACTTGAGTCGAAACTCTGCCCAAATCACCTCACGCAAGGTAAACCCCTAAATCCCTTTCTAATTGATTGTTAGAGTGGTATAAATCTATTGAATCTAGGATCGGCCTAGAGCCTCTCCAAATCATGGAGACGGTCTCGAAGCAATCGATCCTACATTCCGTTTAACCCCGTTAAATGGATCTTTTATTGTTTAAAATCCTTTTCTTCTTCCTTTTGAAAACCTCTCTTTTCTTTAGCAAGACCGTGTAGGGTTTCCGAGGGTCCATGCGCAGCGAAATAAGCAATAACTCGAAAAACCCCAAGCCCTAGAATCCATTCTAGATGAATAATTAAGAAAGATGAAATAGAAATACCAACCTTGAATGCTTTTGCCTTTGATAAACTTGACCCAACTCCAGATTGAACGACCTTGTTAATCCTTGATGAACGAACGGGAATCACGAACCAAAGATCTTGACGAGCGAAGATCCTCTATGTGTATCCACGCGATGAACGAACCCTAGAACTCTTCTAGGAGGATTGCTAGATCCTATTGATTGAAACACCTTTCAATCAATGAAGAACAATGGATTTGGTAGTGTTGGATTCTCAATTCTCAATTGAAATCTCTCACTTTTTGTGTTTCTCTCAAGCCAAAACGTTCTCTTTGCGGCTAGGGCAACCAGGGGTAAGTATTTATACGTTATAAAACTTTTCCCCTCGTGAAAACCCTAGTTTTAAGTCAATTCCGCGTCAGTCCAGTGCCCAGGGGACGAGTCATCCCCTGGCACCCGGCCTTCGACCGGCGTCCCCTTAAGGGGAATAGTTGGTTCTGGCCTGGGGACGAGTCGTCCCCTGAGAACAAAAACTCCATATTCTTCATTTTTGACAATTCGTTCGATGCGTGTGACCCCATAGGACTATATTATGTTGGCAATGAGTTCGATCACATCGATCCTCATAAGACATGAGCGGACTCTAGCAAGCCATCATGCCTACCCAAATAATATAATATCAAGTTCGATTTCCTATATAGAACATATCACAATCCCATTGTCACACGATGTTATATTGAACATGAGTCATGGTCCACGTCAACTCATATTGTTCAATGCTTTCTCGTTACCAAGTAAATTGATTAATCAAATGATATTAATCACATTAATTCATTCGGGCATGGCCATGCACTACATCAATCTTACTTACGAGTGGCCTAGCAAACATCTCTCTTTACGAGGGACAATTTCCATCTTGACTTATCATTCTTCCCAACAAGAATCATACCATGCCAATGATAGCCCTTATTGTCATCCGGTTAAAGACAATGTTAAACTATATCAAACATGATATTCATCGAGCGGAAGACGATGATAATCTCAGGTCAAAGGATATCAATGATATGACTATATGAGATTTAATTATGACATATGACCATGACATAAATCTCATAATGGGTCAAGTCCAAGACCTTGTTCTCTAACAAGTACCCATGAATCTAATGTGCATCTCCATGCATATAATCATCACATGATTATCCATTAGACTTCATACTAGTGCTTCATAAGTACTAGGGACACGATTATTATAACTAAACATGCAAACACATATAATAATCAAAGAAGCAATCTCATATATAAATGAACAATGACATTACATAAAGGTCTATCTCTATAGGCCTAGGGCACTAACACCTACAGTCTCCCACTTGCACTAGGCCCAATCATTCATGTATCTTATACCCATGGACCTAACATGACCATCATGTTTAGCTTGTGGCAAAGGCTTGGTGAGAGGGTCCGAGATGTTGTCATCTGTTGGTACCTTGCATATCTTGACGTCCTCCCTTTCACAGATTTCTCGAATGAGGTGGAAGCGTCTCAAAATGTGTTTGGATCGCTGATGTGACCTTGGTTCTTTTGCTTGGGCAATAGCACGATTGTTGTCACAGAATAGCTCTATCGGGTTAGTGATACTCGGAACGACTTCTAAGTCACTAACGAACTTATTGATCCAAACCGCCTCCTTAGCCGCATCTGATGCTGCTATGTATTCGGCTTCTGTTGTAGAATCAAGAATAGCTCGCTTGGAACTCTTCCAACAAACAACACCTCCATTTAGCATAAACACAAAACCAGACTGTGATCTATAGTCATCTTTGTCGGTTTGGAAGCTTGCATTTGTGTAACCCTTTACAACTAGATCATCTTCCATTCCTCCAAATACCAAGAATACATCCTTAGTTCTTCTCAAGTACTTAAGGATATTCTTGACAGCTATCCAATAGTTCTCACCAGGATCAGACTGGTATCTACTCGTTGCGCTTAGAGCGTACGAGACATCAGGTCTAGTACATAACATGGCATACATGATAGACCCAATTGCCGAAGCATATGGTATATCACTCATCCTCTTTCGCTCATCATTTGTCTTAGGACAATGAGTCTTGCTAAGAGTAATGCCATGTCCCATTGGCAAGTATCCTCTCTTAGAATTTTCCATGCTGAATCTTCTAAGGACCTTGTCAATATATGTACTCTGACTCAAACCAATCATCTTTCTTGATCTATCTCTATAGATCTTGATACCAAGGATATAAGCCGCCTCACCCATATCTTTCATTGAGAAACATTTTCCTAACCAGGACTTTACAGTCTCAAGTGCAGGAACATTGTTTCCAATGAGCAAGATGTCATCGACATACAATACCAGAAATAGCACTATGCTCCCACTTATCTTCTTGTATACACAAGGTTCATCTTCGTTCTTGATGAAGCCAAACTCTTTGACTGATTCATCAAAACGTAGATTCCAGCTTCGGGAAGCTTGCTTCAATCCATAAATGGATCTCTGCAACTTACACACTTTGTTAGAATCCTTTGGATTGACAAACCCTTCAGGCTGTATCATGTATACATCCTCAAGTAGGTTTCCGTTAAGAAACGCTGTTTTGACGTCCATTTTCCATATCTCATAGTCGTAATATGCGGCTATGGCAATTAGGATTCTAATAGACTTAAGCATTGCTACGGGCGAAAAGGTTTCATCATAGTCAACGCCATGAATCTTCCTATACCCCTTAGCAACTAGCCTAGCCTTATAAGTATGTACCTTCCCATCCATGTCGGTTTTCTTTTTGAAAACCCACTTGCACCCTATGGTTTTTTACACCTTCGGGTGGATCAATCAAGTTCCAAACTTGATTATCGTACATGGATTTGATTTCGGATTCCATGGCTCCTAGCCACTTGTCCGAATCAGGAGTGGACATCGCCTCTTGATAGGAAGTAGGTTCATCATTCTCAATGATTTCTACTTCATTACTTTCCGTCATGAGAAATCCATATCTCTCAGGTTCGGATCGTATCCTATCCGATCTGCGAAGAACTTGTGTATCTTGAACCGGTTCCATAACAGCTTATGAATTTGGTTCCGTCTCTACTACTGGCTCTATATCATTTTCAGGTTCTTGAATTTCTTCAAGATCAATTTTACTCCCACTAGTTTCTTTAGAGAGAAACTCTTTCTCTAGAAAGACACCGTGTCGAGCAACAAACACTTTGTTCTCGGATTGGTTGTAAAATTGATATCCTTTCGTTTCCTTAGGATAACCAACGAAAATACATTTATCAGATCTAGGTGCAAGTTTATGTTCAGAAACCAATTTCTTTACATAAGCCTCACATCCCCAAATCTTCATGAAAGATAAGCTAGGCTTTCTTCCATGCCACATCTCATGTGGGGTTTTAGGAGCCGATTTAGTAGGGACCTTGTTAAGTGATAAAGCGGCTGTTTCCAGTGCATGTCCCCAAAAGGAAATAGGAAGGTTCACTTGACTCATCATCGATCAAACCATATCTAATAGAGTTCGATTTCTCCTCTCGGACACACCATTCCATTGTGGTGTTCCGGGTGGAGTAAGTTCTGAAACAATTCCACAACTTTTCAGATGATCGTCAAATTCTTGGCTCAAATATTCACCACCTCGATCGGATCGAAGTGTTTTAATAGTTTTGCCAAGTTGATTTTGTACTTCACTTTGAAATATTCTAAATATCTCAAATGCTTCACTTTTGTACTTCATCAGATAGACGTAGCCATATCTGGATAAGTCATCAGTGAACGTTATGAAGTACCGAAATCCTCCCCTAGCAATGCTATTCATTGGTCCACTCCACATACATCAGTATGTACGAGAGCCAAAAAATCACTAGCCCTTTCACTACTCTTAGTAAAAGGTTCTTTAGTCATCTTGCCCAATAAACAAGACTCGCAAACATCATATGATTCATAATCATATGAGTCTAAATATCCATCTTTATGGAGTTTAGAGATGTGTTTCTCGTTTATGTGCCCAAGACGGCAATGCCATTTATATGTGTCATTCACATTATTTGGTTTGGATTTCTTACTAACATGATAGACATTATCAACATTATTCTCAACATCCAAGACATAAAGGCCATTAAAAGAATGAGCAACACAATAAAGCATGTCATTCAAATAAATAAAAAATTTCTTATTCGCAATAAGAAAATTGTAACCCTCATTGTCTAAACATGAAATAGAAATAATGTTTCTGCTCAAATCCGGAACATAATAACAGTTATTTAAAACTAAAATTAATCCGCTTGGTAAAGTGACTTCGTAAGTCCCTACGGCCAATGCAGCAACTCTTGCTCCATTTCCAACCCATAGATCTACTTCACCCTCTTTGAGCTACCTTCTATTCTTTAGTCCCTGCACATTTAGGCAAATGTGAGATCCACATCCGGTATCTAATACCCAAGAACTAGAGGTAGAAAGTAAAATATCTATCACATAGATACCTGAAGTCATGGCAATCTCATTGCCCTTCTTCTTCATCCTTCCCGATAAAGCTTGCAGTTACGCCTCCAATGCCCAGTTTCCTTGCAATGGTAGCACACCGCATCCTTTTGGGATTTGGGTTTAGGCTTCTCAGCAACGACAACCTTTGCCTCCGGTTTAGCAACTTTTGCTTTACCCTTGTTTTTGAACCCCTTTCCTTTATTTACCATCAACACTTGATTGGTTTTCTTGGTAATATTGTTCTCCGCATTCTTTAGCATCCCATGCAATTCAGACAGAGATTTATTCATCCCATTCATGTTATAATTCAGAACAAACCGATTATAACTCTCGGGGAGTGAATGCAATATCATATCCGTAGCCGCCTCTAATCGGATAGGATACCCAAGCCTCTCAAGGTGTTCGAGGTGACCCTTCATCTTCAACACATGAGGCCCAACATGTTGTCCTTCAATCATCTTGCATGAATGAAGAGCCTTCATAGTGTCAAACCTTTCCGTACGTGCTTGCAACTGGAACATTTCCTTCAAATGATTTCCCAAATCATAGGCTTCCATGTGTACAAGGTCCTTCTGAAGAGCCTTACACATGGTAGCAAGCATCATGCAACCAACATCAATAGAATCATCCATATGCTTCTTATGTTGGTCCCTTTCCGCTTTAGTTGCATTAGCAGCCGGCTCGGGTGGAACGGGTCCATCGAGAATGTACAACTTCCTTTCTTGTTTGAGAACAATTCCCAAACTGCGGATCCAATCCACATAGTTATTGCCATTCTCCTCTAACTTGTCCTTCTCAAGGACTGATCGCAGTGACATGTTTTGATTATTGTTTACAGCCATTGATCTACAAAGATATGCAACAAGATATGAACACATATAAGTACCAATTCATTTAAGAGATTAATTAACGTATTTCACAAATACTCCCACTAAATTATATAACCTTCTTATACAAACATGTATAATATAATTTAATAGGCTAAGACCCAACTTTAATTTAATTTCAAGTCGGCTATGGCACGACTGCTCAAAATTAAACTAAAAAGGTAGATAACATTTATCAATCATATCTATATATGACTCTTAGATCATTATGAGATTATAGACATCATATGTCACATGTTTCAATCTCATCTTATGCCTTAGGCCCAAAACCGTTTTGATAGCCTAATTGAGTTCAACCATGTTAAACGTATAGCAATCACTATTTGCTCATCTTGATCATACAAAGATAGAATCAATGTACCTCGCTGTGGCGTAGCCTACATGAAACTACCCGTGTACTCACAAGTGTTTAAACATGGGTGGCATAAACAAACTCAAATTACAAAGAAGGTTCAATTTTTCATGCTTATCAATTACATCCCAAGGTTGATTCATGAAAACTATATGAGCATAATTATGAACATGGAATGATGCAACACATATCACATTTGATCAGTAATTACTAGTACGCGGCCACGTGCTCCAAGTTTATCCCACACTTCCATCGAAGTGCCTGTGGGGAAGGTTTTGGTGTCCAGCCAATATACCAAGTAATACTTCACAAACATCCTAGATTAATCACATTAATCATATTAATGAAATTGACATCCCATAATCTAGATTAATCATATTAATCATATATTACAATTTCATAATCATGGTATATCTATATATACAATTACTTCACAAGTAAAACTCATACAATTTCATATTCTAGATCATGCACATCATGAAAATTCATATAATCATATTACACAATTATCATGATTATCTAACTAAGCATCATGAACGGGGCTCTGATACCACTGTAGGGTTTCCGAGGGTCCATGCGCAGCGGAATAAGCAATAACTCGAAAAACCCCAAGCCCTAGAATCCATTCTAGATGAATAATTAAGAAAGATGAAATAGAAATACCAACCTTGAATGCTTTTGCCTTTGATAAACTTGACCCAACTCCAGATTGAACGACCTTGTTAATCCTTGATGAACGAACGGGAATCACGAACCAAAGATCTTGACGAGCGAAGATCCTCTATGTGTATCCACACGATGAACGAACCCTAGAACTCTTCTAGGAGGATTGCTAGATCCTATTGATTGAAACACCTTTCAATCAATGAAGAACAATGGATTTGGTAGTGTTGGATTCTCAATTCTCAATTGAAATCTCTCACTTTTTGTGTTTCTCTCAAGCCAAAACGTTCTCTTTACGGCTAGGGCAACCAGGGGTAAGTATTTATACGTTATAAAACTTTTCCCCTCGTGAAAACCCTAGTTTTAAGTCAATTCCGCGTCAATCCAGTGCCCAGGGGACGAGTCGTCCCCTGGCACCCAGCCTTCGACCGGCGTCCCCTTAAGGGGAATAGTTGGTTCGGCCTGGGACGAGTCGTCCCCTGAGAACAAAAACTCCATATTCTTCATTTTTGACAATTCGTTCGATGCGTGTGACCCCATAGGACTATATTATGTTGGCAATGAGTTCGATCACATCGATCCTCATAAGACATGAGCGGACTCTAGCAAGCCATCATGCCTACCCAAATAATATAATATCAAGTTCGATTTCCTATATAGAACATATCACAATCCCATTGTCACACGATGTTATATTGAACATGAGTCATGGTCCACGTCAACTCATATTGTTCAATGCTTTCTCGTTACCAAGTAAATTGATTAATCGAATGATATTAATCACATTAATTCATTCGGGCATGGCCATGCACTACATCAATCTTACTTACGAGTGGCCTAGCAAACATCTCTCTTTACGAGGGACAATTTCCATCTTGACTTATCATTCTTCCCAACAAGAATCATACCATGCCAATGATAGCCCTTATTGTCATCCGGTTAAAGACAACGTTAAACTATATCAAACATGATATTCATCGAGCGGAAGACGATGATAATCTCAGGTCAAAGGATATCAATGATATGACTATATGAGATTTAATTATGACATATGACCATGACATAAATCTCATAATGGGTCAAGTCCAGTACCTTGTTCTCTAACAAGTACCCATGAATCTAATGTGCATCTCCATGCATATAATCATCACATGATTATCCATTAGACTTCATACTAGTGCTTCATAAGTACTAGGGACACGATTATTATAACTAAACATGCAAACACATATAATAATCAAAGAAGCAATCTCATATATAAATGAACAATGACATTACATAAAGGTCTATATCTATAGGCCTAGGGCACTAACACCTACAGACCGATCTCCGGATTGGGTGGAATGGATGCTCCTTGACCTACCCATTCCATAACCTAAACCCCGAACCTAAATCTCTTTCAAAATGGTTTTTCTATGTTTTCCAAACGAATAATATAGGTGGCGACTCAAAAAGATAAAATTCTTCTCACAACGCTACAGAGACCTGGTTCTCCGTGAACACCGCCCTGGAGCTTTCAACCCTCTAGGCAAGTGGGGTCCGAGATGGATAGGACCCTACATCGTAAAGAAGATATTCTCTGGGGAGCCCTTCAGCTGGTGGACTTAGATGGAGATCAACTACCGAAGCAGGTCAACATGGACAAGCTCAAGAAGTACTTCGCGTGACTAGGCCTCTTAAAAAAAAGGAAAAAAATCGCTCGCTAGGTTAAAAATCCCGAAAGGGGCGGCCTAGGCAAAAATTAGAGCTTGCACAAGAAAAGAATGCCGCTAGATTGAAAACCTGAAGAGGCGGACTAGGCAAAAGCCAGGGTGTGCATAAAAAAAAAGGCCTTATCTCGCGCGAGACTCTCTAAAAAATGAACTACGTCGACCTGAGCCTCTTATTTAATTGTTGTAAAAGAGGAACGTAGGCAGCCTTCGGGTTCGGTCTAATCAAATAATAAAATCAAATCTTGTCCTTTTAGCGACTAATTTGCTAAGCTAACAATCTTGAAAAAAAAAACTAATAAATAAAACTATTGATCTATCAAAGCAATCTCTTGGTACTCTCTAGGATCTAGCCTTTCATTGACTTGGTAGGCCGGCGGACATGATCGCCCCCGTCATCTCGATCTCTCTTGCGATTCGAACCCTTCGAAGCAGAACATCCCTCAAGGCGAGTGAAAAAAGATTCCGAAAGCTTCTTGAAGACATGGGGCCTATCCAAAGCTTGCATCTTTTCGGGAAGACCCTTACCTCGTCTCTCGTACCAATCCCCATCAAGAAAATCTTGGGTTGGATTAGTCTGTACATTAGCAGGATCAGATTGAGCCTCACTCCTTCTCAAAATGCTGCTCGTCACAAAGGAATCTCCTAACAGTGAAAGCCGCAGATCATCAATCTTCTCCGCACTTGGGTGACCACTATGGAGGAACCAATCCAAGTACTTACAGATAAGAAGACGCATCAAAAGTCCAAAGGTTCGACCAACGATCTCGAATAGTTCCTTCACCCCATGCTTGAGCTAGAACCTTCGCAAACTCCAAACAATATATAGGACACTTCACGAGACGCTCCTTCGAAAATATAAGTGTCCTGCTGTTGGCCAAACTGACGGAGCACCCGTTTGGGGAAATAGAAAGAGGAATCTTGCAGGCCCGGAAGCACAACCCTGTCAAAACCCTTGGTATTGGCAATATACTTGTTCAACCTCTAAAAGGGTGGGCACCAAATGATATCTGTGGTAGTGGCCTTTGCAATGAATTGAGCCCACTCATCCTCCGATAGATCCTTGATCAAAAGCTTCCTCATATGGTACGTAAAAGGGGAATACTCCAACGGAGGGGCTACCAACTTGAGATGTTCCCTGAGCCAAATAGTCAGCAAAAGAGGACTCCCCTGTGTCATAGCACCGGTCTTATGCAGCTCTTCAAGACCATGAAGGGTCTCACCCAAAACTAGCAGAATGATGTTCCTAGAACGTTTCCTAGCCTGCAGAACGATTTCCACCAATTGGGAGTCAACCAAGCCACCCCGCCATGTGAACAAAACATCAACGAAAAGATAAAGAGCCAAGAAATTCCGTTTGTAAACATGGAAGGCCTCATCATCCGAATCCCCACCAAAGCGTTCGGGAAAAGAAGAGTAATCTACCCATCTGCGGTGAACCAACGTATAACAAGTATCAAGGGGGATCCCTAAAAATTCGTTCAAAGATTCCGAATGATTCCTATCGAACTTAGGAACAGTAATCTCACCAGTTAAGGGCATATCTAGGATAATGGCAAATTCCTCAACGGTGGGTACCATCTCATTAAGGGAAAAATTAAAGAGATGAACGGAAGGGTCCCAAAATCTAGCAGCACCATGCAGAAGATTCCGATCCAGTTGGAGGTTCTTCAAAGTAAAAAGGATTCTGAATCCAAATTCTGCAATAAACTTATTACGAGACCGATTATGAAACGATCTCACAAAACTCCTTTATGCTTGCTCAAAAGATTGAACTACTTCGGGTGGCAAAGAAAATCATCAACAATCATGGACATTGGAACGATCTCCTTAGAAGCCATGTATCACAGGGTTGGAAAAGAAGATAAGAATTCAACCCTAACATAATATCTCTAGAGTTTTAGAGGCTTGGATGAGTCATTTGGCCGGACTACATGGTGTTTATATAGGGGAAAATTGACAGAATCCTGTTCGAAGAAGAAAAGGACTCTTCCTGGGTAGCGTGTCTCACGCGATACAACCCTTCAGAAAATTCAGCAGTCCTCCTGCACAAATGAGTAATCTAGCCCCGACTTGACGAAGCATGTCTCGAAACCTGCAAGTACAGTTCCTAATATGCAGTATGTACATCAAATCCAGGCTCAAAGCCTTGACCTAAATTGGTCATCTCATTCCCCATGAAAGTCGAGAAAGTTAAAAAATTAATTAGACCTAGGATTAGGAAATAAGAAAATTCTTGTTGCTTTTCAACCTACTTGCTAACAGGTACACAAAAGAAAATTGTCTGGGCCAACCCGACCAATATTTACAAGTTCTCAAGAAATGAATGGAGGAGAAAAGGGGATCATGCCATCAAATTCCCCGAGCTGCCAGCACCTCCTTCATCACCAATGTCGGGGCTATCGTCCCTCCTTGACCGCTTGGCTCCACAAGTAGGGGTCACTGTAGAGGCTATCGTCGACGCCGCCGAAGCCGCCTTATGAAACGGCCTCTCGGACAGATCCGTCACCATGGCCATCAAGCCGGCCATCCTGCTCGTACTACGGTCATAATCCTCCGTGGACATGACGACCTGGTGACAAAAAAGGGAGAATATGCTCAGAAGAAATTGGACATATACACATATATGGACGATACGAGGAAAAAGTATAAACAGAAATGCACTGAAGATGCATGGGGAGGGCGACGAAAACCCTCAGGGACCTGGTCCGGGATTGCGATGTGACCCACCATCTACATACCCCCATCATGTATGTGAAGCTCGAAGGACCATAATCTGGCACAAGCGGCACAGGACCCGCATACTGTGATGAAGAGCTCGGGGCTGACGAGCCAGTGACAGAAGTAGAAGCTCGAGCACGTGATCGCCTACCACCTACCACAAGGGGACCCATCAGTCGAGGCAAGAAATCCTCATATGAAGCCACTGGGACAACACAATCCGTCGTCGCATAGCCATTCACGAGATGGGCATAATCCCCCATCAGGGATAAAATGGGTAGGATGCATCACCCTGGGCGGATCCTCCGACACTCTCCGATGAAGTGAACCCCGGCCATGCTGAGGAAAGACTCGCTTACCTAAGTACATGGTATCCCCCTCCAGCGATAACAAGATCCTCTGTACATCGGTGACGTCCCACGCACGGTGAACCTCATTCTTCAATAAGGTCCACGGGTACAGGCCCAGTCGCCCAAAGTCAAAGCTATCCAGTAAGGCCCGCGCCTCCTCAACTGTCAGGGTCCAATCCTCCCCCTCCTCCTCATCCACGGTCCGGTTGGAATGGCTCCACCTCCTGATATCTAAAAACCGAGGATTGCGGTCACTCAGCTCAAACTTGTGCAACAAAAAGATGGCATACCCCCATATCTGTACAAGAAAACAGAGCAGATTCAGTACAAAGCGCAGGCAAAACATTAAGATAAACTACAAGGAAAGTCAGAAAACATACCTCCCAAGCATAAGAATACCCTGACATGGTATCCTTGGTGTGCCTACATGGCTCATCCATGGCATGATAGCAGAAAGCCAGCCCGACTGAGCCCCAGTTATAGGTCCTCACCAGGTCCAGATCCTCCAGCAGCCCCAAAAGAGCAAGGCGAGTCGTGGAGGAATGATTAGCAAAGATGGTCTCTGATAGGATGTACCAGAGAACATGGAAAAATAAGCGTCTACACAATGTCAAAATTCAAAATTTTGACACATTTACCCTTGAAAGTGATACCCTAGCAAAGAAACATGAAAAAATCGGTATCACAAGTCACGGAATGAGCCGAACGTGGCATACGCATAATTGCCCGATACGGCGTCAAGTCGCCCGAAATGATTGATCCAGAGATCAAGTCATCCCGCATAACTCGGAACCCAGACAGGTGAATCGCCATCTAAAAGCCCGATTCAGAGCCCAGACAGGTGAATCGTCATCAAAAAGCCCAATTCAGAGCCCAGACAGGTGAATCGTCATCAAAAAGCCCGATTCAGCTTCCCGACAGGTGAATCGTCAAAATCAAAAAGCCCGATTCAGAGCCCAGGCAGGTGAATCGTCAAATCAAAAGCCCGATTCAGAACCCAGACATGTGAATCATCTAATCAAAAGCCCGATTCAGAGCCCAGACAGGTGAATCGTCAAATCAAAAGCCCGATTCAGCGCCTCGACAGGTGAATCGTCATCCCCAGCTAAAGCCTGATTCGGAGCCCAGACAGGCGAATCGTCACAAAACCAACAAGATACAAAGGACCAGACAAGTAAGCCTTTGTTTTCTAACATATTTCCCCACAGGTTTGGAGCCCAGCATGGGCGAATCTTCGCATGCATGACAGTATATTCAGAATTGGGTCTTGATTTGATTCCTCTGTATGAATTTTCCTCTTCGAAAATAAAATCTCCTCGATTTTCAAAATGATTTTCAAAATACCTAAAGCAGCCTTTTTGTGTTTTGGAGTCGAACTACGTTATGGTCTGATTCTCCGATAAAGATACGTAGGAAGTCAAGGCTTGACCATCCCGATGTCCAGAATGATGTCTTTTCTATCGACGACATGACTTATTCCATAAGACTTGTTGTCGAGGTGCTCTGTAGACACCCCATTCTTAACCCATCGGAGCAGAGTAATACCACTCTAAGTCTCGCCTTGAGTCAGGAGTGAAATCCATCATTTCGTCATGTTTCGTTAAGTTTTAACTAACAACCATTAGTTTGGACTGAACTGCATACGAGATAATGAGGGAATGACATAACTGTCCATTGAGCAGCCTTGTCCCGTGCGAGACTGGCGTGTCTCGCGCGATACTAAGCTTCTGCAGGATGTGCAGAAATCAGTTTCCTTGTCGATTTTAAACTCTCTTCTTGATAAATCTTATCAATTCAGTTCTCCAATGATATTTGAGTTCTGGAACCGTCCTAGAGTGGTATCCCAATCCACCTTTACCTCTCCAACCTCCTATAAATACTTGATGATTTCTAGTATTTCAACCCCCGAATCCCCGATCAAAGAACACAATACACACACATTTTGTTGGTTTCTCTCCCTGAAAGATTCCTACAAAATCACCCTAAATCACCCAAAGTTTGTTTATCAACCTTGTTGATCAACAAACATCAAGATTCAAGTCAAGGATTGAGTCAAAACTCTTTCCGCATCAAGATTGGAATCTACGATTGAGTCGAAACTCTGTCCGAATCTCTTCCCAAACAAAAGGTAATCTTCCTTCCTTTCTAATTGATTATTAGAGTGGTATAGCATAGTGAATCTAGGATCGGCCTAGAGCCTCTCCAAATCATGGAGACGGTCTCGAAGCAATCGATCCTATATTCTGTTTAACCTAGTTAAATGGATATTTTTATCTGTTTCTTTTTCTAAACGATTCTTCTTTGAAAACCCTCTTTTGCAAGACCGATCTTCGGATTGGGTGGATGCGGTGCTCCTTGACCTTTCAAATCCATCACTTAAGCCCTGAACCCAAAATCTTTTCAAAAAATGGTTTTTTCTATATTTCCAATCAATAATATAGGTGGCGACTCTAAAACAAAAATAAAAAATTCGAAAAACCTGAATTTTCTGTGCATCGCTACAATAGCTCGTTCCATAATGGAATCAGAGTTTATTGCCTTAGATAAGGCTGGAGAAGAAGCCGAATGGCTTAGAAATTTCCTAGAGGATATTCCGTGCTGGAATAAGCCAGTGCCTCCTGTCTTGGTACATTGTGATAGTATGTCAGCTATTGGAAGAGCTATAAGTTGTATGTACAACGGAATGTCGCGACACAAACGAAGGAGGCATAATATAGTAAGATAATTGATCTCTAATCGAATAATTTCCATTGACTATGTAAAGTCAAAAGAAAATATAGCGGATCTGTTTACGAAAGGAATTAACAGAGATCAAATGTACTGTGCAGTAAGGGGAATGGGGTTAAAACCCACACAACAAAAGAAGTCTATAGCGATAAATCAACCATGATAAGTGGAGATCCACGAACTTGGTTCAATGAGACAACGAAGTTATGGATATTCTAGTAGCGCACTTGGAACTCTTTAAAACCGATTCTCAAAAGCTGCCCGAGTGCATACACCTTGCTGACGTGTGGTGAGGGTAAGCTTAAAAGCTTTTAATGATTCCTATACCTTGAAAAAGGTGGAGTATAGCAGGTTACTCCTTGTAGGAGATCACCTATATAAGTGAAGAAGTTTGGCCGCTTCTAAATAGAGAACACTTATGAATCCAAGATATGGTCCAGGGCCGAATTGGACACAACGTGAGAACGAAAGATATCAGAATTGTTATCGTGTAAATGTTATTGTCTTGGTTTACACAAAACGCTGACCAGTTCAAGACATCGCCTTCACTGAGCAGCAGTAAATCTGATAGCATCTTACTAGGGATGGTTCAAAGCCGAAAGCTACCTACCCCGATGCGGTAACAGTTCATCGGGATTTTCTTAAGTGTCTGCATACATGCATTAATTTCATTTATATGGGGGATTGTTGGAAATTGGTAGTAAATATTGGTGTTTGACCAATATTTGACCAAGTTTCTAGAAGATTCTATTTTATAAAAATAGAATTAAGTTGCAAATTATTAATCTACATTCAGTGTAGATTAAAATGGTATACTTATTTTCTCAAATCCAATTTCGGGTGAATGCGAAATTAATTAATAAAGTGTGCAACTTAGTGTTGTTGTTGAAGAGAGATTGAAATGGAAAAGCCATATCCCACATTGCTAAGAAAGGGGAATTTATTCCATCTTATAAATGTGAGCATCTAAGGAGGAGTCATCAAGTTGTTTCCTCCTTGGGTCAACCAAGTGGATCATTGGGCCATCCATGCAACTAGTAGCCCAATAGTATATATTTTGGACTAACTCCAAATTGACACAGGACCCGCGAAGGGTAGAATGGGCGGTTTAGGGTGCACTTTGCACTTCGAGCTGAGGAGCCTTAAAGTTTTAAGAAATTTCGGCTCGGTGGTGGTCCAAGTGGGTTGGTTTGGTTCACTTGAGTTGGGATGGCTCAGTTGGGCTAGAGGGTTTTGGGCTGGCCCAGTTCGTTGGGTAAGGGGCAGATCATCAAGTGGGCTTGGGGCACATGGGCTTCAACCCGTCTGGCAGATCCGGATGATTCTAGAAGGTTCTGTGGGCAGAAGAGAGAGGGCGACCCGCGACCCTTCATACAGGCGGGTCGGCTGGATGGGTTGACCCATCAAGTCTCAGCCCTTCGTCCAAATCTGATCCAATGGTGGAGATTTCACTGAATGCTATTAGTGCATATTCCCAATAGACACCCACTACCAGAAAAAGGTCATTTAGCGACGGAAATTTCCGCCACTAAAATTAAATTTTCGTCCCTAAAAATAATCACCGGCGGAAAAATTCCGTCGGTGGTCCGCCGCTACCATTCCGTCGCAGTGCTCCGACAGGTCAATTTCCGCCGGTATTTTTTTATTTTACCGACGGAATTTAATTCCGCCGGTGAATTAATGGTTTCAGCGACGGAAATTTCCGCTGCTAAATTAATTTAATTTAATTAAATTTTCATTTCAGCGGCAGAAATTTCCGTCGCTGTAATAAAAATTAATTTAATTAAATTAATTTCAGCGGCGGAAATTTCCATCGCTATAATAAAAATTAAATTAAAATAAATTAATTTCAGCGGCGGAAATTACCGTCGCTGAAATTATTTAATTTTAATTTAAATTTTATTACAGCGACGGAAATTTCCGCCGCTGAAATCAAAAATTAAATAAAAATTAAATGATTATAGCGGCGGAAATTCCGTCCCTGAAATAAAAATTAATTAAAATAAATTAATTTCAGCGACGGAAAATTCCGCCGCTGAAATTAATTTATTTTAATTAATTTTTATTTCAGCGACGAAATTTCCGCCGCTATAATAAAAAATTAAATTCGCTGTAAAAAAATTTATTGAAATAAATTAATTTCAGCGACGAAATTTTTCGTCGCTGATTCTGAAATAAATTAAAAAAAAAAATTTAAAATATCAATAAACTAAAATTTTTTGTACCTGATATAACATTTCAATTTATAAAACTAAAACTATAAAAACTAAAAATCAAATATCAGCGTACCAAATAAAAACTAAATATCACCGTACCACCGTACCAATTCGGGAGGGGGAGAGGGGGGAGATGGGGGGAGAGGGGGCCGGGGGAGGGGGAGAGAGGGGAGGGGCTCCCGCGGGTACCAAATGTCTCAAATATTTACAAACAAGTATAAATTAATACAAAAATGTCTAAAAAAGTCCGCAATCAACTCGGGGGAGGCTGGAAATTACCCTGGAAGTCCTGGCCGAGATGAGCCATCAACAGCGCTAATTGTCTTTGAGTCTCTGCATGTTATCTTTGAATCTCTGCATGACGCCGATCATTCTCCTCCTCCGCATCCGCGTCTCGAACCGCCAAAGCCTCCGCAAGCTTTGCCCGCTCGCGTTTCTCCTCCTCCAACGCAGCCTCCAGAGTGTCAACCCTCGGATCATACGTGGGCGGGGCATCATTTCGCCGACGGCCGGTCGACGTCGACGGGCATTGCCGCCCGTAATCCCCCATCCCTAACACTCGGGCTCCTCTCTTTGGATGTCCCTCAGAGGTGACCGAGTGCCAAACATCAGGCACGAAGGGGATGGGCTCGCCGGGAGGCGTTCCTTCGGGAACAACGGCGGCTTGATATGCAGCCTGTCAAAAATATAAAACAAACAATTATAATCATATACACAATGTAAGGTACATAAATAAATTTACATATTCAAAATCAAGTCATTTAATGATAGTTTACTTACAAAGGCATTAGCAGATCGATCGTCAACCCATTGCGGAGGTTGATCGGGCGCTGTAGAATTCCGAAGATGGGTGCTAGCGTAAACATCCACAAAACTGATATTCGGACCATACTCCCTTTGCTATAAATAAAATAAGCGAGATTATTACTTTGAAATTGTATAAATGCAACATTTAAACTGATTTAAAAGCATGCATACACTACATTTACACTAAAACTATGGATTTCATAGCATCAACATGGCTCCCAGCTAACATACGTACATAAACCTATTTAAAAGCATCCATACACTACTACATTTAAATTAACATACATACCATGCGGTCGTGATGCTCGGCGACCTGGATCGTCCCCATGGTATGCATCGCCGCCGACCCCGAGGAGCTCGCTTCTATTCGCCTTAGCCTGTTCGGATATAGCCTTCGCCGCATCCGACCCCCAATATTCGCAAAATTGACGAAACACCTCCTCGGTCATCCAAGTAGGTGTCGAGGGCTGTTGTCCCGCCGCGAGCCGATTAGTATAATGATTTCTCTTCGTGGTACCTATAAAAAATATGAATATCTCGTAAACATATAATGATGACATTATAAAATTAAAAGAGTATAATCATTGTTAATTAAACTAATTAAGGATAGATAAATATGTTACAAATAAAATCCGTAAATAGCTTGTGAGCTCGTTGATCGAAAACATATCTAGCCGTCGCCTCGTTGATGTCTGACGCCCAATAATATTTAGCCTACAACATATAATGATAACATTACAAAACTAAAAGAGTATAATCATTATTAATTATAACATTTTAATAACAAACTAACATTTAAGTTTTAAATAAAAACCATTAACACATTACCTTAAACTCCTCCCACGCATCCTCCTTCTGCCTCAGTGGCAATTTTTTCTAGTTGGGCCAAAACTCGGTCATTTTCCGAGACCGCCGCATTGCCCGATCTTAGTCCCCGTGGTGGGGTATCCACCTACAAACTCCGCCAAGTATATTTATACAATAACATTTTAACTTAAATAATGAATTATATATAAAACAAAAAGGAACCAACTTATATCAAATTAATGAAGAGTTACTTACTGGTCATAATGTGATGATATCCGGACAAATATCCTCCCTCGTAATCGACGTAGTCCGAGTACCGGCCCCGCAGGTGGAGCTAGTACTACCGCGTGAAGGGTCGACATCATCGGTACCGGATCGGGACGGTTGCGTCCCCAAGAATCAATGTGTAGATGGGCTTAGTCTTCTTACCCTTACCCTTTCTACTAGAACTCATATCTCAGTATTACAAGAAAATATTAAAATATACAACTTTAACAATAGGAAACAATATATTCACAATACATCTAAAACTTTAAACTTCTAATAATCTAAAGCATTCACAATACATATAAAACTTTAAAGTTCTAATAATCTAAAGCATTCACAATATATATAAAACGACGGATATTAAAAATAATCTAAAGCATTCACAATACATATAAAACTTTAAAGTTCTAATAATCTAAAGCATTCACAATACATATAAAACTTTAAAGTTCTAATAATCTAAAGCATTCACAATACAATTTTAAACTTTAAACTATTATTAATCTTCGTCCCCATCATCATCACTCGGACTCGAATTACTACAAAACTCGAGTTCTTCATCTTCGTCTTCTGACTCGATGAATCAAACTCGGTTCCTCTTCCTCTTCCTCTTCCTCTTCCTTTTCCTCTTCCTCGATTCATCAATATCAATGTGCGCGAGATGACCCGAACGAGGCGGAGGAGTTGGCAAATTCACTGCAAGATATCCTCCTCGTTCATCAACATTTTGAGGAATATGAGTGACATCATCTAATGGATGATTAGCCGATGAAACGTTAGGTGGCACCGGCATTTCATCCTCTTGATAGGGTGTTTCTAATGACGACTCGTAGTTGTCGACGAGGGTAGGTTGTCAATCATGCTCCTAGCCTTGGTCATCCGCATGCCCCACCATCCGTCGGGTCGTGGACGAGGGTAGGGAGTCATGTATACCCGTTGTGCTTGAGATGCTAAGATGAAGACGTCGTCGCCATTATGTCCGGACGAGTCCTTTACATCGACGAGGTCAAATATGGCGTGCTTCTTAACACCTCGCACAAAGCATCCCGCCAATCACAATTGAACAAGACAACACCAAGTTTCTACCCAAATACTCCACCTCGACTACTTCTTTCAGACGCCATAATAATCAAGGTTTCCTTTAAGCTTCACACCGCTATTCCACGTCAATTTAGAGCCCCGTAAGCTTTGGTATGAAACACATAGCCATTCACGAAATAACCGTTGTATAAATGAACGTTCAAGTACGGAGATGATGCTAAATGTCTTAACCTCGCAGCCTTTGGCATCACCCGGATGTTCACTATCTATAAGACAATATTGTAACCAATTTAATACAATTTTAAGATTGAATGTTTAAAGAAGTGTATAGAATAAATTTGAATGAAACGAAATATTTACATATTTCCTTAGCCAGCTTGGAAATTCTCTTTCTCGTCCTAGTTGCGATGAGTTCTGGAGATAAATCCCGAGCTAAATCTTCAAACATTCTCGCAATAGGGTTAAACAAGGCATTTCATATGCAGTAATTAAACATGCATAATTTAATCGACGAGGCGTAAACATAACATCAATGACTTACTTGATATATTCCCCAACCTCGTCGCAGCTTAAGAAGAACATACGTTTCGACCGCGGCAAACTCTTTAGCGGTTAACGTACGCGTACCAACCCGTTTGCCGAGGAACCGACCAGTGGATGAAAATACGTAGATGTTTCCTTAGACGGAAAACCACCATCGTAATTGCGGCCAACCCTAGTCAATCTCGTATCAACATCAGAGGAAAATATGTTCCGACAAAGGCAACAATCTCATCT
Organism: Adenophora triphylla var. japonica; assembly: GCA_022495995.1. NCBI lineage: Eukaryota > Viridiplantae > Streptophyta > Magnoliopsida > Asterales > Campanulaceae > Adenophora > Adenophora triphylla. The sequence goes on along the minus strand of JAFEMH010004079.1, from coordinate 11,813 downwards.
ATGATAACAACCTTCGAAATTGAGGCCTCGACCATGGCCCTATTGCTCATCTTCCTTTTCAATTGGCCTAGATACCTAAAAGTCATTCGTAGATTAAAACATAAATAATGTTAAAGAAGGTATATTGTTAACGCTCAAATTATTTAGAAATAGAATAAATTCAATTACCTCTCAAATGGATACATCCATCTCGTATTGAACTGGACCACCGACTCTAGCTTCGTATGCCAAGTGGACCGGTAAATGCTCCATAGAATCAAAGAATGAAGGAGGAAATATCTTCTCAAGTTTGCACAAAGTCACTACGATGCTCTCCTCAAGCTTTTTCATGTGATCAACACGCAAAGGTGGTCGATGTTAACGCTCGGAAAACTCACTTAACTCGTTAACGCCACCCGCATATTGTCGCAAGAGACCCCCGAGAGCAATCGAAGTAGCCTATCCAAAGAAAACGTGGCAATCGTGACTCTTCAAACCCCCGCACTTTCCCCTCCTCTACATTGACACAGCTTACCAATGTTAGACGCGTAACCATCCGGAAGCCTTAAATCCTTGAGCCATTTCAGAGGAGGAGCTTTTTTCCTTTGTAAGCACGTATTGAGCCATCGGTCTAACGGTTTACCATTGACGTATACCAAGTCTAAGGCCGGCCGCTTACGTATTTCCTTAAGGTCCTTTCGAGCTTTTTCGTTGTCTTTAGTTGTTCTCTTGAAATCCATCAACGTGTTAAAAACATTATCGAATACATTCTTCTCAATGTGCATCACGTCAAGGTTATGTCGAATGAGATTTGTTTTCCAAGATGGCAGCTCCCAAAATATACTCCTCTTGATCCAAGCATGGGTAGTCCCAAACCCTTGTATTTTGGTCTTCGAAAACTTTTTCCCCCACCGAGGACGGGCAATGTAGATACCTTCTCATAGACCGTGTCACCACTTAAACGAATCGGGGCCTCATCATGGTCAATCTTGTTCTTTTTAAACGCATTCTTCTCGGGTCCCGAATGGGTGGTCCTCCGAAGAAATTGTCTATGGCAATCGAACCAACATGGTTTTCCGTAGTGCGTGAGCGTGAAAGACTTTGTGTCACTCATACAATACGGACAAAGCCAACTTCCCGTGGGTGCTCCAACCCGATAACATCCCATATGCAGGAAGTCATTAATCGTCCACATCAACGCAGCCTTCATGCCGAAATTCTCTCGCTTGAAAGCATCCCACGTTTCGACCCCATCCTCCCAAAGCCGCTTCAATTCCGTCCATCAAAGGTCGGAGATAGACGTCAATGTTCCTCCTGTGGCTGTTTGGGCCGGGATGAATAACGACAAGAACATGTAGGGATCACTCATACACAACCTGGGCGGAAGATTGTAGACAAGTGGCTATAACCGGCCAACAAGAGTAAGATTTTGCCTCAGACCAAACGGATTGAAACCATCGTAGCAGATGCATAACCGTATATTTCTTGCTTCGTACGCAAAGTCGATAAGTCTCATCAAAGTGTTTCCATGCCTCCCCATCACCGGGATGAATCAACACACCCTCTTCACGCAAACTTTCCTTATGCCAACGCATTGCCTCTCGCACTAGATTTAGACGCGTAGAGGCATTGCAGCCTTCTCGGAATCAATGGCATGTAACGCAACCGCTTATGTGGTCTATTTTTCTTGTGTTTTGAACTCCCCTCCGATTTGGCTTATATCTACTTTGTCCGCAGATTGAACACTCGTCTTCTCGTGAATCTTCCTTGTAGAATAGCATGCAATCATTCTTACACGCATCAATCTTTTCATAACATAGCCCAATCTCGCCCAACCAACTTCTTTGTCTCATAAAAGTTTGTAACCATCTTATTCTCTTTCGGCAACATCCGCTTAATTGCTTTCATGATACGATTATAAGCAGATCGGCTAATATTGCACCGCCCTTTATGTTAAGGAGCTCACCACAGCCTCCAACACACCGATCTCGCAACCTCGGATAGACCTTCTCTTTGCAGAGTCCATAGCATCAATAAATTTCTTGGCCGCAGGGGTCGGGTTCTGCCGTTGGTTCTCTCGACCAATCGAAGGAAGGACCGGCCGCATCCCTAACCATATCTTCCATATTCAAAGGTGGTTCTTCATTGTCCCGAATAATAGGTTCGGGTTCGGGAGGTACATGAATATTCCCGGGATTATTCGCAACATTTGTGCGCAACCTCGCTCACCATGACGGGTCCACCGTTTGTACCCAACTTCAAACCCGTTACGCAAAAGATGTTTCGAGTCTCGATCAAGCTTAGATACTTGACATTACAATGATGGCGCATGGACACCTAATCTTACCATCTTTATCCATGTGACTCGGTTTTATTTGATTGAGCAAATTCAATAAACCCCTTCAACCCTCTATAAAACTCAGATTGATACCGCTATGATTCGGCAACTTCCGCTTGTACATCCAACTACGATCATCGTTACGTACATCACTCCCGCATTGCAATCCATATATTATACGTACACTCAATTTAATCGACGGATGAAACAAAATTGGGATGTTAATAATTATTGGATTTCATAATATATTAACAGCTTTAGAAGTAATTAACGTATTATCATTCCCTAAATTTGAATTACAAACTTAAAAGCAACACGTATCTTCTTAAAATAAATATAAAGCTTCTAACTCATATTTAACAATATATTAATGTGTCTTCTTAAAGTGTCTAGGAACTCGTTCCCGCTCCCGAACTCGACCTCTACTCTTCCTCCGCCTCGGTCCCCGGAGGTCTTTGGTCTAGGTATGTTGAAAAAGCCGCCCGACCTCGTCCCGGCTCGTGTATCGTGTGAGACGGTGGATCAATCGCCCGGTAGCTCGCACGCTTCTTCCCCGCCTCAAGGCCTCCCTCGCGAGCTATCACTTCGGGATCATTTCTCAAAGCATCTCTCCGAAGCTCCCGTCTCTCATAATCTCGCCGCAATGTCGCCATGATTTCATCGTGGTTGCTCTTGGCCTCTATGTCTCTTAATGTCCTACTGGGAAGAATAGTCTCGCCCAAAATACTCTCTGCCGAGCCTCTATCATCACCGTACAGACAGACCTTGCCGCTCCTCGTACCATATCGTATACTGGTGGTCGAAATGTGCTACCTCTAGTATGACGGAGTAGTGGTCGTATCGGAAGAAAGCCCTCTAGAAATGCTCGCCAAAGAAATGTGTAGTCCGAGGCTCGCCATAATCATCGGCATGGTATTAGTCGTCAATCGCTCTCTCAAAGTCCGAATGGTCCGTCGCGGGTATCCGTACTGTCTCGCTCACTAGAGATGGAATGCAAAAGGATGATACATGTAGTCCCTAAGTCGGACAATCACCGACCCGTCCCCGAATATCTCTCATAGTCTCGCAATCCCCATGCCGGAATCCAATAGTACAGTGTTTGCGGTCTCATATCGGGCCAAGGCCAACCTCCTATGCCAACTCTCGCAGCGGCATCCTCAATATCCCGCGCCGTCCGGCCACCCAAGGTAATGCCGTCTCGCCCCTCCGGGCAAAGGGCGAGATCAAGCGCAATCTCTCATACAGCCACAATGATAGTAACTGGGCCGCTCAACCTGTACTCGGATCCTCCGGCTAATCTATCAATGCCGTGGTATGTCTCCGCTAGCAACAAAGGGAATGATGTCCATCGCTCCCCGTCCGCATTGAATATGCCTGGATGTCAACTCCTCGATCACCTCTCATCCGCCCGATGATCTCTAACAGCCGTAGCCGGACACACTCCGATGTAGGCGCAGAAGTAGTGCGCACGTAATGAGCAACATGAATATATCTAAGGAAGTGGATAGATCAAACAGTCCGGCCGGTCCGACTCAATCCGGCTATATGAGTCAAGTCTATGAATCTATCGTCAACGACAATGCCCGATACCCGCCCGCCGATAATCCCAAGAATTCGTATAGTTGCTCCGTAATCGATCGTCCGTCTCGAGGAAATGCCACAGCCTCGACTCACCCACACCGCCGCTGCTCGAAAATCCTCCATCGTTGGCATCGATCGTTGTACGATATGGTGAACACATGTCGCTCCGAATCCCAAAAGCACGAAGCGCTCTGAGCGCATCCCAATCAATCTTCCAATCTTTTAGAGACCAGATGCATGGCATGCTATACCTCCCGTCAATAAGTTTCCGGTGTTGTTTTTGGTGAAAGCGCGAGAGTTCAAGAACGTCTTGTTGAAATTGATACTCGGAAACAATTTCTCCATTGTAATGCTCCATGCCGCCTTAAATTGGGGCCGCCGGGATTTTTTACCTATTAATATTGTGAATAATTGTAAATTGTTAATATTTCAAATTAGGTTTAGAATGGGGGTTGGCTTCTTAGTATCAACAAATCTTGAGCTCTAGTTCCAACTACACTAAAGGATAATGGTGTCCCTACCTAACCACCTACTCGTCCCTTAAGTGCATGTTTGATAAACCTATCCCATCCCGAAATGCATGATTATATGAAATGCAAATATCACTTTGTCTACTTGCTTTATAATCGAAAATAAAGAAATTTCGGCTTTTGCATAGACCTAAATTATTACTATTGTGAATAATTTTAAATATTAATATTTAATTCTTTGTTGTAAAATATATAATTTTACAATGATGAATTAAATTAACATTTATAAACAAGATGAGAGTCGTTATCATCCACAACTATCAAAACCCTATCTCAGTTTAGACCAAGAAAGACAGAGCAAACAAGTTCTCGATCGTTTGAGCAAAGGATTTTCTGCTTAATATAGGTTTTTCCAGCCATCGTTCCCTCCTTCTCTAAGGATCTCAAACATCACACCATGTTCTTGACAAGGTTTTCCTCCAATTTTTCAATCTCCACCTTCCATTTACCCAAGATCTGCGTAATCTTCCTCACAGCTTGAGCAGCCGCCTCAATCTCACTGCGCAACCGTGAGATTGAGGGCAACACCGCCAAATTTTCAAGCTCATGAGGAAGATTCTCGCAATCGTGATCTTCCTTAAATAAATGGAAGGTGGAGATTGAAAAATTGGAGGAAAGTTCGTTTTCTCTTCACCGGTGTTATACTCGTTACCTTGTTTTTACTTGTGACCGTATAACACCAAAGGAAGAGTAAAACAGTAATCGACAAGAACATGGCCGTGATGTTTGAGATCCTTAGAGAGAAGAGGACAAAGTGAAACTGAAAACTCTTATTAAACGTAAAATCCTTTGCTCAAACAAAGGGAGAACTTATTTGCTCTATCTTTCTTGATCAAAGATGGACGGATTTTGATAGTCAAGTGAGAAAGGCTCTCATCTTATTTATATTTTAAGATGTTAACCACCAACCACAATACCCTAAGGTGCATCTAGGGTGCCAGATTGATATCGCGCTCAAACGTAGGCGATATACATCACCGTCCGCGATGCCGTCAATCGCCCCAAAATGGGATCTAGAACCACTAAGGTAGTATGTAGTTGAATATGTTACATTATTGAGAAAGGCTCTCATCTTATTTATATTTTAAGATGTTAACCACCAACCACAATACCCTAAGGTGTATCTAGGGTGCCAGGATTGATTTCAGCGCTCAAACGTAGGCGATATACATCACCGTCCGCGATGCCGTCAATCGCCCCCAAAATGGGATCTAGAACCACTAAGGTAGTATGCAGCTGAATATGTTACATTATTGAGAAAGGCTCTCATCTTATTTATATTTTAAGATGTTAACCACCAACCACAATACCCTAAGGTGCATCTAGGGTGCCAGGATTGATATCAGCGCTCAAACGTAGGCGATATACATCACCGTCCGCGATGCCGTCAATCGCCCCAAAATGGGATCTAGAACCACTAAGGTAGTATGCAGTTGAATATGTTACATTATTGAGACATTCACCCCTTCCTCCCCTTTCGACTTTAAAAGACTTGAAAATTAGATAGACCTAAATTATTACTATTGTGAATAATTTTAAATATTAATATTTAATTCTTTGTTGTAAAATATATAATTTTACAATGATGAATTAAATTAACATTTATAAACAAAATGAGAGTCGTTCTCATCCACAACTATCAAAACCCTATCTCATCTTAGACCAAGAAAGACAGAGCAAACAAGTTCTCGATCGTTTGAGCAAAGGATAAGACAGAGCAAACAAGTCCTCCAATTTTTTTCAATCTCCACCTTCCATTTATTTAAGGAAGATCCTGATTGCAGAATCATCCTCATGAGCTTGAGTAAATGGAATGTGAAGATTGAAAAATTGGAGGAAAGTTCTCGTTTTCTCTTCACCGGTGTTATACCGTTACCTTGTTTTTACTTGTGACCGTATAACATCGTGAAGAGTAAAACAGTGCAATGTCACAAACATGGCCGTGATGTTTGAGATCCTTAGAGAGAAGAGGCTCTATCTTTCTTGGATCAAAGATGGACGGATTTTGATAGCTAGGGTGAGAAAGGTTCTCATCTTATTTATATTTTAAGATGTTAACCACCAACCACAATACCCTAAGGTGCATCTAAAGAATCCCACTACCACCATCACTACTACTACCACCACCACTACGTACTACCACCACCACTATTACCACTACTACCGCTACTACCACCACTACTACCACTACTATTACTAATACTACTACGTATACCACCACTACCACCACCACCACCACCACCACCACAAATTAACAAAATAGAGAGGGGTAGAGAGAGAGAGGGTTTACATTTATAATGAGCTGGAGTGGAAAATATCAAGTTTGCACAAGCATTTGGCCCAAAGATTGAAACTTTGAAAGTAGATTTACTATTATAATTAATCAAAACAAGAAAATCCCCAACTCCAGCTTTTGTATCTTCTACAAACCGAAGTTGGGATTTTCTTTGTTTTCTCGATTAATTGCTAAATCTACTTTCAAAGTTTCAATCTGACCTAATGCTTGTGCAAAAACTTGAGATTTTCCACTCCAAAGATAACCCCATGGTAGTGGTTGTACGTGATAGTAGTGGAGTTGAATTAAAAGACTTGAAAATTAGATATTTAGTAACTTATCTAATTGTTGCATATGTAACATGTTATGTTTACTAAATATGTAACATGTTATGTTTACTAAATATAACATGTTACATATTTGATTATGAGTACGGTTATTTATCGTTTTCTTTATAGTGGCATATGTTTTCTTCTATTCGTTAATATTACTAACATATGTTTTCTTCTATTCGTTAATATTACTAAATATGTAACAAACTAGGATACAGAAACTGTATCCTAATTTGTTTCATATAAGGTGCATCTAGGGTGCCAGGATTGATATCAGGCGCTCAAACGTAGGCGACATAATCACCGTCCGCGATGCCGTCAATCGCCCCAAAATGAGATCTAGAACTAGATGTTCCTAAACTATTTCATCCACAGTTTTCTTACTTATTTGTTTGTAACTGAAGCAAATAATACTAAGTTTACACCTTGTCTAATTCCTCCCATTAGTGTTACCTTTGAACAGAAATCATACTCCATTGAGTACTATGCTATGCTTGCCAAGGTTGGAGTCCACCACTACAACGGAAGTAAGTTAATTTGATGAGCCTAATTAGTTCCGTGTGATTGTTATTTTTGGTGAGATCATTAAGAGTCTAATTCACACTTCGATTCAAGATGCAATATGGTGAGATCATTAAGAGTCTTCTTTATGTACTTATGTTACTAGAAAAGCTCAAGTTTAACCTTTTTGCAAATGTCTATCAATGTGAAACTTAGGCATTCATTTAGGGACGGAGGGAGTAACATAGTTGGTACATAACATTAAGTAAAAACCAAATAACTTTCACTTGGAGCATTAGGTATCAGTATTTTATAAGGTCGATCTTTCTCGGTCTCAGCTTTTAAATGTCACCTACGGTTGCCCAGCTCTCATCCTTAGAGGGTTACATACACATATGCAGATAAATCACATCATCTCGGAATCTTAGAATCAAACAGAGCTAATCCAGCCTCCAACTACTCAACCAAATAGCTTGTATCACTTTACAATTTTTTAAGAAAAAAACCACTGCCAAAACTAAAATGGCTTCATATAACATAAACTCGTTAAAATCCAACATAGTTAGTTTTGAAGAATGTACCAACCGAAGTTGATTATAATGCATCATTAAGCCAATTAGATTATCAAGATTCATCAAAGATAAGAATCATCCAATAAATGAAATTTCCCAAGTAAGGAACAATTCCATAGAAATAGAACAAAACTAATGATAAGATCAATAGAAAGCCCCCAATATTGATAAGTAACTGCCTACCCCCCCCCCACACACACACACACTACACACACTGGAAAATCAGAATAACCAATACGTACAGCATAATTTTGCAAAAGAACAAAGAATAAAAACCCAAAGTTTCAATCTTGGACAGAAATCTCAATATGGGTACATGCCAAACACCCACAAGATGACTTCAAGTGACCAAATTTTTCAAAACCCAGATAATTAATCATACCAACTAACCAAACAAAGTATAATGCACAAAAATTAGGATTGTAAAACATACCAAAAATTAAAGAAATTGATGCAATTCTGACGATGGGATTTTAGAGAAAAATCATGGAAATCACCGAGACAATCAACAAAATAAATAATTTAAGATCCATCCATCGTTAATTAATCAAAAACTTCTTTGAAAAATAAAATTTTCAGCCACTGCGATAATCAATCCGAAAAATAAAATCATATCTACAATCATTTCACCACATATAAATAGATCCATTCATAACAAAAAACAGATAAACCACAACACACACTTAAGAGGGGGAATCGAAATACCTGGTTGAGTACAGAGAAGAGAGAGAAACACGGTGGAAGGAGGCGGACGGACGGACGGAGACGACGGCTAGCTCGAGACGGACGGTGGAGAGGTGGACGGACGGAGACGGCGGCAGCAGCTCGAACGGAGACGATGGAGAGGTGGACGGACGGCGGCGTGAGAGCTTCTTCTTCTTCTAGGTCGCTACGCAAAGAGATAGCGGGAAGAGAGAGAAAGCGGGAGAGAGAGAGAGAGGGAAATGTGGCGTAATTGATTTCGAATGATAAAATCGCATTTATAATTTCTCACGACGGAATAATCCACCGCTAAATATTAATTATAGCGGCGGAATTTAAATTCCGACGCTAAAATTAATATTTAGCGGCGGAATATTCCGTTGCTGATAAATCCGACGCTAACCTATACGTACGTTCACATGGATTGATGACGTGGCACGCTCACCGACGGAAATTTCCGCCGCTGATTTTAAACTCAGCAACGGAAATTTCCGCCGCTATTATTAATAAATATAATTGTTTTTATTATATTTTTGAAAAAATAAATAAATCATAAATATTTATTAATTTTAATTTAATAAATATCATTATTTTTATTTATATAAAATATGAAAGTTATTTTAAATTACTCTCAAAAAAATAAATATGAGTCAATAAATATTATTTTTGAAAAATAAATAAATTCTAAACCCTAAACCTAATACCCTATATATACGTACACTATACACTATACATTATACCCTATACCCTATACAATATACCCTATACACTATACCCTATACCCTATACACTATACCCTATACCCTATACCCTATACCCTATACCCTATACACTATACCCTATACCCTATACCCTATACACTATACACTATACCCTATACCCTATACCCTATACCCTATACACTATACCCTATACACTATACCCTATACCCTATACCCTATACACTATACCCTATACCCTATACCCTATACCCTATACACTATACCCTATACACTATACACTATACACTATACACTATACCCTATACCCTATACCCTATACTCTATACACTATACAATATACACTATATACTATACCCTATACCCTATACCCTATACCCTATACCCTATACCCTATACCCTATACCCTATACACTATACACTATACCCTATACCCTATACCCTATACACTATACAATATACACTATATACTATACCTTAGGGGTTAGGGTTTATAAGGGTTTAGGGTTTAGGGTTTATTGTTTAGGGGTTAGGGTTTAGGGTTTAGGGGTTAGGGTTTAGGGTTTAGGGGTTAGGGTTTAGGGTTTAGGGGTTAGGGGTTAGGATTTAGGGTTTAGGGTTTAGGGTTTAGGGGTTAGGGTTTAGGGTTTAGGGTTTAGGGGTTAGGGGTTAGGGGTTAGGATTTAGGGTTTAGGGGTTAGGGTTTAGGGTTTAGGGGTTAGGATTTAGGATTTAGGGGTTAGGGTTTAGGGTTTAGGGTTTAGGGGTTAGGGGTTAGGATTTAGGGTTTAGGGTTTAGGGTTTAGGGTTTAGGGGTTAGGGGTTAGGGGTTAGGATTTAGGGTTTAGGGGTTAGGGTTTAGGGTTTAGGGGTTAGTGGTTAGGATTTAGGGTTTAGTGGTTTCAGATTTGTGTGGTTTCAGGGGTTTAGTGGTTTGTGTGGTTAGGGTTTGAGGGGTTAAGGTTTAGTGGTTTTAGGGTGGCTTGTGGTTTAGGGGTTAGGATTTAGGGTGTTAGGATTTAGGGTTTAGGGTTTAGGGTTTAGGGTTTAGAGGTTTAGGGTTTAGAGATGGTGGGAAAAATAAAATTTCATTTGCCTCCAAAAAATTTACATGAGACTTTCACATAAAAATAAACAAGTAAAAGGCCCAAGAGAAGTAATGGATTTAAGAAAAAAAATACTAAAGGTCCATTATTAGAAAATATTACAACAAGCTATTATACTTATAAATATTTTAGTAATATTGTTAGTTTTATCATTTTGTTCTTATATATTTTTTTTAATTATTCTTATAAACAGTTTGCACCCTATTTTTTTTTTTTTTTTGCACATCCTCATTCTAAATCCTAGATACGCCACTGATTATGACCAAAAAATTATGAAGATTTGATTATCTTTCCTACTATTATGAAAATGGTTATTGATACACCAATATAAACACTATTCATAACTATTTTTAAATTTTCAGCAAAAAAGCTAAATGATTTAGCATTAATTATTGGTCAAAATTCAACTTAGTTAACCATATGTCGCATTTATTTTCGGGGAGTGAGGAAGAGGGAGTATATTAATTTTTCCACATTGTTCTCGATCATGTAATTGCTAATACCGGTACCTTTAGCCGGCTTTGAGGAGGCCGATGTTTCGGTAGTGGGGCTATATTACTTGTTTGAAAAGGAAATGGAGATATTTACACCATCGATGGATTACGAGGGCCCTTTAGTTGAGGTTTTACGTATAATTGTTGCTTCAAAGCCAAATCCTAATCCGTCTAATTCTCCCCCTGCTGCTATACGTACTTACTACAAGTTCTTTGACTTCAAAGCCACAACCTACCTAATGGTTCACAATTACGCCCTCCTGAATCTCGTAAGCTTGATTCCAAATATTTTAAGTTCGAGTTCTCGAAAGACCTAAAGTGGTCGTAAATCTTAAGCCATCTTTAGCGATTCCGGTGAACTAAGATAATAGATCTTCCTTGGGAAAACTTTCGACAAATACATGTACCAGTACTTGGTAAGATAAACAATCTTTTGGTGCTTAAAGTTCGTATGTGTATGCACACCTCTGTTATAAAATTAATAATAAAAAAATTATAAAAAAATTTCAAATTTACATGTGACTAAAAACAAATTTTAAATTAATTTAAATATTTATTTTGAAACAAAAAGAGGAAGTAGATGGGCTTACTTCATGATTAGATAAAGATGAAAATATTGAGTAGTGGTTAACAAAATGTTGGAACTTTTCACCTTTTTCTTGAATGAATTCACATTTGCGAATT
>JAFEMH010004078.1:0-228316 GCA_022495995.1 Adenophora triphylla var. japonica | reverse complement strand
ATATGCTTTGTTAGCGATGAAAACTTCCGTGTACGTATAGCGACCGAATGTCAGTTCTTGCGATCGTGACGAAATATCGAATCGACGGAGAAGAAAGGAAATGTTGAAAAGATGCTTTCGACGGAATGCATTGGCGGAAATATTTTCGTTGCTAATTAGAAATCGGCGACGCTAGTCCATCGCTAGAATGATTTTCCGTCGCTATTCGGCGACGGAGTATTCCATCGTTGTTACCTCCGTCGTTATTCACCGTTTCAAGTAGTTTAACTCGCTCATCCCCAAGCAAACTCTCCATGCGAGATTAATGAATTTGGAAAAATTTGAGGTAACTTCAAGTAAAATATCCACGGAGATTATACGGAATGAGATAACATGATGAACTTGGGTAGGTCATAAGTCAACTTCATGCGAGTTGCCATTCAAACGGCAACTCGTAAGAAATCAAAACCATGGTTTCAAGGTACCAAGTAACCCTCTTACGGTAAGGCCTTTTTTAGAGAATTATCAAAAGGACATAAGCACATGACCTCTCTAAGGCAAGGCCGAAATATTGTTCATGGCGAGTTGCTATTTAAAACGGCATAACCACATAACCACATGACCTCTCGAGGTAAGGCCAAAATCGGGAACCCACGAAACCACGAACCGCCTTTATTAGTAGAATACGAGTTGAGCAAACCGCATGATGAGCTTTGGTAGGCCCTTAGCAAAATTCATGGCGAGATGCAATACAAAACGCAACTTGTACGAAAAGAACGAAAACACTTGGTTTCAAGGTAGTAGGTAATCAAGCTCATAATGGAATGCCTTCGATAGCATTTAAATGTTGAGCTATTTGCACAGGAACGCAACTTGATGAGCTCAGGTAGATCCTGAGCAAAATGCATGGTGAGTTGCTATTCAAACAACAAACTGGTAGGAAAAATTAAAAACTTGATTTCAAGGTATCAAGAAATGAACCCATGGCGAGATGACTTAAATAGCACTTGCAGGTTGGGAAAGCATGTTGAACTTGGGTAGGTCCTAAGTAAAAGGCATGGTGAGGTGCAATTCAAACTGCAACTCATAAGAAAAATTGAAAACCTGGTTTTAAGGCATTAGGTATTGAGGCAAAATTCCATCATGTGGAAACAGAAATGGAAAAACTTGGGTTAATCTCAAGTAGCATCTCCACGCGAGATGAACGAAAACGGAAAAGAAAGTGGAAAAACATGGTTAATCTTAAGTAACATCTCAGAGCGAGATGAAATAGAAATGGTAAAGTTGGCGAAATGCCACTCACACAATAAACTCGCATATTGAGCCAAAGGCTGCCTAAAGACAAACCTTACTCTTTCGAAGGGGGAATAAAGGGTATACACCCCCACTAATGTTGAATAGATTCGCTAACATTTTTAGCATCTGTTGTAACTAAATTTGTCAAAGGAATATACATCACTAAAGGAAATATTCAATAAAACAAAAATTGTATCCAAATCACAAGTAAACTAAACTTAACAGGCATTGAAATATAGTAAAGGAAAATTGTTTGAAAATATCACACAGGATGCAAGTTGTAGCGATTGCGGAATTGCCTTCCTCATTTTTATTCTATTTTGAGTCGCCACCTATATTATTATGGATATATAGAAAAACCATTTTTTAAAAGAAATTTGGGTTTGGGGCTTAAGTGATGGATTTGGAAGGTCAAGGAGCACTGCATCCACCCAATCCGAAGATCGGTCTTGCTTAAGGGGGATTTTCAATAAATAATATTTTTTTAAAAAGAAACAAATTAAAACACCCGTTTAATTAGATTAAACAGAATGTGGGATCGATTGCTTCGAGACCGTCTCCATGATTTGGAGAGGCTCTAGGCCGATCCTAGATTCGATGTATTATAACACTCTAACAATCAATTGAACAAGTAAAAAGTAATGGAAGATTACCTTTTAGGTCGAGAGGTGATTCAGACAGAGTTTCGCCTCAATCCTAAGCTTGGATCTCGATGTTCGTTGATCAACAAGGTTGATAAACGAACTTTAGGTGTTTTAGGGGTGATTTGCAGGAATCTTTCAAGAAGAGAAACCAACAAACGTTCGGGGTTTTCCGGAGTTCCAACCACCCTCCGAAATACTGAAAGTCATCAAGTATTTATAGGAGTTTTAGGAGACTCAAGTGGATTGGGATTCCTCCCAAGGAAGCTTCCAAAACACTAAATCAGTAGAGACCAGGATTAGAGAACATTTATCAAGAAAAGAGGTTGAAATCAACAACGGAAGTGATTCTAAACATCCTGTAGAAGGTTAGTCTCGCACGAGACACGCCATGTCCGGCGCGCGGACTCACACAAACGTGATCCCAAACACCCGCAACCTTCAAAAACCCCAAAACCACCAACCAAACCACGGTAGGACCCTTCTGGGATAAACTTAAGCAGAAGGACTTTTTTGGAATTACGAAAAAGTCCAGCCTACAGGAAGTGTCTGCGCGGACACTTTTGCACCTAGACATCATAATTGGAAAATCCCCTTAAAGTCCACGAGATTTCCTTAAATCCTAGAAAACAAAAAAATTGGTAATAACATGCATGTCCGCGCGGACATGTTTGCATATTTTTAAGGCCTATAAATAGAGGGCTCCCCCTCTCATCTTCTTCACTCCTCCCTTCTCTTCTCTCTCCCCAGTCTTTAGGCTCCCCCTCCCAGTCCTTAGAGGTAATCCTGGTCCCTTTCGGTCCTTCCCGGGGCCTTCCGAGCCCTGTCGAGGTGCTCCGAAGCCCTGCCGCTCGCGCTCACGAGACGCTCTTGAGCCACCCCGAGGTGCTCCCGATGCATCCCAAAGTCCTGTCGGTCCATTCCGAGCCATTCTGGTCCATCCCGAGCCATTTCGGTCCATCCCAAAGCTCCGCAGGGAAATCCCGAGGCATCCCAACGCACGCCGAACCTCTGCCCGAGCACAACCAACCATCCTGAGGTACGCCGAACCTCTGCCCGAGTACAACCAGCAATCCCGAGGCACGCCGAACCTCTGCCCGAGCCCACAACCCGAATCCCGCACGCCGAAGTACAACCAAATCCCGAGGCACGCCGAACCTCTATCCGAGGACACACCTAGCACTTCCCGAGGCACGCCGAAGCTCGTCCGCGTACACCGGTACATCCCGAAGCAATCCCTGTCCCGACCCTGGAGCGCTATTCACACTCAAACAATATTCCCAAGCGGAAGATAGACACTAACCAACATTGGTAAGGCCTCCTTCCAGTACTATTTCAATTTATTTCAATACATAGCATACAATGTAGACATCATATTCAACATGCATTTTTAAAAGCACATACACACACACACACAACTTTTAAAGAAAGAGGGGTATCGAAAGACTCGTGTATACGAGGCGACTCGGGTGAGCTCTACTATTCTCTTCCCGAGGCGTAACCTGACCTCCGAACTCAAAATCTCATCACACAACAACCTTTTTTAAACAAAGCCTTTTTTCAATGTTTTGGGCTATATCAAAATGGCGTGGCGACTCCTCCAAACAAACGCAGCGACACCTCCCAACCAAGCAGCGTGATGCCAAGTCCGCGCAGCCGGATCCGAGTAATTTCAGTTGGCGACTCTGCTGGGGAACTTTTGTTAAAAAAAAAGATTTTTAAAACGATGATGAGGGTCAAACTTTCATTTTACCCCTTTCTTTAAACTATTGTGTGTGTGTGCATGTGCTTTATTTTTTATTTTAAAAAAATACAAAAAAAAATGCATCAATATACATCTGTTTACATACATTTAAAATTCTTCAAAACTTCAGGTTTTACTCTTAGGAAAGAATTCTAGTGAGACCGCACACTACTGCACTCGCCGCCTGGACACCGCACACTACAAACCCTTAACCCGGGGTGGTCTCAGCTTGCAGTCCGTTTGGTCTTCCAAGGCCTCTTGGATGGCGAACGAGACTATTCCAAACATCCCATCCTAGCCGCTGTGTCAACCCCGCACGTCAAGGCATCACACCTGGCCCAGACTCGATTGGTTTTTACCATCTACGTCATAAAGCTCGGATACATATCCTATAAGCCGGCCATTTTCCGAGGCGAAGTTCGGCCGGGAACTCAAGAGATCCTCGCGCAAGCAAAGCGATGAAAGGTCATGCTAAAATATCTGACTCCGATCTTGATTTCCGAAGCTACACCTAGACATTTATTGTTCCGTCCCTGATATACATCTCATGCCCACATGACACCATGTCATCAAGCCTTTAATACGCGCCTATGCACAATATGACCTAGCCAAAACGCCTAACGGCCACATCCCTTGCGCAAGCAAGGTAAAGAGAGGTCATGCCAAACTTCTCGACCCGACGCATTAAAACGAACATGACAGCTCGGTCCTTAGGTTCGATTTTTCTTTTAGGCCGGTGGAAACCGCTTGCCCTATAGACCCTCGCCTCTGGGCCGTCTCACCCCGGGATGTCGAAATACTGTGTGCAAAACGAGGGGCTTATAGCCGCACGTATGGTCTCCATCGACCCAGATCTAGCATAGTTGCGAAAAGAAGAGCAATCTTTTCCAACCTACCTAGGATTCTCGAGAAAACACCGTTTTTAAGTAAATTAAAACAACAAAAAATCAAAAATAAATAAAAGCGGAAACCGCATGTCACATGAGCTTTCCTCTTTATCCAAAAGGCCTTCCCATGTCTAAACCTTACCCGTCACCCTCCAAAGAAACCGAGAGTGATCGAGAGTACCCGGAACTATTCTCCCAAATGTGCAAAGCCGCAAGGTCCAACATCCTTCCCGTGGGGCATGCCTACCAGTGCGCTCCATCAACTCCCCATAGACAAATCGGCAGATAATAGCGAGGAAAATGGGACCTTACCCCCAAGTAACTTCGCGATAATGGAGGAAGTCTGGTAAGCTGTCATAGCCCTTGAAAAAGGCCAAGGCGAACAACAAGCCTGGATCGAAGGTGCCATGCACCACTTCGGAACATTAGCCACCCCCCAACCACCTGGGGCTCCCAAAGACATACCCGCTCCCGCAGCTCCTAACGTCTCTTATTGTCTCCCAAAAGTCAATATGTTGCCCTCATACGAGCCATGCAGCTATGACATAAAGACACAAGACCCCCCAGGGGAAGACGTGCCCGGTCAACATCCCGAGGTCCCAATACCGCCGCAGAACAAAGAACACACCTGGTGGGACGTCTGCGATTGCACCGCTTGTCTGGAAATGGGATTCCAAGATGAAATAAACGAGGATCGCCCTTGAAGGAAGAAGAAACCCTCTTCTCAACAAAAACTGAAGAAGAGATACGAAGCCGGCGACCCCACGCCGGAACCCTGAGAACCATCAGAAAGTTTGACTACTACGTCATCTACTCCAAAGAAATCTCCTCACTTAGCTCGCACAAGACCACGGCAACTTCTGCTCCATGAGCAGCTGGGACGAGCTCCGCACCGCCACCAACGGCCCAAGGGTCCGTATACCCCAACCCCGTCTTGGGAAGACCTCAAAGCCACCGTTGACGCTTCAACAAAAGCAATAACGGTGAACGAACCGAAATGCGAAGCATGGCCCTACGCCAACCAAGGCCCTCCCCATTACGTAAATAGGAGAGACAAGCAAAGCAACAAAGCCGTAGGTGAACGTATCGACACGTTCCGGTCCCCGATGAATCCTCCAAAATAGACAAAAGGCCAGCCATGCCCGAGCATCGCACTGAAAAGGGTCCCTACGCCAAAGACGCCGAAACTTTTGACCCGAAGGCCGAAGATCCTATCTTAACTCAGCTCAAGCGTACTCAGGCTAACATCTCCTCTCGGTCCTTACTCACTTCCTCTTATCCGCACAAACTCAAGCCGGAGGAAAGCCTCGGCCTGCACTATGGTACCTATCACCGTGACACCAGATGAAGCGGTTCGTATGATCGGCAACGTTCATTACAAAGCAACATCATCACTTTCACTGAGCTCGACCTCCCAAAATTTGGGGCCGACCACAACGAGCCTCTCTACATAATAGCTCAACTTGACGAGCGCCGCCTCCTGGGTCTCGTAGATGGAGGATCAGCCATGAACGTCCTTCCATCCAAAATGATGGACTTGCTAGGATCAAGCCAACCGATCCAAGCCCTCAACTCGCATAATCAAAGCATACGACTCAACGTCTCGCTCGCCCCGGGAATAGCCACTCGAACCCGTGGTTCTGGAAAGCGTATGGTCCCGACCGACTTCCAAGTCATCGACATCCCGATCACATTCACTGCCATCTTGGGACGCCCTCGCTACACTGCATCAATGGGGTGGCATCCACCCTCCACCAAGGCGTAAAGTTCGTCCCAAGGAACGGATCTCACCATCATCTATGGTGACAAAGATAACCACCGAGGGGACCGACACAAACGGCATCCCCGTCTTGGAAATCAAACACGACAACGACGCATGATGATGCCGACAGTGGTTCACAATGAAAGCCCAAAAGCCTGTGTGTGCCACATAGACTCGCCGACTTGGGACCGGATCCCTCCCACAATGAAGATGATGAAGCTCATGAACTACATCCCGGGGCTCGGCTTGGGAAAACGCCATCAAGGTACCCAACAAATCATCGAGGTCAAGGAACAAAATACCCTCCATGGCCTCGGGGATACATTCTCACTCCCGAAGACGCCACTGGCGAAAATGTAAAAGCCGCACGGAAACGCTCCGCTTTCTAACAAAAGAGGCTTGCACGCAATCTCCGACCTCCGCCTACAGCCTTCGACATGACCAAGTACTTCACAAAGAAAGCCGGCGCTTGAACGAAGACACGTAAAAGGGGACAGAGCCGATCAACGCCAAACAAAACCGGTCGACAAACCATGGACAAGCTCCAACAGAACCTTGCAAGATTCGCAGGCCTCGAGCCAAACCCGCCGAAGAGCATTTCGACGCACCAACTCGCCGGACCCACCACCACCACTATTCACAATGAATTCGGTTCGGGAAAACCCCTCTTTGGCGAAGAACTCGAAAACTCTCCGTCAACATCCCCGCCACCAACAAGCGGGACGAGTCCGCATTCGAACTAGCAATGCCCAAGACAAGAGCGAAGACTCCGCAGACAATGCCCGGAACGAGCCATTGCTACAACAACTCTTCAAGAAGAAATCGAGGTGCCGACCTAATCGATTTTGTTTCGATAACCCACGGTAGCCATGATCGGGGACAAAGAACGCGAAGCCTTTCGACCCCCGCCTCCTTTCAAGCTCATCAACATTGCCACTCAAGAACTGGGCCACCTTCTCCGGACCTGCTGCCAGCAAGAAGGATATGATCGAACAACTTGGTCTAAACCCTCGCGTTCTAGAGTCAAGTGTCAAAGCCCATCCTAAGTCCATTGACTTTGAATTCGAGTCTCTCGAGTCATCTGATGGCCTTACGCCAGAAGATTACGAACTCATTGCCAATAATTTATTCCCATATGCTCTTAATGAAAGTTTCGACCTTTCCGAGTATCCTCTCATTGCATCTTTAACAACTGATAAATTAACTAACACACAAACAGTTAATAACGATTCACTTGATAAAGAAGCAGACACATTAAACGAACAATACATTAAACACATCTTTAAGCATGTTGTCAAACGAGAGAAAAATCGGGCCCAAGCTGCCGAGGAGGTTTTAACCAAAGTGAATTTGGGAACTTCTGAAGAGCCAAAAGAGACGCAAATCGGGAGTTTCTTCATCGGCACTGAGCAAAACGTATTGACTGCATTTCTCAAAGAATTCGTGGACGTGTTCGCTTGGTCTTACCGAGACATGCCTGGGTTAGATCCAGACATAGTGGAACATCGGATTCTCTTGAATCCCGAGGCTAAGCCCATCAAGCAAAAGCTATGCCGGATCAAGCCAGAATGGTCTTTGCAAGTCAAGGAAGAGATCAAAAAAATGCTCCGAGTTGGCTTCATAAGGGTGATCGAGTACCCGACATGGCTTTCCAACATAGTCACAGTCACCAAGGCCAATGGAAAAGTACGCTGCTGCGTGGACTTCCGAGATCTCAACAAAGCAAGTCCCAAGGACGACTTTCCACTACCAAACATCGACATGTTGGTAGACACTACAACCAATTTTGAGGTTAAGTCCTTCGTGGATGGGTTTGCCGGCTACAATCAAATCAAGATGGCCGAAGAAGATCAAGAAAAAATAGCCTTCAAAACCCCTCGGGAACCTATCGCTACAGTTGATGCCGTTCGGACTAAAGAACGCTGGGGCTACCTACCAACAGGTGTCAACCGCCCTCTTCCACGACGTGATCCACAAAGAGATCGAAGTGTACGTCGATGACATGATCATCCACTTAAAGGGATCAGATGGACAACACCTCACTGACCTTAGAAAGTTCTTCAACCGCCTCCGGAAACACTCAATGAGGTTAAACCCTGCCAAATGCACATTTTGAGTCAGCCAAGGCAAAGTCTTAGGATAAATGGTCACCGAGCGAGGCATCGAAGTTGATCCTCAAAAGATCAAGGCCATCATCGAAATGAGACCGCCGCAAACCCAAACAGAGGTGAAAAGCTTCATGGGCTGCCTGTAGTATATCTGCCGCTTCCTCAATCAGCTGACCTCCATGTGCGAGCCAATCTTCAAACTAATGAAGAAAAATGCAGACATCGAATGGAACTCGAAATGCCAAGATGCCTTTGAAGAAATAAAGGCGTACCTTGTGAGTCCTCCGATCCTCTATCCGCCCCACCATGAGAAGCCACTTTTTCTATACCTAACTGTGACCGATACCGCAGTCGGAGCCATGCTATGTCAAGAAAAGAAGGAGTCGCGGGTCAAGAATGCCATCTACTTCGTCACTCGAAAGTTTCAAGGCAGCGAACTCAACTACTCAGCCCTCGAGAAAACCTGTGCAGCTCTAGTTTGGGTTGTCGAAAAGCTACGACACTACATGCAGTCGCACACAGTGCACTTGGTCTCCAAAATGGACCCAGACAAATACCTCTTCGACAAACCATCTCTGTCAATGAGGCTCGCCAAATGGTCTTTCTTCCTAGCGGAATTTGACATCAAGTACGTGAACCAGAAGTCAATCAAGGGACGGGTAATGGCCGAACAACTGGCTGATTTCCCAACCGACGAGGCCCAAGGTCCCGAGCCACAATTTCCAGACGAAGGAATCTTCGCACTTGAAAGCGAAAACCGATGGCAACTGTTCTTCGACGGAGCGGCCAACAAAAGAGGAAACGGCATTGGTATGCTCTTGGTCGACCCCAAGGACGAGCACACCCCAATCGCCATAAAACTAAATTTCGAGGTAACCAACAATGCCGCCGAATACGAAGCCTGCGCCGCCGGACTAGAGGCCGCACTCGAAAGGAACGTCCAGAAACTCGAGGTCTACGGGGACTCAGCCCTGATCATCAATCAAGTTTCCAACAGGTGGAAAACAATAGACCCAGGCTTGCAAAAATACCACGCCTGCATGGAAGACCTCATCACACAATTCAAAGAGGTCACCTTCCACTACTTGCCAAGATACCGGAAGCGGTTTGCAGACGCCCTAGCCACCTTGGCTTCACTCGTGGAAATCCCAGAGGGAAAGGCAATCAAGCCATTCAAAGTCCGGGGAAAGGAAATTCCCGCCTACTGCTGCGAGATCGAACCAGAGCCCAAGCCCATCAATGAGCCATGGTACAATCAGATCTTCCAATACCTCAAGAACGGGGAAACCGCCTTCATGAACGAGGAAGGCCAACGCAAAGAAGGAGTCAAAGCTAAGAGCATCATGGCCCTAAAATGCCTCGCCTCTCACTTTGTCATCCTTGGAGACATGCTATACAAAAAGCGCTACTGTGTGGACCGCTCCTACGCCGCACGCCCAGAAAAAGCAAACGAGCTCATGAATGAAGTCCAGAATGGGGGCTTATGCGGCCCCCACATGAACGCCAGAGCCCTGATGCAAATCATTCTTCGAATGGGCTACTACTGGATCTCCATGGAGGCAGACTGCATCCACTTTGTCCGAAGCTGCGACAAGTGCCAACGATTCTCCAACCTCAATCATCTACCTCCTCACGATCTCTACTGCATGACTACGCCTTGGCCCTTGGCCACGTGGTGAATTGACGTCATCAGGAATATTACTCCGCCAGCAAAGAACGGCCACGAATTGCCTTTGGTAGCCATCGACTACTTCACAAAATGGGTTGAACCCAAGTCCTACAAAGTGTTCACTTCCAAGAAAGTCACACATTTTCTCAAAGAAAACATCATCTGCTGATATGGCATCCCGAACGAGGTCATATCAGACAACGGCTCCCACGTCGAAGGAGAATGCGATGCATCGCCGCCGAATTCAAGATCACACGCTACAAGTCTTCTCCCTACCGGCCACAAACAAATGGGGCCATAGAAGCAGCAAACAAGACCCTCGAACGGATCATCCGAAAATGACCACCCGAGGACGTGATTGGCCCGAGAAGCTCACCTTGCACTTTGGGGCTACCGAACATCGCCGAACAGCCACGGGAGAAACTCCATTCGCCCGACATACGGGATGGAAGCAAGACGCCCGTTGAATTGGAAATTCCCTCACTCCGAGTGCCGCCGGAAAACGAGATCAACGAAGTCGAATGGCTCAAGCCGACACGACGAACCGGCTCGCTAGACGAGCGACGACTAAAGGCCATGGAACACATCCAAGCCTACCAAAGTAGAATGGCTAGAGCTTTCGACAAGAAAGTCAAGTCTCGAGACATCAGGGAAGGCGATCTGGTACTCAAAGAAAAGCCTCCCACTCGAACCAACCCACTGGGAAAATGGGAACCAACATGGATCGGCCCTTTCGTGGTTCAAAAGATCTTCTCCGGAGGTGCCATGAAGCCGATGCACCTAGACGGCAATCCCTTCATGAATCCAAATAACGGAAGCAAACTTCGCAGATACTTCGCCTAAAGAAGACCAACTCGTGCATCTCTTGGCACTCCTTGTAGTGTCGAACTACGCACTCCGAGACCTCTAGTCCGAGGGAACGTAGGCAACCTTAATTGGTCCGGTCTAAAAACACACAAAAAAGTCAAAAGTTTGAATGTCAACCAAGACCTCCATCAAACTATACACTTTCCAAAACATGCCCCCACCATCACCTTGACCAAGTCAAATGACGGCGGCAACATCAAAGGACATCAAAAGGTCACTCAACATCAAACGACTGACCCATGTCAACTCCAAGCTAGGGGCTTGCCTTCGCCCTCACGCGCTTCGAAAAAAAAGAGCTCAAGCAAAAGCTTTTAAAAAAAAAGAGCTCAAGCAGAAGCTTTCAAAAAAAAAAGAGCTCAAGCAGAAGCTACAAAAAAAAGAGGTCAAGAACCCGGCGCCAACAAGCAAGAAGCAAGGAAGCCACGGAAAAGACCGTCAAAAACGACTTGTCAAGGGATCATCCAACCTTCCCATCCAAACACAAAACCCAAACAAAAAGGGATGCCGTCAAGGTCCAGGCTGCTTCAGTCCACAAATACAACAGAAAGGTCCAAAGATGGACGCCATCAAGGCTCACAAAAGAGACAAAAAGCAAACAAGAGATCTTGCGTCTCGACAAAGCTTTAAAAGTAAATCACAAATCACTAACGATTACAACATTTCTTGATGAGTTCAAGCACGGCCTACTCTCAAGTTCACAACATTCTCAAAGACAACTTAATACATTTAACAAATAATGTGTCTGCAATGCAATGAATGGATAGTTAGGAGGTCATTCCGCGCCATCTGTGCTTGTCCCCTCGCCATTCTTCCCTTTCTTCCCTCGTCCCCGGCGAGTCTTCTTTCGCTCCACGCGAGCCAACTCTGTCTCTCTCAATCCGAGATTAGGGGTCCTCCCCGTAGAGTCAAACAATCCAGCAGCTCGCAGAGCTTCATTCGCCCGTGCTTTGGCTCGGATCTCCTCCCCGCGAGTCCGCAAAAGAGGACCTCTCTCCGTCGCCGGCCAACTCGAGTCTCGTAGTCAAACAAAGCGTCTCCCGTAACATCCCGAGGGTCGACCAGTGCGGCACTCCTAAGGCAATAGCCGCGATGGCAACCTCGGCCCAAATCGCTTCACGCCTCGCTCCCAAAATCACTGGGACTCGCCCGACACGCCGCTCGTACCAATCCGTGTACTTGGTCAACACAACACTCTCCCGACGTCGAAGGAGCACCACATGAGGGAAAGTGGAATACTTCCATACCCTCAGAAAATACAAAAGAGCATCTGAAGCTGCCGTACAGAGAGAAGCTACCTCCGCAGTAGCGATATCGTCCCAGCCCAACAAAGGCTCGTGCCTCATTCCGAATTGTCGAGAAACAAGCGACGGAATGTAGAAGGAGGACCAAGATAAACCAGGAACTCTGACAACATAGGACCCTTCCTTAAAGGCCCTCCTAGTCTCAATCCCCCAATGCGGAACCCACCAACGGATCTGATGTATGCCAAGCTGTGCCATCCATCTCTCCCAGGCGGACTGATCCATATCCAATACAAGAGGACGCTGAGCAAATGTCCACGGGCTAAACGATGCCGGAGCCTCACGCATAGCTTGAAGTCTCTCCCGCAACCACAGAGTGAGCAAAGCGGGGCTTCCCCCTCTCATGAACCTATTCCCAGTCGCTAGGCAATCAATGCCGTGAAGGGTCTCCCCCAACACCAACGGAACAATATCCTCTCCGGCCCTGCAGTGCCCTACCACATCCAGCAAAGCGCCGTCGCATACCCCAAGGGAGCTGACCATGAAAAGCGCCGCTATCACGCACAAGGCAAATGCATCCCACGAGACGTCACTCTTATCGCTCATAAACCGCTCCGGCAACGCATAAATGTCAAAATGACCAGAATCAAGAGTCATACCCTGCACTTCTTCCAACGAAGTCTGAAGAAAGCATGCAAGCTTCGCGCTCACGGCAGCACCGCCAATCAAAGGAAGCGAGATGGCCTCCACCTCCGGCCTTCCCATCAAAGCCCGAAAATCCTCAAAAGTGGGCGTCACTTCATTGTAGGAGAAGCTATACACATGCCTCCTAACATCCCAGAACTTCGCGGCAGCCCGCAACAATTCCCAATCAGGAACTAACTCCTTAAGGGACCAAACCGAGCAGAGTCGAAACCTCACCTCGAAAGCCCGCCTATGGTGCCTCATACGGTGTCGCATCCACATTTTCAGCCGCTCAAGGAAGTATGCTTGCCGCTCCTTCGAAAGCCTCGGCAAAACTCTTGGAACGGACGAAGAATCCATGGCAAAAATGGAGGTTTCTAGAGAAAATGAGGAAGAAAGCTCGAAATGACTGCAAATGGGAAGTGAGGGAAGTCCAGACATCCTGTAAACACTTATTTCCTCCCCAAAAGCAAAGATTGTCCGTACGGACCTCTTTGCATGCTAGGTCTGTCCGTACGGACCTCTTTGCAACCTGGTCCCACATATTCAGCAAACAGCAAAACAACTACTATTCCTGGCAGGGCCTTGCTCCAAACTGCCCAAATCCTGGCCAAAGCCATTTCCGGCAACCATACACTAACCACAAACGCATTCCCAGCTCACGTGACATGCACAAATAATAAACTAGCAACAATTCCTAGGACAATCCCCGGGAATCACAAAATACGACATTACATCTCAAATAAAATACTTTGTTGTGCATATACAAAATGTTTTATTACAGGTACCAAAATGTCTGTTGCTAAACAAAAAAAAATAAAAAAATGGAAAGAGGGAAAGCAAATGAGCCCTACTTCGAGTCATCATCATCAACCTCAGCAAACGAGAAGTCAGGCATCTCGGCAAACTCGCCAGCCACACCCTCGTCATCGTAATACCGGACCCTCCCGAGGCGAGTACTCGAAGTACTCCGAAGGATCAAACCCGTGAAAGGATCATAGAAGGGATGCGCCGACGAACCCTCTCCCCGCGCATCCCGCGGAGGAAAGAACTGGTGAAGAGTCTACGACCTCTGGACCCCCGAAGACGTCCCTGCATCTAGACTATGCTGACCCCGAAGGGGTCCCTCCTGTTGTGGCCCCGGCTCAGCCCTCGACGAAGGAGTATCCACAAAATGCCTCAAAGGCATTGGCTCGAACGCCGGAGCGTGTCGCGAAGACCCGAAATATAGCTTCCCCGCTAGCCTCTTCGCAAAAGACCGAATCCCCACAAACCGACGGGTCAGCGTGTCAAAGGATCTCCCCGAGACATGCGCAAGCAAACAGCCAAAGAAACGCTCAGCAAAAGAGATACAATCATACTCGACAAAAAAGAGAAAAATACAGAAAAGATGCCAAGATGGAAAAGAGTAAGCACACTCACCGGAGCATCCGGGTCAACCCGATAAGCAGCAGGAGCCTGCTCAGGGACGGGCACCGACACCCTCCGCCTCGACGAATCCCCGCGGACATATGTGAAGTCTGGCCTAGGCACCAGAACATATCGGGGACGCGCGGGCCATCCCGCCTCTCCTCGCCAACACTCCGCGGCGCCCCGCCTTCCGCCCGACGAAGGCCCCGTACTCCTCACCATACAAAATAAAATCCCTCGCACTCACGCCCCTGTGTACCTATCGTACTCAAAGACATCCATGTCACGAGGATGCATCATCCCAAAGGGCGGATCCCTGAGCCATAGGGGCACACCGGGCCATGCCGCTGTAAGACCCTCTCCCCGCATACATGACATCACAAGTCGTGCCCCGCAACATCTTCCTCTCGCCGTGTCACCACGGACCGCCTCGAGCTCTCGACTGCCATACCGAACCTGTGGGTACAGCCTCAAACCCCGCCGGCTATCTCTCTCAGAACTCGCACATCCCGATATGCAACAAAATGAAGCTTCCCCTAATCGTCCTCCTCCTCCTCCTCAGAGAATGGGCCCAGCCCAGCATAGCAGGATAGGCCACAATGGCCCCAGCATCCCGATCCACAGCTGACACCAGAAGATCTCATAGAACCACACCTGCAACAAAAGCAGATAAGGCTCAGAACAAAAGAAAATAGAAGACGGAGAAATGACAAACTGCTAAACCACAAACAGCAATAAACTCATACCTCCAATGCAAATCGAAGCATCCCAGGGAACTGGCCACGCCTCAACTAAATCGGTCCATGGAAAAGTAGAGCTCGGCCAAGCCCGCCTCGCCCCATGCAATCTCACCAACCCTCCCTAAGTCCACCAAGCTCTTCAACAGAGGGAAAAGAGCAGAGGAAGCGTGATTCTAGAACAAAGTCTCGGAAATAGCAAACCACTAAAAAGAGCGCGCCACCAAGCTCGCTCCGTCACCAATCCAAAGGCTCGGCGATAGCCCCGATGTTGGCCGTAATCTCGCGCCTCTACATCGCTATACATGCCAGATACCTGTGCCCTTACGAGGGAAGGGCGCAAAGCCCAAAGAAACTCCGCCAAAGATCCCCATCGACATCCTGTCTCGCCATCTCACTGGCCCTCCTTTGAAGGAAAGCCTAGTAATCGCTGCAAAGTCGGTAGTAGTCACCGTCACCTCTCCCCAGCTCAGATGGAAGGTATGCGTGGTGTCCCACCAATACTCAGACAAAGCCAAGAAGATGCCTTTGTTCTTCTTCGTCTCCGCAATCCTGGCAAGGTTCTCAACGAACGCGCCCAAACAAGAATAAAAGACCAGCCTCTTAGGACTCGGTCTACCCTCCCTGGAGATATCCGACAGATGCTGCCACAACTCAACTACGGCCTCGAGTGACCCCCGAGACTTTATCCTCTTCGCTTTTCCAGACAAAGGGCCCTCATCCTGCAGGTAAACACAGCAAAGGTATGTCAATAACAGTACTTAATGCAAATATACTAAAGAGAAATGAAAGCATAAAAGTCCGTCCCAACACGGCAAAGCATAAAAAGTCCGTCCCAACACGGCAAAGCATAAAAGTCCGTCCCAACACGGCAAAACACGAAAAGTCCGTCCCAACACGGCAAAACAAAAAAAATCGTCACAAAACACGGCATACATTGCACATAAATTTCCCACATAGTCCGTCACAAAACACGGCACACACTATACAAATTTTCTCAAAAGAGGGATCCATCCCTACACGACACATTTTCAAAAACCCGTCACAAAAACACGGCACACATTGCACATAAATTTCCCACAGAGTCCGTCACAAAACACGGCACACACACTACGTGACACATTTTCAAAAAGTCCGTCCCTACACCTGCACACACTTTCGTACAAAATCCATCACAAAACACGACACACGTCACACTTTTTTACACAAAGTCCCTACACGGCAATTTTTCCACAATGTACATACGGAAATAGCATAAGGTACAAATCACCAAAGCATGCATTTCAAAGAGAGGCACTTATTTTTCACAAATAAGAGCTAATCTCCACATTTTTGCACAAAATCACATACCCACAAATTTTTTTGCCACATGCTCAATTTCAACAATTCATCACAAATTCTCTACAAAAGAAGGCATGGCAACAACAAAAGCCCCAAATATGCGAAAAACTAAAACCTAGTTCTAGCATACAACAATTCAAGTAAGAATCAAAACAAAATTGATTTCTTACCTCCCAGACGGTCCTAGCTCGCCGCAAGTTGTGCACCCTCCGGATCCGGGATACAACGCGTCCGAATTCCTCGGGACGAAGGCACAAAGGAAGTGCAGATCCACTTTTCAAGGTCCGATCTCCTTTGCTCTATAGCCTCTTGGCTCCTTTGGTGATGACCTCTTCTAACCCTTTCCGCCTACGGCGAGCAATTCAAAGCTAAATGTGGAGGATTTTCTAAAGATTTTGGGACAAAAATGGAGTTCTCTCCTTCTCTCTCTCTACGCTCACGAAAACCTGGAGGAGGAAATGAAGGGTTGCCTCGATTTTAAAGCCGGTCAAAACCTCGGGAACCGTAAAATTTAAAGTACGGACCTCTCTACATGATGGTCCGGTACGGACCTCTCTACATCCCAGAGAAGATCCGTACGGACCTTCTTGCAACATGAGGCCAAATTACTTCTTTGCCCTTATAATCTTTGCCCCCGGGCCGTCCAAAGGCTTATTTCAGCTACATTCAATGCAAAGGTTTGGTCCTTAACCCAACAACACAGAACCTACTGCCGTCATTACGTAAGCTCGGATTTCGCCCACTAAATAGCAATTCAACCACCGAACTGACCGTCAGCCAGAAGCCCGGATTTCGCCCACTCAACGACAATGTAACCACCGGTCCGTCATCGTAAGCCCGAATTTTGCCCCACTAAACGGCAACGCAAACACCGCCGTCATCGTAAGCCCGGATTTTGCCCACTAAACGGCAACACAAACACAAAGGCCGTCATCGTAAGCTCCCGGATTTTGCCCACTAAACGGCAACACAAACACCGGCCGTCATCGTAAGCCCGACCTCGCCCCCTAAACGGTAAAACAAGCGCAAAAGAGCCAAAGACTTCCAACGCACAAATCTCAAGGCACAAAATGCCTCAAAACGCCAAACGGTGAATCAACCACTCCATAGGTCATCAAAGTAAGGGAAGTTACCTTCTCGGCGGAAAAAGCCCCTACAAGGCCACATATCCTCAAAGCATTTAACACCGGCAAAGCGTCATCGTAAGTCCAATCCTTTCTCTGCCGATAAAACGGGTGAGGCATCCACACCTGCCACCATCAAGTGGCGTACGCTCCGCCAACCTGGGCATCGAAGACGAATTAAGTCCTCATACATGACATACCCGAAGGCTTTAAACCACCCGATTCGGAAAATAGTAAAATTTCCATCTCAGTGGCGCCACCACGTCCTCGTCAACCGATCTCGGCGGTCACACGACACTTCAAGGCACCATCACGCCCGTATACACTCCACAATTTCACGACCTCCGAACTACGACTGTGCCTGCTTGATTCCCGCTAGAGATACGTAGGAATCCTATCACGGGTCCTCAATCGACCTATACGGTTACCCAGACGCTCCACGCTCCACACACCGACATATACGGCCACCAGATGCCTCCACGTCCTTACCACCGACCTATACGTAAGACGCCTCCACGTCCTTACTATCGACCTGCATACGAATCACCAAGACGCTCCACGTCTTACATTGACCTATACGATACCATCGACCTTCCATACGAGTCACCCAGTGACGCCTTCACGTCCTTACCATCGACCTATACGATCAACTGTGATGCCTCCACGTTCCCACTTACCACCACCTATACGGTCACAGATGCCTCCACGTCCCTTACACCGACCTATAAGGTCACCCCAGATGCCTCAAGTCCTTATACCGAAATCTATACGTCACCCGGACGCCTCTACATCCTTACCACCGACCCATACGGTCACCCAGGACGCCACCGACCTATACGGTCACCCAGATGCCTCCACGTCCTTTCCACCGACCTATACGGTCTACCCAGGGATGCCTCCACGCTCCTTTCCATCGACCTATACGGTCACCCAGACGCCTCACGCCCTTACCATCGACCTATACGGTCGCCACCCAGATGCCTCACACGCCCTTACCATCGACCTATACGATACACCCAGGATGCCCCACGTCCTCACCATCGACCCATACGGTCACACCTGGGACGCCTCCAGCGTCATACCATCGACCTATACTACTACCCACGACGCTCCATGCATCCTTACACCGACTCCATAGCTGATGGATACCGAGGATGCCTCCACGTCGCCTTACCACCGACCTATACGCGGTTACCTACAGATGCCTCCACGTCCTTACCATCGACCTACGGCCACCAGACACCCACCACGTCTTTACCACCATCGACCTATACGGTCACCCAGACGCTCCACGTCCTTACCATCGACCTATACGGGCAATCACCCAGACGCTCCACGTTCCCAATCCACCACCCATACAAATCACCCGTGATGCCTCCACGTCCTACCACCAACCTATACGGCCACCCAGACGCCTTCACTTCCTTACCATCGACTCTATGCAAATACCAGACGCTCCACATCCTTACCACCGACATATACACCCAGTTGACCTAGATACCATCACATCCACGCATACGCAGTTTCCGTCGAGGACATCTCACGCCCCGTGCACAACAACACTCACCACACACACGAACTACGATCGTGCTTGATTCCCGCTAGGAATACGTAGGAATCCTATCACATGGTCCAGCCTAATTGACCTAAATGGTCACACAACAGGACACCGCCATGCCCTCACAAACCGACCTACACGGTCACTTCCTCTCCCAGCACGCGATCCAGATTAGGACCCTTATCTTATCGACGACCCCACTTCCTCCGTAAGTGACGTCGTTGAGGGGATTCTGTAATTACCCCAATCTAGATCACCCTCTTCTGAGCACATGGGAAACACCGCAGACTCACAAACGCAGTCTCGAAGTCCTTTGACACTCAAAACCCTCAAAAACCCCCAGCCAAACCAAGGGAGGGACCTTTCGGGATAAAAAGCATAAAAGGACCCTCGAGAGAATTTTCGTAAATTGGAAAAGCAAATAAGGTCCGTACGGACCTCTTTGTTGCAATGATTACTGAATCCCCTTAAAGTCCACAGATATTCCTCAAATCCTGGAAGTAATAATTACTCACCTACATGGTTGGTCCGCACGACCTTTATGCATGCAAGTTGGTCCGTACGGACCTTCTTGCCAAAGGAGACATCATCATGGCCGAATCATTCTTAGAGTCCATATATTCCTCAAATCGAGGAAAACCAAAAACTTGGATTACACTGAAGGTCCGTACGACCTTCTGCACAAATCCGGGTACTATAAATGAGGGCTCCCCCTCCCTCATTTCACACATCTCCCTCTTCTCTCCTCTCCCCAAATTTCCTTCCGGCACCCTTCTAAGTCCTCTCGAGGCACTCCCGACCCCTTTCGATCCTTCCGAGGCCTTCCGAGCCCCTCGGGCGGTGCTCCGGCCTTCCCGAGTGCTCCC
Source organism: Adenophora triphylla var. japonica (assembly GCA_022495995.1). NCBI lineage: Eukaryota > Viridiplantae > Streptophyta > Magnoliopsida > Asterales > Campanulaceae > Adenophora > Adenophora triphylla. The sequence continues at coordinate 208,402 of JAFEMH010004078.1, read as the reverse complement.
GCGACGCCTCCCGCGCGCCGCCCCGAGGCACTCTCGAGGTACTTTCCGAGGCCCCCTCGCGGTACTCCGAGGACTTGCACTAGTCTTTCTTGAGGCGTCCCGGCTCTTTCCGAGTCAAACCGGTGATCCCAAACGCACGCCGAAACTGCCCGAGTGATCCAACCGCGATCCCAACGCACGCCGAACCTCTGCCCGAGTGATCTCGAGATCCTAACGCACGCCTTTGGGAATGTGTGCCCCAAATAAGGTGAGGAGCAATGTCCCAAGATTTCATTAATCGTGCTTGCTTGCGTGCTTTCTTGTGTGCATGTGGTTTGAAAATAAATAGAGGAGTAATGTCCCAAGTTGTCTTCCCGACGCACATAAAACCATTTATTGGTTGTCGCCGATTTCTTGGATTTTATGTATTCTGGATTATGATCCCGTCCTCATCTTCGACTTGTGATCATTGCATTCTTAACCTCGGGACTTCGCATGCATCGAGAGAATGACTCCCTTTATAGTCAAAGATGAGGTTCTTTAGTAAAAAGGAGGGTCCTTATCTATCAATCCTACACTTTAAGACGATCGAGCTCATATAGATGCTTCATACTCATCTTAAGTGATAATCGGAGATATAGGGTTCAAGGTTGTCCCTTTCTAAAGAAATTATGAAACCTTTAATCGGAAGGAACGTAGTGTAAAGACAGGATCTTTTACACCGGTCCGTTCCAAGGTGCTGCTAATGGGGACATGGGGAATGTATGTAATAATGACATTTTTAGTGAAAAGATGACATTTTTGGATTGCAAAGGATGCATTTGATTTAAAAAAGTGATCTTTAATTTGCAAAGGATGCATAAAGACATGATTTTTATGCAAAGGATGCATAAAGACATGATTTTTATGCAAAGGATGCATTTTTATGAAGAAATTGGGATTTAATATGCAAAGGATGCATGAAGATTGTATTTTGAAAAGCATAGGATGCTAATTTAGGATAAAGATATGATCTTTTAATGCAAAGGATGCTTGAAAAGGGGTTTCATATGCAAAGGATGCATTTTCATCATAAAGATTGGATTTTTTATATGCAAATGATGACATAAAGATGATATTTTTTTTATGTAAAAAATAGGGTTTTAGGTGCAAAGGATGCACCTTTCATTCAAAAGATTACATATATTTAATGTGCAAAGGATGCCTAATGCATGCAAAAGGGGGAAAGGGGTATAAAGATATGATTCTTTAATCTAAATGCCAAGTCCCAAACAAGATAATAGCAATATATGAAATGCAATGAGCAATTAGAATCACATAGTGAGCAATTAGATGTGAAAGTTTAGGGCGCGAGAGGTTACCACATAATGGCTTCCTTTTCTTCTTTTGGATGGAGCTAGGTGGAAAGGTTTGATCTTGGGATCTTCAAGGAGGAGGAGGTGGCTTCTGGCCTTCTTCTTCACCTTCTCGGGACTTCCACAGCAGCTCCTTGGGAGTGTATTTCACGTGACATGCTGTGATGTGATCGGGCTATCGTTGATGATTAGCAAATGGGCAGCAGGAGGGCCTCTATTTATAGGCACCTCGATAAGGCCACATGAAGCCGTGCCATGCCGCAGAATTGAGACTAATGCAATGCAAATTTCGTGCGACATTATCCTCATGATCAAAGATGTTTCTAGAACCATGCAAGGCGGCAAATTCTAGAACATTCCTCCCAATTCAAGAAAACGTGTTTCTATAATTAGGAAGCTCCTCTTCAGCCCTTATTTGTTTTGGAACAAGCCCGGAATATTTCCGAAACACTAGGAAGGTCCGGGGGAATTACCGGGAAACTTACCGAAATTGTCGGGAAATTTAACCTAAGGCATGAGCGATTTGGGTACTTACAGTAGCTCCTCTGACAACGCTACTTGCAAGGCAGGCGGGCTTGCTGATAGAAAAGGATCCGATCTCGGCGAATGCCGAAGACACATTGAGAGACCGAGGTGGTCGAGTGGCCGAATCAACCTCCTCCGCGAAAGGCTAATACCTACGTATCCCGAAAGGGGCGAATCTGCCGTGCCGTAGTTCTGGAATGGAGTCCGCCGAGGAACGGAGAAGAGAAACCGGCCTCCCATCGTCGGGAAGTAGAAGCAGAAAATGACCCAGTGAGGTCAAGCAACTGATCCTACCGGGATACGCTAGAAGTGACCGAATGTGGGTTTCGGATATCCCCGGACCTCTATGAGGGGCTACTTCATCACCGAGGAGTGATTTGTAAAAGGAACAGGGTGACCAAAGTATTCTGAGATGGAATCGGACCTTTTTATACGAAAGGCTACCTACGTATCCCGAGGAATCAAGCCTTCCGATCGTAGTTCAAGCATCACTAGATAGGTTAGGAACGATGTCTAGGATCCTTGAAGGTTTTGACAATTAATGGAGGTTGTCACCCATTGACAATTAAATTAACGGAGGTTGTCACCTGATTGGAGACAATTAAATGGAGGTTGTCAACCTGACGATTGACAATTAATGGAGGTCATTACCGATTGACAATTAATTGAGTCACACCAAGAAACTAGGAACTTACGTCACTATCGAGGAGATAGAGGTAAGCTAAAGTTTGGAAAATTTGAGCATACTTCACTATTCGTGATAGAGGTATGAAGCAAAGTTTAAAGAAACTTGAGCGTACTTCACTATTCGGGATAGAGGTAGCTTGAGTTTGTGAGAACTTAGTATACTTCACTATTCATGATGTGAGGTAGCTTAAGTTTAGAGAACTTAGCATACTTCACTATTCACGATAAAGAGGTAAATCTAAGTTTAGAAGGACTTAGCATACTTCATTATTCATGATAGAGGAAGCTTAAGTTTTGAAGAACTTAGCATAATTCACTATTCATGATAGAGGTAGCTTAAGTTCGATTTCTATGACACTTCGGAGGTCAGCCACCTAGCTGTTATCCCGTTATAACGGAATTCAATCGGAGGGCGACTCGAGGAAAAGCTTAATTGCATTAGGAGATAAGGGATATCTTCTAAAAGGGTGTTATCTTAGTTAAAGGATAACGGGAATTGTAGGCGAGTGGAAAGTCCAGGGCAAAATTGTAAATTTACCGCTCGGGCGAATGAGAGGCCGCCGGCATGAGATGGAGGCAAAAGAAGCCGTACGGCTAGAAGTACATTTTTCAGATTATTTAAAGCAGTTTTAACGGGCAATTGGGCATTGCGCCGCCCATCTCCGGCCGAGAGAGAGAGAGAAGAGAGGAAGAGAATTTGAAATTCTTTCAATCCTCTTGCTTCCTTTGATCAAGAATGGATCCGGTGCCAAGGCAAGCGAGGAGGAATATCTCCGCGGCCGCTCAAAGGAGGAGGAAGGAACTTGTTCGAACGGATAGGAGGTACGACTTTCTTACACCTCCATCGGAGCTCTATCCGGGGAGAAGAGAGCACAAATCGACGAACCCGCGATCGGTTGGGGTAAGCGTTCTTATTTGGCTCAATTCCATCGATTTTGATTGAGTATTGATTGATTTAGGGCTTGACCCAAGCTTTAGGAATTTTCTAGGATTTTCCTAGGATTTTTTGAATGATTTTGAGATATTGATGATTTAACCTATGAGGCTAAGAACATGCATGTGCAATCTATTTGACAAAAATAATGAGAATGACCCACTTTTTTCTCGTTAATAAAGTAAGGATGATAATTGTTTAAAATGAGACGGAGTTCTTGCATGTGCTAGAACTAGGTCAAAATTTTGATTATCAATGAGAAAAGAAGATTTTGGAAGATGAAAAGGATTCATGCATGCCACTTTGTTGAAAAAAATACTGCTTATGTGCAAAGAATTTTGAAAATTGTGATTTTGTGCTTTAGGAAAGCAATGGGGCTTGACATGACGTGTTTCAAGTGATGAAAGACATGTTTTTCATGCAAAGGATGCTAGAAAAATTTTTATGAATGCTTTTCTTTTGAAAACATGTGCATTTTTTGGAAGATATGCATGCTTTTGAAAACGATGAAGGGTGACATATTTCTTTGCGTTCTTCCTACGGGAGAACAAATCCGGGGGACCTTACGAGATCGCGATCGAGAGCTTTGGCGAGAGGATGCCGGTTTCGAGAAGAATGGGGCGAACCCCAAGCCGGCGGGTGCGGGCTACCGTCCTAGATTCATTCATTGAGGCTATCGGCGGGGGATCAATATCACTTCCAAGAGCAAGGGCTTGGTCCAGGCCACTTTGAGTTTTGGTGGGACACCACTCATAGCTTCCATCTCGAGTGGGGAGAGTTGGCAGTGACTCCCCGCCGATTTCACACGGCTATCAGCCGGCCTACAGTTCACTGGGAGGCTGTGACTTGGAGAGACCATATCACGGTGAGGAGTTCCGAGCTTTGGTCGGGGTTTGAGTTGATTCCCAGGTAGGGATGGAGACGCGGAACGTCGAGGTGGCGATCCCGAGGCTGCATACGGGACTTTGCCGATTAGTGAGGTATTTGCCCGCTGACTTGCTAGAGCCTTTGTGTGGTTGATCTTGTCGGTCACCATCTTCGCAAAGTGCGGGACTACGGCCATGACTAGCCTCCTTGACTCTTTGGAGGATGGAGATGGGATTGGGACGGTCTCTGGGGAGAGGCCGAGATTAGCGAGCTCTACTTCTCTCTGGATATGTACGGCGGAACAAGGTTTGCTTCCGTGGATTGCTTCTCCTTTGCCCTTGAGGTAGTCCCTCTTCTCTTTCTCTTTCTTTTTCTTGTCTTGAGACTTTTATGAAAGAAAAATGACCCTTTTGATGTTTTGAACATGCAGGTGCTAGGGTTACGTGAGGTGATCGGGTTCTTTCCTTGGAACCAACAGGAAGCGATATCACCATCTTCCCGCTATGGTTATTTGGAGAGAGGGAGATGCGAGGGATAAGTTCACGGGAAAGACCCGGATCACTTTTGATTATAAGATGGTGAGGCCGGTCATCAACGGGGATGGACACGATGGAGTGGACTTCACCCTTGGGGGCGGGTATCCGGAGATTTTGCTAGGAGAGGCCATTGAGGCGACGAGGTAGAGGAGGTGGGCGACGGGGCCGACATGTGATGTCATCTATTTGGGGATCGCTTTTCTAGGCGGCATGGCCATGTCCCTCCATTGGACGCCATTACTCCCCATGATCCTCCGGACACGGATGCTACGGCCCGAGGATTGGCGGGCGAGATAGAGATTGCTAGGTACCGAGGCGAGCGTGGCCGCCGAGGAGTACTTTGGCATGGATACCCCCTGTTGTGTTTGTGGAGCGGCGCTGAGGACGCCACGGGCGATGAAGGCGGCGGTCACTCGGGGATATGGGGAGGACGAGCCTTCGACCCGCCGATCCCTCCTGCGCACATTTCATACGTGGTCCACGGAGTTCCAAGGAGGATGAGGATTCTGTCCCCGACACTCAGGGAGCCCCAAAAGATACCCTCGCCGCCCGGCATCACCTTGTAAGTATACTTTTTAGGGTCTTTCCCTTTTGATTTCTTTGCTTTTTGCAAATTACGAGATTTTTTTTACGAGATTTTTCTCCTCTTTTTTTTCAGGTTCCAGCTCGGACTTATGACAGATGGTTGGGCGAGAACGAGGGTGGAAAGACATGTTAGGTCCCTTCGAGGAAGGCGGCACACTTCAAAGCGGCGGCGGACGCACGAGCCGGGCGCAGAAGGCATGTCGGGGGCACGGCGTCTACCTCATCGGCCTCGGAGTACTCTTCCCGGTGCCATGCCTCGGGGACGGGGACCCAATGCGACATTCGGAGCAGCTGGCTGAGTACGGGCACGATAATGTCCATCTGTCTGATGTGAGCGACCAGGAGGACTTGATGAGGGAGGCTAGCGTCTACGAGCTGAGCAGTGATGAAGAAGAAGAAGAATCGGAGGCCTAGGAGGTCTCTAGAGTGGATTTAGGAACAAAACAAACAATGAACACGTTTTTATGCACATTTTGTTTATTTTTTGCTTTATTTGGGCGCCGATGGGGCGAAGACATTGTATTACTGTTTTATTTGCTTTTCTATTTATGCTTTTATTAATTTGCATATTACTTGAGCCTTGGGGCGATTTTTTGCTTGGAATTGGGGCTGAAACGGGGCCAAAATGATTTATAATGATATATAAATGCTTGGGTGACCTTTGGACACATTTTTGTACAGGTCTTGGTTGAGAAAGTGGGGTGAAAACTCCCTTGGGCAGCAACTTTGGTTGCTGCAGATTTTTTTCTGCAGATGGCTAATGTAGCCGTGCGGTTTGGTCCTGAGGGCAAATGAAGCCGTGCGGCTCACAGTTCTGTCTGAACTGGTTATTTTCTGAATAAAAGCAAGGCTTGGCCATTTCATTTCATTTTCACTCTAGACTTGTCCCAATTGTTCCCAGAGCACATATTGGACTTAAAGACACCATCTTTGGTCATTTTACGATGGAGAAGCCCGTTAGATTGCAAAGGGAAAAGCGAGACCGTTTTGTCCGATCTTCAATCTTGGGTGAAGCATAACTTCCAATTTCACAAGGGGCTGCTTGATTCTTCTTTCAAGATCAAGTCTTTATGGCTTTTGAGGGATCTCCCGCCCGATTGGGACCTTTTGAGAGCAGCAGTAAGGTTTTGGGACGTCAGGAGACACGTTCTTGCTTTTCTTACAACGAGATTGTCCCAACGCATGAAGACTTCTGAGCCTTGATTGGGGGTCCAGAAATTGAGGCTAGATCTATTCCGCTGATCGAAGACGTGCCGGTGGCGGCAAAGCTTGCATCTTTTACGCACATTTCTTTGGAGAGGTGAGGGGATGATGATAGCCCGGATAGGATTGACCTTTCGATATCCGGGCGGAGTTTGGGTCTCCGGCTATGGCTGCGACCACGGTGGCTATGGATGCCTTTATTCTGCATATTTCTTCTCTATTCACCTGCTGAGTCCGTGGGGATCTGTCATGGTGGTCTCTTGGACATGGTTAGGGATTGCGGAGTGGGAAGGACATTGTCCCATTTGGTTTTGGGAGAGACATTGCATGGTATTGATAGGATGGCTAGGGAGACCATTTCATGAGGTGCAGGAGTCAGTGTGTTGACTTTATGGGCTGCGGGGAGAGGCTCGGGGCTTTGCCGGGGGCTTTGCCGACTCGGTGCCCTTGGGTGATTTCTCGGAGGGGTTTGCCTAGAACGAGGACCGGGGTAGCCGGGAGGCGATGATGGCTAGGCTATCCACTTCGGACATCCGTTGGTGGATACCTCCTTGGAGGTTGCGGACCCGGGAGGATATTTCGGGAGTCCTATATAGTGAGGGTTCCGGGGTTTCTTTGGTCATCCTTCTACATTCCTGTTTGGTATCCAGGCGGTTGGGGGTAAGTGGATGGCCAAACCGGACCGAACCGGCCCTAGAAAAGCCCGGAACCGCCATGAACCAGGAGAAACCGGAACAGGGTAACCGGAACCGGTTTGAGGCGGGCCGGTTAAGGTTCACCAAATTGGTGAACCGGACCGAAAAAGCCTAACCGGACGAAAATTTGTTGTTTTTCAATAGAACCGGTCAGGAGCCAGGACCGAAAAAGCCCGAACAGGACCAAAACCGTGAGAAAACCGGAACTGGGATAACCAAACCGTGAGAAAAGCGGGCCGGTTAAGGTTCACCTCCTCGCGAACCGGAACCGGCGGTTGAGCCGGAACGAGGAATCCGGACCGGTTTGGTCATCCCTAGTTCGGGGCCTTACAGAGCCATTTGAGCGATTGGGAGGACATCCGGACCATGGAGGTGATGCCATTGGATATGAGGGATCCGGCCCGGCTTCTCATTCTTCTCGAGGGCTTGGACATACCTTTTGCTTTCCCACCCGGGGCTATCTTCGGGAGCGGGAAGAGCACCATGCTTGACCACTTGTCTACTTGGGTAGTACGAGAGGGAAATGGGAGCGACTCGAGGTCATTACGGGGAGAGACGTCGGGCTTTATTGGGGCGGCGTGACTCGAGTAGGACTACGAGGGAGGCGAGGCTAAGGCGAGTCGCCATAACCGGTCGGGTGACACGATCCCGAGGAGATATGGAGGCTCGATACAAGAGATTGTCCGAGGTTGCTCCTTTGACTGAGGCTCAGAGGGAGGAAGTGCGGACTCGTGCTCGTGTAGAGAGGGCACTTATTGACACGGGTTTGGTGGAGGCTCCAGTGAGGATACCGGAGATCGGGATGAGGGATACCGACCTTATAGAGAAGAAGAGGAAGAAAACTCGACGGGGTCGAGGTAAAGGGAAGAAGACCAAAGAAGACTCAGCGAATGACGACTGACAGATCTTTTCTTAGGATTCCCTTATTGCCATTTTGCAAACACATTAGTTTATTTTGGCATTTTTTGTATTTTAGATCTTTGTAGCAGGTTAGCGGAGTCAAGAGTAGACCGTGCTTGAACTCATCAAGAAGTTTTTAACTTGTAATGAACAAGAAATATCATCTTAGAAATTAATCAAGACACATTTCATGGAAATTCAAATGTCTTATTGCTTGGGACACGTTTTATGAAAACTGAAATACCCTTTATTTTTATTTATTGTTTAGGACGCACTTCATGGAAGCTTGATTGTCCTTTTTTTTATTGTTTAGACCGAATCATATATGACTGCCTATGTTCCCCTTTTACAAGAAAGACTAAGGGGCTCAGGTCTTCGTAGTTCATTCTGGTGAACTATATTTTTTCTATTATTTTTTATGTGCGGCCTGTTTTTGCCTAGACCGCCCTTTTTGGGGTTTCGGCCCTATTTGGGCATTACTCTTTTTGCACTAAGATTTTTTTATGTGCAACCTGTCTTTTGCCTAGACCGCCCTTTTTGGGGTTTTCGGCCTAGGTTGGGTATTACTCTTTTCGCACTAAGATTTTTCTTTTTATATTTTTTTTTTTATTTTCTTTTTAGACATAGTATCTTGAGCTTATCACCGTTATTTGGGTGGACAAAGGGATTGCCGTCCAGTCTGCAAGCTTCATGGCTCCTCCCGATAGTATCTTACGCACCACATAAGGGCCGATCCAAACGGGTTCCCATTTTCCCGGGGTTGTCTACGGTAGGGGTTTCACTTTCAACACTAAGTCACCCTCTTTGATGTCTACGGTCTTGACCTTTTTGTCAAATGCTACGGCCATTCGCCTACGATAGGCTCGGGTGTGTTCCATGGCTTTTAGCCTTCTCTCATCAAGCGGGCCAACTCATCATGCCGGCTACGCAACCATTCTACTTCATTGACAATGTTTTCCGGGAGGACCCTTAATGACGGGATTTCCAACTCAGCTGGTAACACTTGCTTCCATCCAGTAGGTTAGGGCAAAAGGAGTTTCTCCTGTAGGCTGTTCGACGAGACGTTACGTAGCCCCGAGTGCCAAGTGCAACTTTTCGGGCCAATCACGACCACGGGTGGCCATTTTCCGGATGATCCGTTCGGCGTCTTATTAGCGGCTTCCACGGCTCCATTAGTACGAGGTCCGTACGGGGACGACTTGTGGCGAGTGATTACGAGATTCGACGGTAACCTATCGCAGTCTCCTTCAAAGTGCGACCCATTATCGGAAATGATCTCATTGGGCACCCCATATCTACACATTATGTTTTCTTTGATAAACTGGGCAACCTTTCTGGAGGTGAGGACCTTGTAGGACTTGGCCTCTACCCACTTGGTGAAGTAGTCGATAGCTACTAGCACAAATTCATGCCCATTGCTCCCTGCTGGGGCTATTTTCCCTATCACGTCAATACCCCAAGTTGCAAACGGCCAAGGAGTCGTCATGCGATGCAGGAGTCATGAGGCGGGAGATGGTTGAGGTTGGCAAACCGGCGCACTTGTCGCATGCTCGGACGTCTTGGACACGGTCTGTTTCCATGGAAATCCGGTAGTAACCCATTCGAGGATCACTTGCATCGGGGCTCACGGCATTCATATGAGGACCGCAGGGACCATTGTGGACTTCGGTCGTCAACTCTTTGGCCCTTTCTTGAGTGACGCACAAGAAGAGTGGTCCTTGGTACCGCTTCTTGTACAGGTTGCCTCCTAGAATGACATAATGGGAGGCCAACCTTTTCAAGGCTTGCAAGCTCTTGGCTGCACGATACCTTCTTTTGGTCTACCTTCTTCGTCTCACGAAAGGCGACTCTCCATCTTTGAGGAGCTGGTAAATTTGATTGTACCGGGGTTCCTTTATAGGCTCGGGTCCCATGTCTACTTCACATGAAGGTGGGGCTTCTCTTCTACCCACTCGGAAGGGTTTTATGGCTTTTCCCTCGGGGATCTCTACCGAGTGAGGCTAGAGTAGCTAGGGCATCTGCGAATCTGTTCTTTTCCCTTGGCAAGTAGTGGAAAGTCACTTCTCTGGCTGTCAGATCAACTCCTCCATATGGGCATGATACCGCTGCATGATTAGGGTCCACGAGTCTTCCATTTGTTGGAAACCTGGTTGATGATCGAGGCTGAGTCTCAAAGTAAACTTCGAGCTCCTTGACATTCCTTTCTAAGGCGGCTTCCAAACCGGCAATGCAAGCTTCGTACTCGGCGACATTGTTCGTGGCGGGGAAGTTCAACTTGAGGGCTATGGGTGTATGCTCATCTTTCGGATCGACCCGGTAGCATCCCTACGCCGTTTCCTCTTTTGTTAGCGGCTCCGTCAAAGAATAATTGCCATCGATTCTCGGGCTCAAGCTGCGAAGATCCCTTCATGCAGGAATTGGGGTTCGGGCCCTCTGTCCTCATTCTTGGGGAAGTTCGCCGGGTGGTCGACAACGCTTGACCCTTGATGGCCTTTACGGTCACATAGTTGATGTCGTACTCTGCAAGAAGAAGGACCACTTTGCCGGACGCATCGAGAGGAAGGCTTATCAAAGATGTACTTGATGGGGTCCATTTTTGAGACCAAATTCACGGGGTGGGCTTGCATATAATGCTTCAACTTGCCGACTACCCGGAGACCCGATCTGCCTGAGTCTTTTCACATCTTTGAGTAATTGAGCTCACTTCCACTGCGGACTTAGGTGACAAAGTAAATGGCATTCTCTATCCGAGAGTCTTTCTTCTCACGAGCAAGCATAGCCCCAGCTGCCGTATCGGTGACGGTGAGATAGAGCGAGAAGAGGTTTACGTCTATGTGGGGGCATGCTTGGAGGATGTACCAAGTATGCCTTAATGCAGTCAAAGCATCCTGGCATTCTTCGGTCCATTACGTGTCTACATTCTTCTTCATGAGCTTGAAGATGGGCTCGCACATAGTGGTCAAGCGGATTGGAAAGCGGGTGATGTCTGCAACTTTCCCATAAAGCTCTTGACTTACATGCGGGTTTGAGGTGGCCTCATGTCCATAATGGCTTTGATCTTTCGGGGTCAACTTCAATACCTCGCTCCGTGACCATATACCCAAGCACTTTTCCCCTTGTCACTCCGAAGGTGCATTTGGCGGGGTTTAGTCTCATGGAATGTTGTCTCGGCCTCTCGAAAGAACTTCCTTGGTCAACAAAGTGCTGCCCATCCTCGCCTTTGGAGTGAATTATCATGTCGTCTACGTAGACCTCAATCTCCTTGTGGATCATGTCATGAAAAAGCGCGGTCGTTGCCCTTTGGTAAGTAGCCGGCGTTCTTAAGCCCAAATGGCATCACCGTATAGCGATAGGTTCCCACGGTGTGGTGAAGGCTGTCTTTTCTTGGTCTTCCTCGGCCATCTTGATGCGGTTTGTAGCACTGCAAAGCCATCAACGAAGGATTTGACTTCGTAGTTGGCGGTGGAGTCCACCGGGATGTCTATGTTTGGCAAAGGGTAATCGTCCTTGGGGCGGCCTTGTTTAGATCTCGGAAATCCACACGGCGGCGCACCTTCCCGTTGGCTTTGGTGACGGTCACAATATTGGACAACCATGTCGGATATTCGATGACTACGATGAATCCTACCCGCAGTAGCTTCTCAATTTCTTCTTTGACCTGTAGAGACCGCTCGGCTTAATCTTCCTCGGTTTACGCTGCGGCTTAGCATACGGTGCTAGAGGGATTACGTGCTCTACTATCGAACCATCTAGCCCCGGCATATCCTGTATGACCATGCAAACACGTCGACGTATTCTACGAGCGGATCGATCGGTCTGTCCCGTTCAACCCCACGGAAGAAGTTTCCAATCTGTGTCTCTTTAGGTTCCTCGACGGTACCCAAGTTCACACTTGTCAAAACCTCCTCGGCGGCTTGGGCCCGGTTTTCCTCTTTTACGAAACACTTAAAGATTTCTTTAATGTATTGTTCATTTAGTGTGTTTGCATCTTGTTCAAATGATTCATTATTAAGCTTTGTTAAGTTTTGAGTTAATTTATCATTTGTTAAGTTGGCAATAAGAGGATACTCGAAAGATCTGTCATTTCATTCAAAATAAAGGGAAAGATGACATCGATTACATTTTGATAGTCCTCGGGCGTGAGGCCTTCGGATGACTCGGGAGGATGGAATTCAAAGATTCTGACTCGGCTCGGACTCTGGACCCTACACTACTTATTGACTCGAGGGTATTTGACAAGGGTTGGACCGGGATCTCACTCCTTCTTCTTGTTGCCACAGGGAGTAGCTTGATCTTGTCGGCATTCTTGAGAAAGTTGGAGACTTCAAATTGATCAAAAACTTGCCGGAAATCATTGACGGGCCGGTGCAGTGGAAAGATGGTGAGAGGAGCTAGAGTAGCTTGATGCAATCTCTCGGCGAGCTCGTCCGTGACAAGCTGGGCTCATTGGCGAAGAGTCGCTCATCTTATCAATGCCTTTGCTAATAACTCATTTTCTCTTTGCGATCTTGGACACCACGACCTTGTCGGTATAGCCAACGGGAGGGTTGGCACGGATAATGCTTGATGAAGTCTTCTTGAGAAGGGATCTTAATTCTTCCTTGACTAGCTACGTATTCAATAGGCTTTACGTATTACGCCTCTAGATGCGCTAGGCTTCTCATTGAATTTCACGATGGCCACAAATTCGGCACTTTACGCTTCAAGAGGATCACTTTGTCCATAGGGGTATCGAGTGGGCTGTGCTTTGAATGATGGGTTCCTTGGCGAGGTTCTTTTGGCATAGCGACGTAGTAGTCAAATTTGCCTGAAGGCTCCCCTAAAGTTCCCACGCTCTTGTCCCCGGCTTCATACCTTTCCTTTAATTTCTGCTGCGTGGACTTTCTCTTCTTCTTCTTTCTCGAAAGAGCGTCTTCATTAATCCATTCTTGATACTCATACTCCAGACAGTCCTCACAGTCGCATACATCATACCAGATGTGGGGCTTGGGCTGAACTGGGATGGCTTCTCCGACCATTTGGTTATTACTATTGTTGATTACCATGTTGGACATTTTGACATTTGGAAAGGCGACAAAGCGAGGATTACGGCGAATTATCGAGAATGCGCTAACAAGTTGCTGACCCGGTGTTCTCACCCACTTCTTTCTCGCTGCGGGAAAGGGATAGGAAAGGTTTAGACTCGGGGTAGGTGTTTAGGCTGAAGGCTCAGGCAATATGCAAATTAGAATCTTCCAGTTTACTTAAAACGGTGTCTTTTATTAATATCTATTTGGTTGGAAAAGGGAATTTGCCCTTCTTTTTCGCAACTACTCTAGATCCTGGATCAGTGGGTTCCGTCACTACGTCTATAAGCCCCTCGTATTCCACCTGTATTTCGACCTCCCAGGGTGGACAGCCCCGGGTGAGGGTCCTATAGGGCACACGGATCCCACCGACCGAGAGTAAAGAACGCTCCTAACGGGTCTAGCGGGTCATAGAAACTTTCAACGCACGAACGATGCGGATTATGGTCAAGGCAATATCGGGAAAGTCTCGTCTTTCTGCCTTGATTGGATTTCGGCAGAATTTCGCTTGAGCGAATGACGTTTTGACTTTCGGTAATGTCCGAGAAGATAATAGGCATGGGTCGGGCGGCAAAAGCCGGATGACACAGTGTCACATTGAACTTCGTTGCATACGCAGTGCGTGAGTCAGAATCGAAGTCAATGTCGGGTCAAGATCTTGCCAATTTTTCCTTGTCGGAATTTTGACAGAGCTTCGCTTGAGCGAAGGATCTTTTGATTTGTTGGCAAAGACTCGGTCTTGATTCTTACGCATTCCGTGCGGGTCAAGGTCAAAGTCAATGTCGGAGTCAAGATCCTACCAATTTTTCCTTGTCGGAATTTTGGCAGAGTTCCGCTTGAGCGAAAATCTTGGCTTCCGTTATGAACTAAGGCTTGACCTTTACGAGGGTATGCAACTGGGCTATATGACACGGACTAGACCAAAAACCAACCAAAAAGTCACGGTTTTTTGAAACGTGTGACACGGTTTGTGCATTGGTCGACCTTTGGCTGCCATGGGGAGGTTGGAATGATTCCGTGCGCGCCGGGAGCATCGTAAGGCTGTCCGTATTGCAGTGGAACCACTCGGGTTTGAAGGACGTGCGTGCAAAGTGTACGGGATATATCGAGATGCGCGTAGTGTGCGGTCTCCTAAAAATATTCCTTTTGAGTTAAAACAGAGATTTTCATGAATGTGTTTTAAAGGAATAATTTTCGGGACGGGGAGAATGCAACACGTAAGCACGTAAATTTTAAGGAGCCCCGGTCGGTCATGGAGCTGAGTAGCCCCAGTCGCTAGGACTGCCAGATTAACCATGATTTTTCCTGGTGGAATTGCCACTGAGGCCGCCCGGTCAGAATCCAAGGAGGATTGAGCCGTACGACTGCATGGATCAATTTTCCAGGTTCCACTCCTTTGCTATTTTTTTCGGGTTGTTTCCCGTTCAAAGTATGCACAGATTCCAAGATGCAAATGATGCAATGCAAGGTAAAGAAAGCAAGCATGATTAATGAAATCAGCGACGGGAGTCTAACCCGCTCAAAGGGAAAAGCTTTCTTTTATTTTTTCAAAAAAAATTTCGAAAAGGGATACTGGTACGTGGGATTGTTAAACCACCGGTTATCCCAACTCCCAAATCAGGGAGTGATACAGGAAGGTTAAGTGGTTTCCACCTATATACCGAGTATCGATTTTTTGTTTTGAAAAATAAAAGCTTTTCTCCTTTGGGATATTCCCCAGCGGAGTCGCCAAACTGTGAATGTGCGCCCCAAATTTCGTGTATTTGGAAATTCACGCGAGTTTGAAGACATCCGGTTTAATTTGAAAAACGGAGTCGCCATGCCATTTTGATTACCCAAAACTTTGAAAAAAAGGTTTTATGGGTTCGGAGGTTAAGTTACCCCTTGGGAAGAAAGGATCGTCGTTCACCCAAGGTGCCTTGCCGGAGCAAGTCTCCCAAGATTTCATTAATCGTGCTTGCTTGCGTGCTTTCTTGTGTGCATATTTTTGAAAAATAGGGGGGAGGGAATGTCCCAAGTTGTCTTCCGGACGTACAAACCATTTATTGGTTGTCGCTCGGGATTTCTTGGATTTTATGTATTCGGGATTATGATCCCGTCCTCATCTTGGACTTGTGATCATTGCATTCTTAACCTCGGGACTTTGCATGATCGAGAGAATGACTCCCTTTATAGTCAAAGATGAGGTTCTTTAGAAAAGGAGGGTCCTTAGCCCATCAATCCTACACTTTAAGACGGTCGAGCTCATATAGATGCTTCATACTCATCTTAAGTGATAATCGGAGATATAGGGTTCAAGGTTGTCCCTTTCTAAAGAAATTATGAAACCTTTAATGGAAGGAACGATGTAAAGATAGGATCTTTTACACCGGTCCGTTCCAAGGTTGCTAATGGGGACATGGGGGAATGTATGTAAAAATGACATTTTTAGTGAAAAGATGACATTTTTGGATTGCAAAGGATGCATTTGATTTAAAGAAATGATCTTTAATTTGCAAAGGATGCATAAAGACATGATTTTTATGCAAAGGATGCATTTTTATGAAGAAATTGGGATTTAATATGCAAAGGATGCATGAAGATTGTATTTTGAAAAGCATAGGATGCTAATTTAGGATAAAGATATGATCTTTAATGCAAAGGATGCTTGAAAAAGGGTTTCATATGCAAAGGATGCATTTTCATCATAAAGATTGGATTTTTATATGCAAATGATGCATAAAGATGATATTTTTATGTAAAAATAGGGTTTTTAGGTGCAAAGGATGCACCTTTGATTCAAAAGATTACATCTTTAATGGCAAGGAATGCCTAATGCATGCAAAAGGGGGAAAGGGGGGGTATAAAGATATGATCTTTAATCTACCAAGTCCCAAACAAGATAATAGCAATATATGAAATGCAATGAGCAATTAGAATCACATAGAGCAATTAGGATGCAAGTTTAGGGCGTGAGAGGTTACCAATGGCTTCCTCTTCTTCTTTGGATGGAGCTAGGTGGAAAGGTTGATCTTGGGATCTTCAAGAAGGAGGGAGGTGGCTTCTTGGCCTTCTTCTTCACCTTCTTGGACTTCCAGCAGCTCTTGGGAGTGTATTTCACGTATTATGTGTGATGTTGTTGATATTGTTCTTGTTAAAATGGGTAAAGGAGGGCTCTATTTATAGGCAGTCTGGATAAGGCCAATGAAGCCGTGCGCCAGAGACCCTTGGCTAATGCAGCCGTGCGGCATTATCCCTTGTGACTCAGCATGTTTCTAGAACCATGCAAGGTGGCAAATTCTAGAACATTTCCTGATTAAGAAAAACGTGTTTCTTAATTAGGAAGCTTCCCCTTCAGCCCTTATTTGTTTTGGAACAGTTCCGGAATATTTTCGGAACACTAGGAAGGTCCGGGGAATTACCGAAAAACTTACCGAAATTGTCGGGAAATTTAACCGGAAGGCATGAGCCAGATTTGGGTACTTACAATTATTATCTTTTATTGCACGAGTCCATCTCGGATGGGGATGAAAATGGAGATGCGGATTTTGTATGGTTTGACGAGCAGATACGTGTATGTAGCAAATGATGGATTGATGGTGTATATGTGTATAGGAGTGCATGTGGTGAAGTAAACCCTCTCCCATGAGGTGGGGAAATGTATGAGTGATGATTGAGGAATGGTGCAGCCTAGGCAAGTCGGGGACGCTCCCGGGAGGGTGAAGATTGTAGCAGGTTGATTGTTGTTGATGAGAACAAAGTGTGTCGAGCGCCCGAGATGGCAAGCAGCAGCGAAAGCACAGAGAATGCCCTGGTTTTGAAGATATGATTAGGCGGAGCCCCAGTTCTTGATGAGGTGACCATGGCGAAGCCCCAGTTGATAACGCAAAGCAGACCCGGAAGGAAATCTGGTAAGGAGAGCCCGAGAGAATAGCTAAGCAAAGCCCCAGCTTGGAGAGATCCAATGCAGCCTCATTGTAGACAGAGTCATCTTGTGGCCAAGGAGGCAACTTATCATTTCAGACCTTAGTCAATCAGTCGCTGGACAAGACTCGAAAATGTATACGTGCAGGGGCCCATCTTTCGAAAAGTGGGAATGGATCCCGATTTTGTGTAACACGCTCGCTTTTGGTTCGACTCTTTTGAGAGAGTATAAGCACAACAAGGTGTGGAAAAGTGTATGGAAGCCCCTGCTGACAAAAAGACAGTGTTTGGCTCTATATTCCTAGAATGTAGAACAAGAAGAATTGTCGAGACATTTGAATACTTGTCTTATTCGTGATGATCACAAGGCTGCTTAAAACCCTTTATTGATGTTCGGGTTATTCAAACACTAAATCTAATATGAACAAATATTTTGATTAATCCTGAGGAGAAAGCCGACTGATATCGAGAATCAAACTCGGAAATATGGAACGAAGAATCTGTGTATTAGGTACGGCCCTTGAGGAGACCGGATTTTCTGAGATTTGTTTGTGATTTCGACCGGACCAATTATGGTTGCCTACGTTCCCCTCTTGGCGAGGAGCTCAGGTCGCCGTAGTTCGGGCTTATCCTGATTGAAAGGAATGCGAAAATTTAAGATTTTGAGGACCTTTGAGGATTTTTTCTGAGAATTGGAGATTTGAAGAACATGTCCTCTTGGAGTGTCAATGAAAGACACGGATGCGAAGCCCCAGTGGGACTTTCACGACAAGTGTTTGTGGAGAAGAAATGACATATGCTCACATGAATTGCCGAATGAATTGGATTTGAATTTGCATAATCTTTGATTGATGATCTTGAAACGAGATGGATTTGGCTCCGATCTAAGCAAGCAACGAAGCATTAATCTGATTTAGATCTTGAAGATGTTAGAATGAAATTGCTATCCGGTAGGAACTGTAGCTGGGTTTCAGGGTTTCGACCGGCCATCGGGTGATTGGGAAAGTAATGACCTCTTAAGATGAGAGGTCGGCTGGGCTCTTTGCTGACTGAACCTCTAAAGATGAGAGATTGGCTTTTGGGGATGTGTTTGGGATTTTCTACGGCTAGGATATCAATTGCCTCTAAGAATGAGAGGTCAAGTTCTGATTTTGGCTAAAGGCAAGGGTAATGGTAACGGGAATATCCTCTAAAATCGAGAGGATGGCTTGGAATTGGTTGAAAGGTGTTGGTGAGAGGAAGTCCAAGCTAACGAGAACTTTTTGTGAACTTGCGAGAATTCGGGCTCCTTTTGCACATTGGAGAACTTCTTGAGAAGTCGGGGACTTTTGCTGAATTGTGAGGATCTAAAGTCCTTCTTTTGATAACTTGGAAGACCTCTTGAGAAATTGAAGACTCCCGCTGAATTGTGAGGATTTAAAATCCTTCTTTTGATAACTTGGAAGTCCTCTTGAGGAGGATTATGTTTGTCCTTCTTTCATGGCTTGAGTATTTTACGCACCGCCGACTCTTGGAGCTAACTTCTTGGCATTGCTTGGACTTCTCTTAGCATGGAGAAAGGATGGTGGCTAAACGGGGTTTCAAAACATGCCGATCTTGAAATGAAAGGGTATTGTTTAGTGAGGGTGAGGTAATGGCTTCCCTAGGGTGAAAGGCTTCAACCGCAATCCCTACTGGATGACCTAAACGAGATCAAGGCTTCATTGCTTGCTTAAGCTTAATTGAGGAAGATTAATGCATATTATTTGAACGAAGAACTGATGAGGATGACGAAAGAGACGTGAGCATATGAGATGCGAGGTGGGGAGTTGATAAGCCCCAATTTGAGAAGGATAGCAGTTGATTTTCTCGCTCCGATCAATTTAAATATTAATCATTTCAAAGCATTAGTGATTGAGCAGCACAAGTGATCATGTAGAATAAACCCATTTCAATTAAATGTAATGTGGGTGTGCAAGTGATGTCTCGAGTCTAGCAGGAAAAGAAACAAAGACTTTTATTATTGCAAAGCAAAAACTGTTCCAAAGTGGACTTGACAGACTCGATGCCCGAAAGGGACATTCTAGATCCTACGAAGACTGATTGACTGCATCAACTTCGGATGGAAGGAATAGCATCATTAACACTGATGGGGTGAGGACCCTTCTCAAACTTTCTGTCGTTCATAAGTCGTCTTCCTTAGCTTTAGCAATCTGATGAAGCAACCGAGACTCCCGCTCACAAGGAAAAGCGGCTTCGATGGTAGCTCGCAACTTTTCGATGGACACACCATTTGCACTCTGCTGACCCATGAGATATGAGCTTCCAGACTGGTGGGCCATAATCTTCTCTGCACCAACCATCTCGGATACCGAATCAGATAAACAACCGCTTGGACACTTGAACTGCTTCCGCCTCGGGGATATGGACCAATCGAACGCCAGGCACAGGAGCACACACCTAACTTGTCGTGGCTGTAGAGACGAAGAGGTGTGTATAAGGTGGTAAGGAAAGGATCTCGAGAAGGTATGGGAGAGGGGAGGAAGGAAAATGAGACGGACTCGTGCAAGCATCTTATTAATGTTCGAGTAGAAATCGATGTCTTTTAAGTCCTATGAACAGTTGGGAAAGGATAAGCCTTTATTTTCGCATTCTAAAACCTCGGGGGAACCTAGGGACGCGACATTCGAAAATATACCAAATGCGTTGGTTAAAAATTAATAATAAGCAGTAATACCTAAATAAAACCAAAGCATTTATGGGACGAACGAGCAATCCCAATTTCTGAAGAAATTTGGGCAGCATAACGGGTATTCTCGAAGAATTTCAAGAAAAAATCCGGCATGACCTCTCGTCGGTGCACGTTGACAAAGCGACATGATCTCTCGTTAGAACATGCCGTGGGAACGACATGTCCTTACGCGAAACCATGTTGCAATGGCAACATGCCCACACGTGCTAGGTTTTGGGATAGGTACGAAAGCCTTTTAATAATTTTGAAACAATTCATTTTAGTATATTTGAAAATGTCGTGTCAAAATCAACCGTTGGGTAAGCTTTAAAAGTGTGGCTCCACCTATAACGCGCTAGGGGGATAGGATTGATTTTAGGCGCTCAAGCGTAGGCGACATACATCACCGTCCGCGATGCCGTCCATCGCACCCGAGGGTTCTAGAGCTATGTGAAGTAGTGTGCGGATGACTATGTTCCTTTATTTACGAAAAAGTTTTTTTTTTTTGAAAAGGGGGATAAAAGGAAAACCACACACACACCCCACAGAGATACAATAATCAAGGGATCATGAATTTTGATCATGGGGACTGCCCACAATCACAATCTGTACCAAGGAGATCAAAGCCTGCTGGTTGGCCAATCCTGTCGCACTACACAGGACTGAGAAGGCCACTTATGTCGCGTGATAGGAAAGGCCAAATTCCCAGAATCTAAACAAAAGTATAACCAGCCCCAGTCTCCAAGCAAATGCGAGAGCTCAACCCCAATCCTCAGCAAACCAAAATGGGACACAAGGAGGAAAAGGAATAAAGCAAAGCAATAAATGCATTCATACACATGTAATGTCACCGACAATGCACACACAAATGAATGAAATGAATGTTGAACAAACACGAAAGTTTGACCCACTTTTGAAAAACAAGTTTCAAGTCCCCAGCGGAGTCGCCACTGAATGTACGCTCGCCGAAAAATAATGAATTTTTAGGAGTTGCCACGCCGTTTTAAAGGAAACATTGAAAACCTTTGAAAAGAGAATTTGTGGGTTCGGGGGTCAGGTTACGTGTTGGGAAGAACCTAGAGTTCACCCAACACGCCTCGTTCGCAAACGAGTCTTTCTAAGTTCAACATTCAAAACATTCAAGAGTGTGTGCGAAATGTGTATGCCAAGATATGTTATGAAATGCGCATTAATGCTTTGTTTTATTTCTCAACAAATGGGATTACAACTTGTGAACCATTAATCATGGGAGGCCACATCCCATTTACAATTGAGGAACAACTTACAACTGAAAAGGACCAGCTGCAAAGCGGTAACATGTGTCGCGTGACACAGGACCTGGGATGGTCAGTTGTGTCGCGTGACACACAATACCAATTTACAGAGATCTTACAAAGCGGAGATAACAGAGCTCAACACAGTCCCCTCAAATGAGTGTGAACATTGAGGGTTCACACTCTACTCTGAGTGACAAATAAACCAGACGTACAAATTACAACTTGAAAGGATGGTTTCTGCAGAGTGGCTACTTGTGTCGCGTGACACAGGACTCCACATGTCCAATTGTGTCGCATGACACAGGTTACCAATCTGCAGGAACCTCACAATTTGAAATACAGAAACAACATAGATCGATTTAAATCCAATCACCACACCAAATCATCTCAGAATAACACGAATCAGCAATGAATTGACAAAAGGGGTGTGGATATGGGAGATCCACACTCCCTTGGGAATCAAGCAACAAATACCAATAGATCAAATCATGAACAAATAATTGAACCAAGCAAATGCAACTTAAACAGAGAGATGGAGATTGGGACTTGATAATTGGAGGCGGATGGAGCCTAATTATCAAGTCCAAGGAACAGAAATTGTGTGAATTGTGCAAATGGCAAGTAAGTGAGAGAGAGATGAAGGGAAGGGATTCGTTACCCTTGTAGATCCACCACCACTACACCAAGTTAGGTGTAATGGCCTTCTAATCAGCTACAGGATGTGGATTCGAACACAGGAGGAGCCTCTGAGTTTGGATCTTCAGTTGGTATGTGTGGATGTATGAGAGAGAGAGATAGGTGGATTATGTATGAGGGAGGTTGAATTCGGAGGAATTGGTTGGTGTTGTGTGTGTTTTGGGAGAGAGGGGAGGTATTCTGGACGTATTTTGGCAGAGTGACTTTAGGGAGTGGAAAAGGGATCCTGAAATGAGAGGTACAGGGCTCTATTTATAGCTGTAGATGAGAGGCCAGTTGTGTCGCACGACCTCCTGCAACCACTTTCCATGGCTCGAGTTGTCGCGTGACACAACATGTCACTAACCGTTTCTGGTGCCAAAACCTGGTTCTGGAACATTCCAGGTTAATATCCAAAAGGTCCAAAACTGGTTTATTCCTTGTGGGTCCTTTTGCATGAGCAAAGTACTTAAAAGTACTTCCTTGCGAGAAACTTATGAAATGTTTCCGGAAGTCTCGGAATGGACCGGGATTTTACCAAAATGCCCCCTAGTGCAATTTTATCATATTAAAATGCACCTAAAAAGGGTCGCGAATTGGGTTGGCGTACTTACAGGCACACACTATACAAATTTTCTCAAAAGAGGGATCCATCCCTACACGACACATTTTCAAAAACCCGTCACAAAAACACGACACACATTGCACATAAATTTCCCACAGAGTCCGTCACAAAAACACGGCACACACTACGCGACATATTTTCAAAAAGTCCATCCCTACACGGCACACACTTTCAGACAAAATCTGTCACAAAACACGGCACACGTCACACTTTTTACACAAAGTCCGTTCCTACACGGCAATTTTTCCACAATGTACATACGGAAATAGCATAAGGTACAAATCACCAAAGCATGCATTTCAAAGAGAGGCACTTTATTTTCACAAATAAAAGCTAATCTCCACATTTTTGCACAAAAATCACATACCCACAATTCTTACATGCTCAATTTCAACAATTCATCACAGATTTCACAAAAAGAGCATGGCAACAACAAAAGCCTCAAATATGCGAAAACTAAAACCTAGTTCTAGCATACAACAATTCGAGTAAGAATCAAGACAAAATTGATTTCTTACCTCCCCTGCGGTCCTCTCCCGCAAGTTGTACACCCTCGGATCCGGATACAACACGTCCGGATTCCTCGACGAAGGCACAAAGGAAGTGCAATTCCTTTGAAGGTCCGATCTCCTCTCGATAGCCTCTTGGCTCCTTTGGCGACGACCTCTTCTAACTCTTTCCGCCATGACGAGCAATTCAAGCAAACTTGGAAGGATTCCTTAGGAAATCTTGAACAAAAACCAAGTTTTTCTCTCCCTCTCTCTCTTTTTCTCTCGACTGCAGATGGAAAATGGGGGATGCTTCGTTGCTGGAAGCTGATTAAAATCTGGGAAGATTAAATTCCCTTGATCGTCCGTGCGGACCTCTTTGTAAACAAAGTGGATCCGTGCGGACCTCTTTGCATAACCTGGCAAGATTACTCTTTTGCCCTTATAATCTTTGCCCCTGGCTGTCCAAAGGCTTCTTTCAGCAATTTCAATGCAGTTTGGTCCTTAACCCAACCAAACTAACCCCGGCCGTCATCGTAAGTCCGGATTTCGCCCACTAAACGGCAAAACAAACCCCGGCCGTCATCGTAAGCCCGAACCTCGCCCACTAAATGGTAGAACAAACACAAAAGGCGCAAATGCCTCCAAACACGAATCCCAAGGCACAAAACGCCTCCAAAACATAAAACACGAAACAAACATCGGCCATCATAGTAAGCCCGAAATCCCTTCCTCAGCGAACAAAAACTCAAACGAGAATTCTGGAAAATCCGTACAAGACCACCCATCCCCAGCAGATGAACACCGGCCGTCATCGTAAGCCCGAACCTTGCCCACAAAATGGTAAACCAAACACCGGCCGTCATCATAAGCTCGAACATCGCCCACTAAACGGTAGAACAAACACAAAAGGCCCAAACGCCTCCACACACAAATCCCAAGGCACAAAAGACCTTCGAACACACATCCTAAGGCACAAATGCCTTCACAACAAACAAGTCTTTCCCCGGCAAGCATCGTAAGTCCAACCTTTCCCCAGCAGACAAAACACAAGGCAATCACGCCTCTCAAAACCAAAGCACAAGGCAATCACGCCTCTCAAAACCAAAGCACAAGGTAATCACGCCTCTCAAAATAAAACACAAGGCAATCATGCCTCTCAAAATCAAGCACAAAGCAAGCACGCCTCACAAAAGGCCTCGCCAGGTTCATACTCCTGAACCAAAACCTTAGTCAGAGGACACAACACATCCTCACGCACGACACCACCTCTGTCAGAGGACACAACACATCCTCACGCACGACACAACCTCAGTTAGAGGACACAACACATCCTCATGCACGACACCACCTCTGTCAGAGGACACAACACATTCTCACGCACGACACCACCTCAGTCAGAGGACACAACACATCCTCACGCACGACACACCACCTCAGTCATAGGACACAACACATCCTCACACACGACACCACCTCAGTCAGAGGACACAACACATCCTCACGCACGACACAACCTCAGTCAGAGGACACAACACATCCTCACCCATGACACCCCCTCAGTCAGAGGACACAACACATCCTCACGCACGACACCACCTCTGTCAGAGGACACAACACATCCTCACGCACGACACAACCTCAGTCAGAGGACACAATACATCCTCACGCACGGTGCAACCTCAGTTAGAGGACATAACACGTCCTCATCATCGTCCGCAACCCGGAAGGCTTTAAATTACTCGATCCGAAAGACCGTATAAACCTCCCAAATCACTATCCGCAGCCCGGAAGGCTTTAAATTACTTGGTCCGGAAGACCGTATAAACTTCCCAAATCACTATCCCCAGCCCGAAAGGCTTTAAATTACCCAGTTCGGAAAACCATAAAATTTCCATTTCAGGACACCACCACGTCCACACAATCAACCTTAGCGGTCACATCACCTCAGGGCACCACCACGCTCGCATACACTCACAATTTCACCAACACTCTGAACTACGATCAGGCTTGATTCCCGCTAGGGATACGTAGGAATCCTATCACAGGGTCCAGCCAACCGACCTAAACGGTCACCCACAGGATACCACCACGTCCACGCACAGAGTCTCAGTCAGAGGACATCACACGTCCTCGTGCACGACAACACTCACCCCACACACGAACTACGATCAGGCTTGATTCCCATATGGAATACGTAGGAATCCTGTCAAAGGGTCCAGCCAACTGACCTAAACGGTCACACAATAGGACACTGCCACGTCCTCACGAACTGACCTACACGGTCACATCCTCTCCCAGCACGCGATCCAGATCAGGACCCTTATCTTATCGACGACCCCACTTTCTCCGTAAGTGACATCGTCGAGGGGCTTCTGTAAGTACCCCAATCTGGATCACTCTCTTCCGAATGCACGGGAAACACCGTAGACTCACACAAATGCAGTCTCGAACACCCGTAGCCCTCAAAAACCCAAAAAACCACCAACCAAACCAAGGGGGGCCTTTCTGGGATAAAAAAGCTCAAAAGGACTTTTTGGGAATTTCGGAAAATTTGGAAAAGCATAGAACGTCCGTGCGGACCTCTTTGCTCCCAGACATAATTATTACGAAATCCCCTTAAAGTCCACAATATTCCCTCAAATCTGGGAAAACCAAAAATTTAGTTTTCATGGGAGGTCCGTGCGGACCTCTTTGCTAATTTTCCTACCCTATAAATAGAGGGCTCCCCCTCTCATTTTTCAGACACAATCCTCTTCTTCTCTCTCCCCCCAGCCTTCAGACACCCCTCTAAGACCCTTCGGGGCAATCCCGGTCCCTTTCGGTTCCTTTCGGAGCATTCTGAGGCCCCTCGTGGTACTCCGAAGCTCTGTCGAGCGCTCCCGAGACGCTCCCGAGCTGCCCCGAGGCACTCTCGAGGTATTCTGAGGCCCCTCGTGGTACTCTGAAGCCTTGCCAGGTCCATCCCGAGGCGTCTCGACCCTTTCTGAGCTCAACCGATGATCCCGACGCACACCGAAACTCTGCCCGAGCGCAACCGACGATCCCAACGCACGACGAACCTCTGCCCGAATCCAGCCAACGATCCCTGCGATCCCAACGCATGCCAAAACTCTGCCCGAGTGCACACCTGACAATCCCGAGGCACGCCGAAGCTCTGTCCGCAGACAACCGGCACATCCCGAAGCAATCCCGGTCTATCCCGGAACACTATTCAACACTCAAACACTATTCCCCAGCGGAAGACAGACACGAACCAACATTGGTAAGGCTTCCTTCCCACACTATTTCAATATATTTCAATACGTAGTGTACAATGTAGACATCCGATACATCATGCATTTTTAAAAGCATATACACACACACAACATTTAAAGAAATAAGGGGTACCGAAAGACTCGTTTTTACGAGGCGACTCGGGTGAGCTCTAATATTCTAATATTCTCTTCCCGAGGAGTAACCTGACCTCCGAACTCAAAAATCTCATCACATAACAACAGTTTTTAAACTGATGCCTTTTCTCAATGTTTTGGGCTAAATCAAAACGGCGTGGCGACTCTACAAGCAAAAACACAGCGAGACACCTCCTCGACCAATGAAAACGTCAAATTCGAGATGTCGGGGCCCGCGCGCGAGCCGGATCCGGGTAATTTCACTTCCCACTTTTCATCAAGCTTAGAGAATCCAGGTTTTGGTCCGGTTGCCTCCATGATCCTTAGAACCCAATCTCCCATGTTGAATGATCTCTTGTTCACCCTCTTATCATGCTGCAACTTCATTTTATGCTTGTAATTGATCATCCTCATTCTCGCATTCATTCTCTTCTCATCGCACAGATCGATATCATTGCAAGGCCTTTGTTCATTTCTGACTTCATCATAATAGGTAACCTTTGGTAGGGCCATTTCTGTCGACGCCATTGCTTCAGATCCATAAGTAAGTGCAAACGTTGTTTCTCCTGTTGAGCTCTTCACAGTTGTTCTCACATACCAAAGAGCATTCGAAAATTCTTCTTACCATGCTCCACCCCTTCCATCTAGGTTTTTTCATAATGCGGCAATAATCTGTTTGTTTGCTGCTATAAGTACCCAAATCCGGATTGTCAAAATCCATTAAAAGTTAACCAAAATCCGTTAACTGGCCCGCTCCAGGTTAATCGGAACCCGTTAAACTCTCCGTTCTCAAGCCAACAAGACGTCTCAGGACTGCCCCGTGCATCCCAACGTCAAAGCGTACTCAACACACGTTATCATACGTAAAAGTACAGCTTTTCCTGAAAAACGCACTTTTCGGCACTTTCCGGGGGCGTTTCGGACATTTTTCGGACAATTATTTAAAAAAGGGACAAAACCGGGAATAACGGGACAAAAATCCTAGCCTAGGTGAGTCACAGGGGCACGTGGCATGCATGCCAAGGCCCTCAAGTCAACATCAATCAGATTTCAAAGGGAAAAGACCAAAATGCCCCTGAGATTGAGTCACAGTCCGTCCGGACTGTTTTACAGGCAAAACAGAATTGCCAACAAGTCCTCCCATTTTTCAAAATACCACAAAACCCCCCCAAATTGAGGATAAGTCTGTCCGGACTGTTCTGCAATTTCACCCTATAAATACAAGGGCTGTCAAAACATTCAAAAAAAGGAAAAATATAAATCTCTTTCACCAAAGCCCACGGCATGAACCAGTTTCAACCCCTCCCGAGCCCCGTTTTGCCTCGATTTGCGTGAAAACCTTATTTTTCAACCAAACACGAACCAAACAACCTCGAAACACCCTTCGAAACACTAAACTGTATCCCGTATACGTCAACCGAGCCAAAAGAGTCAACCCCTAGCCATAGGTAACACTCTCTATCCCTAAACACTCGTTCCGTCTCGTTTTACGTGCCAGTCGCTACAATCATTTCGGTCAAAAATCTTTGAAATGTAGACGTAACGCCATCTACGGGGTCCGATACGTTTTAGTCCAAGATCCTCTTCTCTCCCGTAAGAGAAGTAATCTCGGGTTAAAACGGCTTTCCGGTCCCATTTTTTACTTTTATGTCATTTACGGTCCGGATCGTTTGATCCGTTGATTCGCAATTTCATAGTCCGAATCGTTTGGTTCGTGATAGTCATTTACAAGTCTGGATCATTTGATCCATTGATTGTCATTTAAATTATGCAACTTTACAAGTCCGATCCGTTTGGCTCGTTGATCGCATTTTCAATGTCCGGATCGTTTGATTCCGTTGATACCGCATTTAAATACTGTCATTTACCAGTCCGAGCCGTTTGGCTCGTGATAGTATTTACTTATCAAAGTTCGAGTCGCAAAAATGATTCGTTGATCGCATATCATTTAATGTTTTTTTTCCACAAAATCGCTAACAATGTAATGCCCGGTTCAAAACCGGAGTTCGACATTCAAACTCTCTTTCAAAACACGCAAAAGTGACGTTTGGCATCCAAATGATCATTTTTAACTCAAAACCCAACGTTTGACATTCAAACACTCTTTTCTTAAAGTCAACATTTGACAATTAAGTTAAAAGATTCAAACTCGTCACTCACACCTCTTTTCCTAAAAAACTCCAAAACCGACGTTTGTCATTCAAACGCTCTCTTTTTCCAAAGATCATAAAATAAATGTTTGACATTCAAACCAAGATTAAGCTTGTCATTCAAGCTCCCATTTTCAAAATGCAAACACACACACACACACACACAATTTCGAGAAAGGTAGAAAGACTCGTCATACGAGGCATTTCGGGTGATCTCAAAATACTCTTCCCGAAACGTAACGTGACCTCCGAACCTAACAATCTCCGGTACTAAAAGCCATTTTCAAAGTTTGGGCTCAAAATACAAAACGACACCTTTTCAAAGCCATTTCCAAAGTTTGGGCTCAAAATACAAAACGACACCTTTTTCAAAGCCATTTCTAAAGTTTGGGCTCAAAATACAAAACGACACTTTTTCCAAGCCATTTTCAACGTTTGGGCTCAAAATACAAAACCGCATGGCGACTCCTCTCCTTCCCGAAAGCGAGGTCCCAAACATCCGCGAAAGACAACCGCTCGCGCGCAGCCCCGCGCGATCAGGGTGATTTCAGCTGTCTCTGCCTGTCCATTGCAATGTGGCCTGTAAACTGCTGACTTCCAATGTTTGACATTCAATCTTGCACATTTCGCCGAAAATTTCTTCCCAAACTGAGTTCCATGGTCTGAAATGATTGCCCTTGGAAGCCCATATCCACACCATATATTTTCCTGCACAAACTTGATTACATTGTCTTTCGTGATTGTCACCAATGCCTTAGCTTCCTTCCACTTTGTGAAGTAATCAACTGCAACCACCACATACTGACACTCACTTATGGCCTTAGTAAAAGGCCCAATTAAGTCAATTACCCACATATCGAAGGGCCATGTCTCCACTGTTGGGGTTTGATCTGTTGCTGGTAATCTGGGGATATTTCCATGCCTTCATACAAAACCTTATCCACTAAACTGGGTTCGATGCATCTCACCAGCGGCTTAGAAAATGACCTTCTATACAGAATTCCATCTTGAACAGTGAATCTTGATGAGGTTTTCTTGATTAATTTGGCCTAATCTTCATCAACCGAAAATTCTTCTATCTCTAGGAATTCCTTCATCTCACTTACCTAACTCTTCTCTGATTCCTCTATCTCCATGATAACCGACCTATTGATTGCCGCTATTTCCACATATTCTATCACCACCTCTTTTGACGAGTTTTGGATATTGTTTCCCACAGATTTACTTAACATATCAGCCCTTGCATTTTCAGATCTATCAATCTGCACCAACTCCCAGAACTCGAAACTCTTTAAAATGCTTCTGGCCATGTCGCAATATTTCACCAAAACTGGATGAAGTACTCCATATTCTCCTTTCACCTGATTCACAATTAACTGGGAGTCTGAATGAATGATAATCTTTGTCAAACCTATGTCTCTGGCTAGCTCGATTCCCGCTACCAGGGCTTCAACAATCTCTTGAGACCTCCTCTTTTCCACTATTCCTTCAGATCTCGCCTTGGTGACTTCTCGCCTCTCTACCCTTGGCCTGTCCTTAGGTGGCGGCATGTCACACTCTCGCCTATCTTCCCTTCTGTACACACTCTGGCTTACAGCTTGCCCCTTACTGGGCTATTTCCAGCTGTTCTCCCCATGACATTTTGCGGGATCTGAGTGGGTTCTTGCCTCATTTCTATAAGTCTATTGTTATTAGCGAGAATCTGCAGTAACAACTCATTATTTACTCTGATTCTATCCGCTTTTGCTCTAATTTCATCATTCGTGGGGGGCAAAGGCTCTTGCCTGCCACATCTTGCCCCCTTCCCTCATAACGTTCCCTCTCTTCCCGCTCTCTCCTACGCTGCACCGTAGACTCCGTATCAGTTGACTGCACGCCACCTTCCAGGCCTGACCCAACAGGCACATAGGCTTCACTGCTCAAGTTGGGCGTTGTTGAGGCCAGGTTATTGTTTGATATGGTCTTTGAGGGGGTTCCTTTGTCATGCACCATTTTGAGGTCATTTTTTTCTGGGATTCTAAGAGATTTCAAGAACAAGAACAACAAAAGATGAACAAACGGAGAAGAAATTCAGTCTCGGCAACGGAACCAATGGATGCTGCCACAGAAAAATGATTGCACATACCTGAAATGAGTAGCCCAACTGTGGATAGTCCGGCTTCTTCTCTGTGGTTTCCTACACATAAAGCACACATAAAATAGGCCGGGGGCATCTTCGGCAAAGCCCCTCTGGTGTGAGGATAAGTACAAGATCTATGGAGCAAGAGAAAGTACAATGGAAGCTTGAGAAATACTGCAAAATGTACTTGAGACTTACTGAATTTGTTTTCTGATGTTGTTTATATACTCCCTCATGTCATGTGCAGGTCACATGCTCTTGGCCACGTGTCATCCTTCCATTGGGCATGCATGAGCACTCAAAGATAATGGAGATGCCACCCTTTTCTTGACGGGCAGTTCATCATTATAACAGATTTTGTGGGTCCAAATTTAACGTCTTTGACAGCTTCTGGAATGTAGCTGCTGATCCAAATGTTGCCTATAGGCGACAACCATGATAAGGCGGCAACCTTTGTTGTTGTCGGTGACATGAACATCCTTATGCGAGATTATTGCCTTGAGATTATATCAAAATATTTAGTGATGGGCTCTAATGGGCTTCCCTCTTGGCCTTGTTTCCCGCCAATATTCTTGGTTAAGTCGCCATGTCGCACTCAGCCTATCTTGGGCCTATTTTCTTGACCTTCAATCCATATTTATCATATTGGGCCTCATATATTCGTACAGGCCCAAATATCTTTTTCCATGATCATATCAGATTGATTAATCACCATAACTGAGTCCAGATCCCCCCGGTGGTCGGAGCTATTCCAACGCCATTATTCCTTTTTTCAAAGGTATAATAATCTTGTTTCTATACTACAAAATCAACATTTAATCCATTTATATTGTCTCTTTACTTATATAAATGAGCATTGGGCCAGATCTGGAGGAACAAAGTCGGCGACAAGGAAGGGGAGCCGAATCTAGTGGTGGTTTCTACCGGAAGATGGTGTTGGGTTGAAAGGATGCACCGGCTGTTGGGGATCAATTAAACTTCCAGCATTATTTAGTTGGGAAATTAATATGATAGAGTCTCTAGAATTGTGTTTTTATTAGGAGGTTTCTTGGGGATACAAAGGGATTCTTTGGTTCAAGAGCTTTAAAGTGGATGTTTTTTGCTGCATATATAGAGGTGGCAGCAACTTGTTTTGTGACAAAAAAGAAAGAAAAACACATCAGATTTTTTGGAGAGGAAGCAAAGAGTGGTAGTGTGTCTTTCTTGTGAGAGTCTCGTAAGAGTGTGTCATTCCTTGTAATCTTAGAGTGAGATACTCATATTTGTAGGGTGATACAATTGTACTTTTGAAGGTTTGATAGTAATTTTATTGTTGTGCTCGTGGACGTAGGCAAGAGGGCGAACCACATAAATTTTTCGTATCTTCTCATTTCTTATTTTCTTTGTTTGTACTCCATTTCGATCCAAGTTGTGCTAGCATTACCCAACAGTGGTATTAGAGCTTTCAGTTATGGCTGGGAGCACAACAAAGTTTGATATTCCACTCTTTGATGGAAAGATGAATTTTACTATTTGGCAAAGTACGATTCAAGACCTTTTGGTGCAACAAGGTCTTGACCAAGCTCTTGAGGACGAGATGCCCGATTCCATTACAAATAGAGATTGGAGTGAAATTCAATGGAGAGCCGTGAGCAAGATTCGGTTGGCACTTGCTCCATAGATCATATTTAATGTGTTAAAGGAGACAACACCAAAAACGTTGTGGGATAAGCTTGAGAACATATATGCTTCCAAGTCACTCACTAATTGTATTTGAAGATGGATCTTTACTCGCTAAAGATGGAGGAAGATGGAGACATTCATGACCACATCAACTCATTCAACAAGTTAGTATGTCAATTGATGAGTGTGGATGACAAAATCCAAGATGAGGAGCAAGCCTTGTTGTTGTTAGCATCTTTACCCAAATCGTACAAGCCATTAGTGCAAACTTTGTTTTTAGGGAGGACAAGTTTGACACTAGATGAGGTGACGACAACTTTACATCAGAATGAGAGAATGATGAAGAAGGAGTCTATCAACAACGGTGGAGATCGTGTACTTGTTACAGAGGAGTCGAGTCGAGGGAGGAGCCAATCAAGGAGGCAAGGTGGGTTTAGGGAGAGATCTAAATCACGTACCCAGCGGGATATGAGCAATGTAGAGTGCTACTATTGTAAGGAGATGGGCCATATCCAAGTCATGTGTCCTCAAATAAGAGAGGACTTGAAAAAGTTGAAACAAGTGCAATTGAAGGATGGAGGCAACTCCGAGGCCAATGTGGTGAATTTTCATGATGAAGATGATGTATATTTAGTAACGAGCGAGGAAGTTGCTAAGAATAAATGGGTGATGGATTCGGCGGCTTCAATACACATTTGCCGTGACCAAGCCATGTTTGAAACCTTGAATTTCAATGGAGAGTTTGGACATTTCAAGATGGCAAATGGTCAAAAGATAAAGGTTGGAGGTGTTGGTAGTGTTCGAATGAAGCTACACAATGGTGTAGTCCAACACTCCATAATGACAAATATGTGCCTTCCGCTTGTACCAACATCATCTCTTTAGGTGAAATGACTTCACATGGGTATAAGTTCGTTGGGACCAAGAAAGAGTGCAAGATGTTCAAATGAAGTCACTTGATCATGCGGGGAAAGATAAATGCAAAGAATATTTGCTACCTTGAAGGTGAGGCCTTAAAGAAAGATGTTGAGGAAAAGAAAAACAAAAAGGTAACTTTATCGGATGAAGTAGAAATTTGAAAATTTTAATTGAGGGAGGATTTGTTGGGGATCAATTAAACTTCCAACATTATTTAGTTGGGAAACTAATATGTTAGAGTCTCTAGAATTGTGTTTTTATTAGGAGGTTTCTTGGGGATACAAAGAGGTGCTTTGGTTACTTTTTAAAGGTTCAAGAGCTTTCAAGTGGATGGTTTTTGCTGCATGTATAGAGGTGACAGCAACTTGTTTTGTGACAAAAAAGAAAGAAAAACACATCAGATTTTTGTAGAGGAAAAATCAGCAGCAAAGAGTGGTAGTGTGTCTTTCTTGTGAGAGTCTCGTAAGAGTGTGTCATTCCTTGTAATATTAGAGTGAGGTACTCAGATTTGTAGGGTGATACACTTGTACTTTTGAAGTTTTGATAGTAATTTAATTGTTGTGCTCATGGACGTAGGCAAGAGGCCGAACCACATAAATTTTTCGTATCTTCCCATTTCTTCTTTTCTTTGTTTGTGCTCCATTCGATCTAAGTTGTGCTAGCATTACCCAACACCGGCGTCATCTGAATTGCCGGTGAGAGTGGAGGGTTTAAAGAGAGAGGGAGAGGGGGTCAATGGTTTAGTGTGTGTACATTAATACTAAGAGGTTATATCATACAAGAATGAATGCATCAACATTTCTACTATTAATTTTCTTTTTTGGTACATTGAGGAGTAAAATTCACGCTTTACTTTATAACTCAAATGAGAAGTTATGAATAATCGACAAGTTTGTCCTTATAGTGTTGTAAAATTATCAAAAAAACTAATATTTCCCCTGCATTATCTATATTACAATAGACATCAGAAATAACTGCCACACAAATAGTGGCTGGGATCCGATTTCAGAAAAGACAAAGAGTGGTTATGATTCAATTTCTCTGTTCTCAACCGTCATAGCAGTTCCTGGGTTTAGCAAACGCAATCTCTTTCCTAACAAACCTGTTTTTCTTTCAATCAATCTCTGTCTCTTCTCCTCTCAAACGGGCGAACAACCCACATTCTCTTTACTTCCAACTTCCTATATGACCTCTCCACTCCAGCGGCAAATCCCCAGATCCCACCACCATAATTCTCTTGGCAGCGTTCATCGGTGGAAACAAACAACCACCTGCCCTCTGTTTCGATTGTCTGCTTCCAACGGTTTCAAGGTTTGAGATGATTTCCTGGATTACAAATTAAGATTGAAGCTTATGCCATTCATATGCAAGACACAGAGTTCAAATACATCTGGCTAAATTCTCTCAGCAGTATTGTTAATTTAATTGAAGCTCTCTCTCTCTCTCTCTCTCTCTCTCTCTCTCTCTCTCTCTCTCTCTCTCTCTCTCTTCCTTCTTCTAATTTATGTGTTTGGATGGAGATGAAATTATGTAACTTGATGGGGTTAGTTTTTTTATTCATCTTTTTTGGGTATTGGAATTTGATAATGCCAAAAACGTTTGGATCAGCCCAAATCCAGCGGCAGGTTGTATCCTAGATGATTGAATAGCCTGAAAAAGAAGAACAAACACGTAAACTAAGTCGGGGCTTCACGGGCAAAGTCCCTCCGGCGTGAGAGTAAGTATTTGTATTTAGAGAGAGAAATCAATTGACAAGAGTTTAGAGTCAAAAGATGTGTTACCAAAATAATGTGAATTATGGCTTGTTTATATAGGCATAGCATTGTAGAATCCTTATTGAATAAGAATTCATATGTGAGGAGGTTATAATCCTTGTGGAATTATAACTGTCTACAACCCTTATTTGAGTAGGAGCATATAGTTGTATTCTGCATGCGCGCTTTGTAGGCGACCTCCTCGTCATACATGGCTTGGCCGGCCTAGGTTGATACCAAGGAAGAGGGTAGCAAGGATAGGGGAACCCATTTCCTTACTTTTGATGATAACCGAGGAGGGGCCTCCTCGTCTTCAAATGAGGCCTAGGTCGGCTTTGATAGATGCCTTGCTCGGCATATGAGATCGTGCCTTGTCAGCATGTATAATTGTTGTGCCTTAAGTCATTTAGTCGCTCTGCTGTGTCTAGGCCGACATAGTGGGAATGACGAGGAAGCATGATGAGCAAAGGTAGGATAGGCCCACTCCCTTTGTCGTAATTGAGATATGTATGGATTATATTTTGGGTCCAATACATTGGGCCTTGCCCGGCCATGATCCACGTTCGTACCTCGGTTTATACCGTTCAGTGGCCCCCGACTTCCTAGCTCGGCTATGCCGAGGAGGAAGTGTTGCTCTACCTCGGCTTAAATGAATACAAACGGGTTTTTACGAATTCATGAGGCATTTCATTATCCACCAGTTAATTCGATAATGATGGGCGCGGATATCGAGGTCTGACATTCGTCTTGGAACTTTCTAGAACATTAATTGCACGGAACAGACGGCACCCCTTTACCCAAAATTTGACCCATACCCATTTCAGATTTGGGTATAAAAGGCGAAATCCACTTCAGTTCTACTCTTTTATCACCCTTTGTAATTTAGAGAGAACTAGAAGCTTCGAAAAATGCCATTTTGCTCTTGATTTCTTCGTCAGATCTGTTCATTGTGCTTGATTTGCCCGTGTTTTCTTCATCAATCTTTCGGATTAAGGTATAATTTCTTCCTTTCCTTCTAATTTCTGCATTTTCACTTTGAATTTCTGGTTTTGGTGTTGTTGTTCTTGGTGTGTTCTTGAGGGCCGTCATTGTTAGTGTTTATTTGAAGCTTTTCTTGAGTTTCCTTTGAATCAATTTCTTGTGCCTTCCTCGTCCTTAGAGATGGTGAGGACATGGAGAAGTAACCCAAACACCCTCTACTGCTACCATACCCAAAACCTTAGGATCTACCAAAGGATTGACGGGTCATGGTTG
This sequence comes from Adenophora triphylla var. japonica, assembly GCA_022495995.1. Lineage (NCBI taxonomy): Eukaryota > Viridiplantae > Streptophyta > Magnoliopsida > Asterales > Campanulaceae > Adenophora > Adenophora triphylla. Next base: position 172,143 of record JAFEMH010004078.1, on the reverse strand, counting down.
ATGCTAAGTCTGGGAGAGATAGGAGAAATTCTGACAAGGTACCAATCTCCTAGGACCGACGTGCACTACCCAAGTCGGTTTAGGATTGACCGTGTAGATGTAGATTCCCCTAATGTTGTGCTATTCCACGGTTGGTCTAAGATAATCAACCACATCAATTTGTATTACTTGAAGTCCAATCACTTGGAGCGTCCTTTGTTGGGTAAGAATCCCTCCTCATTTTAAGTTAATAGGACGGGGAGGGGTACCCTTCCTCGTCCTCGTTCTCCCTATGCCCTAGCCAAATTCTGATATCTGCTCTTTATTTGTGCAGTTATGATGGGAAGAGGAAGCGATGCTGCTCGTCCTACTGGTCCCTCGACTTCAGAGAGGATCGTAGACGCATTTGCCGAGGGAGCCTAATCTGGAGACCTAGGTAGAGGCCGGGGTAGATCTGGCCGAGGTAGAACTTATATCCCTAGGCCCAAACCCATAAGAGCAGGGGAACCCATGATAGAAGAACTCCATTCTAGGTATGGGGTATCGAGGGAAGAGTACCGACTTAGTTACTTCCCCGATGTCCCACTCAAGATTGAGAAAGTTGTGACTGACTTTTACTATAGTCTGAACTACGTCCATTTCTTTAATAAGCAGTTCCAATTGGGCCTTCGTCTTCCCTTGGACCCCTTCATATGTGAATTCCTTGAGGATATGCAAGCCATCCCGGCTATTCTAGGTGCCAACGCCGTGAGGTTCCTCACCGGATTCATAGTTCTTTGTCGTAGCTTAGGTTTTGAACCTTGTCAGTCTGTCTTCCACCACTTCTTTACCGTCGGCTATAAGGAGGATACAAGGCTTGTGGTGATAAGGAGTGTTCCAAATCAACCCAAACTCATTTACCCCATGTCGAGCAAGGTGTCTGGGTGGAATAATCATGTCATCAGTGGAGAGCCGACAAGGCTGGAAGTTTGCTTCTCCCTCTGAGTACCCCCGTGTGCCCGAGCAGGTGTGGAGGTCTGAGTGGAGTGGGCAACTGATTGAGAGGCTAAGGCAATTTGCCGAGGTAGGAACTCAGTGTTGGTCAATTTTGGAGACCGACCAGAGGTATTATGTTCAGGCCGGGGTTATGCCTGGTCCCTTAGACGGGCTAGTGCCCATGGCCTCAGTGGTTAGGGGAAATAGATATCCCGATTGGAGGGTGCATCCCGGCCTCGTCTTCCATGATGAGTGTGATGTATGCAAGCTCCACAAAAACTGGTGTTTAAGCGTTGATGACTTGCCCGGCTGTAAATCTCTTTCCTTCCCGTCTTTAGTACTTGTTAATTTTTTAACTATTATATTGTCTTCCTCGTCTTTTACTGATTGTTCCTCCTCGTTTTTTTAGATCTGGCAGCCTAGGAAGAGAGAAGGATGTATGAAGAAGTACTTGATCCCCAAGCCCTGATGGGGCTTTTTATCATATCAGTCTGAGGAGAGAGTGTTTTACAACCTATGAGCAGGTGAATGGTGGTAATATTCATATGGCCAACAGTTTTACTTGCAAGGTGGTTGGTATTGTCTCTATCAAGATGCGGACTTATGATGGTAAGTTCTGCACTTTGAACGATGTGAGGCATGTTCCACAGATGACAAAGAACCAGATGTCTCTTAGTCAGCTCGACAGCAAAGGGTACAATTTTAAAGGTAAAGGTGGAGCAGTTCATGTCTGCAGAGGTTCTGAAGTGATTCTGAGAGGCCTTAAGCGGGGCTCCTTGTATTTCCTCCAAGGAAGGACGCTTTCTGGGTCAATATTGGTTGCATCGTCCGAAGTGATCAAGGAGGATATGACCAAGTTGTGGCATATTAAGCTTAGGCACATGAGCATTAGAGGGATGCAAATATTGGTGAATCATGGTCTTCTGTGTGGCCATAAGGTCAAGGACCTTAAGTTTTGTAAGCATTGTGTACTTGGAAAGATGCAGCGAAACAAGTTTCCTAAGGGAGTTCATAGAACGATGGATCTGGGTTACATTTACTCAGATTGTTGGGGACCTTCACGTCAGGAATCATTGAGAGGTTATAGGTATTTCTTATCTATGATTAATGATTACTCTAGAAAGACTTGGGTGATTATTATTATAAAGCACAAGAGTGAGGCTATCCCCAATTTCAGACATCGGAAGACATTAGTGGAGAATCAGACAAGGAAGAAGATAAAGCGACTCCTGACAGATAATGGGTTGGAGTTCTATAGTGCTGAGTTCGATGAGTTCTATAAGCAAGTGGGAATTTCTAGGCATCTCACTATCAGAGGTACACCATAGCAAAATGGTGTATCAGAGCGTATGAATCAGGCATTGTTGGCTAGTGAAAGGTGCATGCTCTCCAATGCAGGTTTGTCTAAACGGTTTTGGGCATAAGCAGTTAGTACAATATGTTACTTGATAAATCGCGCACCACAAACATGTATCAGTCTCAAAGTTCCCAATGAGGTATGGTCAGGTAAACATGTTGATTATTCTAATTTAAGGGCTTTTGGTTGTACTACTTATTATCATGTTGATGATGGGAAGTAAGAGCCGAGGACTAGAAAAGGAGTATTCATGGGTTATGGAGATGGTATCAAGGGATACCAGATTCGGTCTCCATCAGAGGGAAGGGTAATAATAAGCAGGAATGTTGTTTTTGATGAAAACTCTGTGCTTAACCCTATTATGAGATCTGTGATTGTATCAGGTGTTGGTAGCGTTGATAAACAGGTGGAGCTACAAGATACTTCAGAGTTGAACAGTCCACAGTCAGATGTTTTTCACGATCTACCGTCATAGACAGAAGCACCAGACAGTTCATCACCAGTTTACGAGGAACATGGGTTAGCTCAAGATAGGCCTAGACGAGCTAATTTTGGGATACCTCCAGTGAGGTATGGTTTTGAAGACATTGTGTCTTATGCACTTCAGGTTGCTGAGGAGGTGAAACCCGATCCTTTGGAGCCAACCACCTTCAAGGAAGCAATTACATGTTCAGAGTTTTCCCAGTGGCACGCGGATATGGGGGATGAGATGGAGTCACTTCACAAGTATTCGACATGGGAGCTAACCAAGAGGCCATAGGGCAGAAAGATTGTGACTTGCAAGTGGGTCTTCAAGAAGAAGGAAGGTATGTCACCATAAGAGGGGGTCAAGAATAAAGCTCGTGTAGTTGCAAGGGGCGTTGACTACAATGATATTTTCTCACCTGTGGTTAGACACACTTCTATCATAGTGATATTAGCAATGGTGGCACATCAGGATTTGGAGCTCGAGCAGCTAGATGTAAAAACAGTTTTTCTACATCCAGAGTTGGAGGAGGAGATTTTTATGACACAACCAGATGGGTTTCAGGTTCCGGGGAAAGAAGACTACGTGTGTAAGTTGAAGAAGTCCTTGTATGAGCTGAAGCAATCGCCTATTCAGTGGTACAAGTGGTTTGACAGCTATATGATAGAGATTGGTTACACGAGGAGCCCGTATGACTGTTTTGTGTATCACAATAGTTTGGTGGATGGTTCCATCATTTATTTGGTTCTTTATGTTGATGATATGTTGATAGCGGCTGTCAAGAAGTCGGATATTCAGAAGTTGAAGGGTCTACTATCTGCTGAGTTTGAGATGAAGGATTTGGGTGCGGCAAAGAAAATTCTAGGTATGAAGATCTATAGGGATAGAATCCAACGAAAATTGTTCTTATCCCAGAGAGGTTACATCAAGAAAGTTTTAGAAAGGTTTGGCATGTCTACAACAAAGCCTTTAGATATTCCGAGCACAGCGAATGCACGTCTATCTGTTGCTTTTGCGCCTAAGTTGGATGAAGAGAAAGATTATATGGCTCAAGTACCTTATGATAGTGCAGTTGGCAGTTTGATGTATATTATGGTTTGCACTAGGCCGGATCTTGCTTATGCTGTTAGTGTTGTTAGTAGGTTCATGAGGAATCCTGTTAAAGAACATTGGCAAGCAGTGAATAGGATCTTTAGATACCTTACGGGTACATCAAATGTTGGACTCATTTATGGAGGTGGTGCTGAATGTGTAGTTGAGGGTTATTATGATTCAGACTACTCTGGGGATGTTGACACGAGAAGATCTATGATCGGGTATGTGTTCACTCTTGGTGGATCAGTTTTCAGTTGGAAGGCTACTCTACAATCTACAGTGACGTTGTCTACTACGGAGGCGGAGTACATGGCATTGACAGAAGCTGTTAAAGAGGGAATATTGCTAAAGGGTTTGATCAACGACCTTGGGTTACATCAGGATCATGCTATAATATTTTGTGATAGTTTGAGTGCAATTTATTTAGTCAAGGATCAAGTTCATCACGAGAGGACCAAGTACATAGATGTGAGGTATCATTTTCTGAGGAGTGAAGCGAATCAAGGTGAAGAAAGTGGGTACTGCGGACAATCTAGCTGACATATTAACGAAGTTCGTTCCAACTAGCAAGTTCCAATATTGTTTGGACTTGCTGAATGTTCGCAGCTCTTAGATAGCATATGAGGCAAAGGGGAATTCTGATTATGATCCGGAGGTTAGATGTCAAGGTGGACATTTATTAGATTTGGTGCCATTTAAGTTGGGAACGCCTAAATTAGGGAACAAAACAACAAAATTCGGAATTTCTGTGACATAGCTGGGGAGCGACCCCGCCGTGAGGAGCGCGCGACCGCGCCAAGTTTCTATCCGAGGCGAGAGACCTCGCCCTATATGAGGCGATCACGGAGTGTCAATTTTGGGGGAAGGGGCGATCGCCCCCTACAATGGGGCGATCGCGCCCTTAGTCCGGAAAAGGCCTTTCAGCGGCAGATGTTGGCTCAGGTTTAAAAACCATGTAGGGTTTGGAATAGGTATATAAATACAGCCTACCCCCAATCATATTTGTAGTTAATTTTGCTCATCTGTTTTTTAGATTTTGGGTTTGCACATATAAGAATTATTCTGCCTAAAAATTCATGCACTATATTAGAGATTGTATTCTATGATTTTCAGTTGATAATAATATTATCTCCCTACGCCTGTGTGCGTAACAAAATTGGTGAATCACGTATATCTGTGTATTGCGTGTGATTGTTGATTGTTTTCTATCTTATACATTGACTATGTCCTAACAGTAACAACCAAGAGTTAGTACATATGAGTTGAATCAATGTCTTTTACGTATAAATCGATTTTTGCAGGGAATTTTGATAAATGGACTATTTACAGGCCAGATATACACTGTTTTTTTGATACCCAGGTTCTCAACTTACGCCGGACTATTCCTGAACCCCTAGGCTCCGGCCCCGAGGCAGCCAGGGTAGCAGCACCCCTTATACTCCTGAAACCCAATGGAAGAATTAAATCCACAAGATCCCCCAGGGGGGATCGAACCCCCGACCTCCCCGTAGGAAAGCCGGCAATGATACCACTTGGCCAGGACACCGTTGGTGTTTGATAGTGTTTTATGGGTAAATGAAATCGTGTTTCATCGCATAATGTGCTTTTTCTTTCTTATGTTTTGATTTTCAAATTATTTTCTTTTGTTTATCTTTAACTGCTACAACAAACCTTTTACTTGGAAAAATTGTATCATTGCTCATGGGAGTGGATTCTGATTAACGGATTTCTTTGTCATCTAGACATAAGATGCAATTGTTAGTTATCTTTAGTTGATTTTTTTTAAATGAAACATTATCAGGTTTTTTTTTAATTTGCCTCCTGACACTAACGAACGTTAGAAAAGTTAACGAAATATGTCATGTGTCGAGCACATGATAACAAATGGACTAGTTTATAATGGTTATTAGTTTTTAAGGGGTTAGATGCAAAATTTTAAATATAAAGTGCTAAATATTTATTTCTTTTCCAAAATAATTAACATTTTTTAAAATAATTTATTATTTCCTAAAAATAATTTTTTTTTATTTTTTATGTTAAAAAATATTAATTTTTTATATTTTTATTGTAAAAAAATTATGCTCGTAATAGTATATAATAACATTATCTTAAATAATTAATATTTTCAGAAAATATATTTTAAAGAGGAATAAAAAATAAAAATTAGAGAAGATTATAAATCAAAAAAAATGTATTTTAAATGAAACATTATCAGGTTTTTTTTATTTTTTAAAATTATTTTATTTTAAAATTTATTTTACTTTTTTTCAAAAATAAATACAATTCTCTTAAAAATACATTTTTTATTTATAATATTTATAAAAATATTAATTATTTAAGATAATGTTAATATATGCTATTACGAACATAACTTTTTTTACAATAAAAATGCAAAAATATATATTAACTTTTAATATAAAAAATATTATTTTCAAGAAATATTAATTATTTAAGAAAATGTTAATTATTTTGGAAAAAATAAATAAATTTTTAGCACTTTATATTTAAAACCTTGCATTTAAACCCTTAAAAACTAATAACCATTACAAAATAGCCCATTTGTTATCATGTGCTCGGCACATGACCTATTCCGTTAATTTTTTTAACATTCGTTAATGATAGGGGGCAAAATGAGATAATTTGAAAGTTTAGATACCAAATAAACCAATTTTTCAAATGAGAGTGTAAAATGCAAAACATTGAATAATTTGGGTGGATAAACGTATTTTGGCCATTCAGTTATAACAATCAAAAGTCCCTCCAAGATTATTACACGTCCCCCAATCAAAAGTCCCCAAGATGTTACTCTCCCAGTCTTACGGAATAAATGTTTGACCTTATTTTTAATGGTTAACTAAGTTTAACTTTCCCATTCACCTTTTTTTTGCCAGCTTAAATCGTAAATGAATATTCCTTCCGTCCATCTAAAAATGCACAATTTTTTATTTTGAATGTCCTATTTAATTACACTTTCGAAATGAAAACCTTTTAATATTTATTTATTCGTGATACCTACTATTCCTACAATAACTATCTACTCACTATTTACTACCCTACATTCTCTCTCCTACGTCACTTTTCATACTCACAACACTCCGCTATATTCTCTTCTTAATTTCCGTGCAAGACTAATTTTGTGTCTTTTCGGGTGTGACGGATGCCTTTTCGGGTGTGACGGAGGGAGAATACCAAAACACTATCATTATACTGTATTTGTCACAAATAAAGCATTTCTAATCAAAAAGCATCCTAAAATTGTTTATCACTAACAAGTCATGAACCTTGGTAGTATCTCCTCAACATATAATGTATCATTCAGAAAAATAATATTTCTAAGTAAACAGTAAAATTTCCGGAATTTTCAGTTTATAGAATACCTATTTAGAATATTAGATGACATACTCCGGGTCGTTCCAGCTTATTTCAGAAGAGATCCCAGGAGATGTTAAAGGAAATAGATCCTGGAGATCAAGGATATCAGCAAGGACACCAGCTGCTGTAGTGTCGTTCCCTGCTCCAGCACCTTGAATAACCAATGGTTGTGTATTGTAGCACCGACTGTATATTTCCACCTGCAAATAAATTGGACATAATCATCACACTTTAATATACTCCCTCCGTCCATAAAAATGTTCACTATTAGGTGAAGTATTATCAAGTTTCCATTATAGAATAGTAATATTTGTTATGGGATGCCCAAGTGAAACAAGTAACACACTAAAATGTTTGAATAGTCATTTGCTACATTGCATTTATCCATATCAAATAGAACCATTTGGACAGAGATACACAAATAGAATATACGAAGGGACTGATAATGTGTGAAAGGGTAGAGACTAGAGAGAGAGAGAGAGAGAGAGAGAGAGAAGGAAAAGGAATTTGGAAACTTTGAGATGCCAGGACTTAACTTCAATGTGGTGGGAAATTTCAAAAAGAAAATCTTCCATAGCCTGAGCGAATAAAGGGGAATTTTTGGTGGGAAGAAGCAAGAGGTTCATTTAGGGACGAAGGGAGTACCTTGCATACATTTATTTTTTCTTAAGAAGAATAGGGTATATAATCTTCAATAAAGAGTATTGTCAAACTGCAAGTAATTGGAAATAGAATCAATTAACTAACAAGGCTCACCACATTGTCACTTCCTCTCAACCTGCCCAAAGCAGACTCTTTTGGGAGCTCCTGAATTCCAACCTTGCACCTACAAGGAGTGGAAAAAGTATCAAGAGCTCCTCAATCCAAAAACAAATATGCATTTATAACGAAACTCAAAAGCTCAAGTATAATGAGCTGAACGAGTACCTTGAGTCCTCAATAACACAAACATAACGCAGTACATTTCCTTTCAAAGAAGCACTTTTGACCCTCTCCGCAATATCCTTATCCAGCAATGGAAGGCCATTTACCAAAAAGTCTTCCACGGACATCATGTTAGGTCCCATTTTTTCAGGGTACAAGCTCTCAATCTGCAAGACCAAGCAGATTGGATTAAGAGGTTACCAATCAAATAAAATAGACGCAATAATACGACACTACACATGCACAAACCTTAATGTTGTCCATGTTAATATGAAGTCCAAGAAGCCGAGCAAGGATCAGAGCCTGTCAGAGATAGAGTGGAAAACTGTCAAAATATACATGTATAGTGGGTCGGTATGCACACACTTGTACACGTCTACTCGTTAAAACCAACTCCCTCCGTCCCATAAAGATGCTCCCGTTTGTATTTTTGTTTGTCCCAAAAAGATAGTCTAGTTTCCAAAATTGTTAGGTTAAAACCATTGAATTTCTAAAACTGCCAACCACTGAAGAAGAGGGACCAAATAAGAAGAGGGAGTGATGGAGTAATGAGTAAACATCATTAAGCTTAGTGATGGAAATGAAAATATGTAGTTAAAATGTTTGAATAAACAAATCGGACTATCATTATAGGACAAAGGGAGTATTATTTGTATATCATATGTGTAGGAGGTAAGTCCGCTAAGGATTATTAAGTAGGGTCTGCAGTTGGCGTTACATATGAATCACCAAAGAGGAATAGGAAGGAGGAGCGAGAATAGGGACAAGCTAGGAAGGAGAGAACAAGTATTGCATGAGCAGCTTAGCACGTGAGTTACTGTAGCTGAACTTGACAAATGAGCCAGGTATTTATAGGGGCCAGAGCTATTTATAGGGGCCAGAGCTTGGCGGTTCCATACATTAGCATGACTTGCATTTGCGAATGAAATCCGAACTATCTTTTTCCATGATTGGTAATATCCCGCGGTCAAAATTTGATCTAGCAATTTCACTCCCCCTAGGTGTGCGAGAGCATGAATTTCCTTTAACACCATCATAGCTTCCGCATTGCCTATACATCTGGGCAAAGTCCCCTTATAACCTCGTCTATACAATTTTCCATCAACCAAACGGAATCGAAAAGATCTTCTTTTGATAGCCTCAGCCTCATATTTGCTGGCAGGAAGGGAGCCTTCTTGAAGATAATCAATATAAGGATGGCACCAGTCACGGGCTCCCGCTATGCAGCAAACCTCTAATGGGGAAATAAAGTGTTGACAATCCACACAACTTTGTTGAATTTTCGCGGCATCATGGGTCATATATCAGGCCAATAGTATCCCTGCCTTTGAACCACCTATAGAGGGGTAGGTCTAAATTACCGCAGGTCTGTTCATGTATTCGTTCTAGCCTAAAATTTGCTTCTTTTGGGCCGATACAGCGGGAAAGAGGTCCTCATGGGTTGCAGAAATAAAGCACCCCGTTTTTCAGGTAGTATTTTTGTAACTCAAGCAAGTTATTGCGGTCTTCAGCGGTTTTCAATTGTTGCACTATAGGCCCACGTAAGTATCATTTCTTCTCCCCCAAAGAATTCATTCAAATTAGTGGGAGTCTTTTGTTTCGGTACCGCAATTTGTGTTTCGTCTCCTTTCGTGACTATCTTTGATCACAGGGTTGCTAAAGCGTCTGGATGCCTATTGTTGGTACGGGGTTGCTTCACAATTGTTACTTCTTCAAAGTAATTGATTAATTGTTGTACCATGGTGCGGTATGGGGCGAGGTTGATGTGTTGTAGGCTAAACTCTCTGTTCACTTGCTTAACTATTAAGGTTGGAATCACCTATGATGGATAGTTTACAGGCTCCCCTTTTTCTTGCTTCAATCAACCCCAAGACTAGCGTTTCGCATTCGACTTCGTTGTTTGAGCGTGAGAAGGCTAACTTGTAAGCTTTTGCATATACTTGCCCCGCGGGAGAAGTGAGAACTATGCCGCACCTCCATCTTTTGCGGTAGACGATCCATCAAACTCTAATGTCCACAAACCCTGTACAACGTGAGCTTCCGCGCTCTCATTTTCCCATGGTAACTCTTGGCTTGGGGGCTCGTATTTTCCGCTTGGAAAAAGGGACATAAGGTTGGCTAAGGCTCGGCTTTTTACAACTTTTAGGGCGGTACACCTGATGCCATATTCAAAAATGATGTAGCACAAGTTTCATCTGATCAAGCAGAGAGCGAGATTCTGGCGATGTGCGCGACCGCGCAGCAGAGGAGGGCGACCGCGCTCGAGGGAGGATTGGCGAAGGCGTGGCCTCGGCCCAATTGCGCGACCGCGCTCGAGGGAAGAGCGACCGCGCTGGCGAGAGACCAGAACGACGGAACAAGTGCGCGACCGCGCTCGTGAGGAGGGCGGCCGCGCTTATGACGGATTTTCAGCACTGCGTATTATTTTTTTTCCAGTTTACGAATTATAAGTAGGGGTATTTTGGGTATTTCTTTAATTCCGTTTTAATTAGGTTTTCAGTTTTCCTAGGTCATATAAATACTTTGTTTTCATTATGGTTGAGGTAGAACTCTTATTATTGAATTACTTTTGCTTTGCAAATTAAGGAATATTCCTTGAAGTCAATATTGGCTTGTTAAACCCTATTCGTGGATTCGAAGAGGTCGAACGTTCCCTTTGAATTGTTCGTTATTTTGGTTGTTTAAGATCCTTTGACGAGGAATTATTCAACTCTTTTTCTGTTCGTTTTGTTCCGTTGCGTTTACTTGACATCAATTGGTATCAGAGCGAGGTTGATCCTTGGAAGAGATGGCGGGAAACAACGGTGGCAACAACGCAGACAACCAAGCCACGGTTATAGCGATCCTTGATCGTATGGAGCGACAAGCTACGGAACGTGCAGCAATCCAAGATCGCCAACATGCTGAACTTTTGGAGGCTTTGCGCGGTTTGAGGGTCAAGGCAATCGCGGGCACGTAGATGATCTTGATTTTGAACCGAAGATCGAGGGAGGGCCGCCGTCGAGCGCAACCGCCGGGTGGTGATAGAAACCATGGGAGAAGAGAAGGTAATAATCTTAATGATCGCTTGCCTAAAATCAAGGCCGATTTACCATCTTTTACGGTGATTTGAATATGATCGAATTTTCGGATTGGTTAGAAGAGGTTGAGAAATTTTTCGCGTTGATGGGTATTCCTGGAGGATAGGAAGGTCCCATATGTAGCCTATAAATTGCGTGGGGGTGCTTCTGCGTGGTGGAAGCAACTGAGTAATCAATTACGTAGGGAGTTTCGGGAGCCAATCTGCATACGGCCACATGAGGCTAGCTTTGCGTCGGCGTTTTCTACCCAAGAATTATGGTCATGTTATCTATCAAAAGTTTTGGAGTGTAGGCAGGGGGCGAAAAGTGTGGCGGAATATTCACATGAATTCCATACTCTATCGCCTCGATGTGATTTGGGAGAGTCGGATGTTCGCAAGCTTCGAGATTCGCATCGGCCTTCGTGCCAACATCGAGATATGGTGGAGTTGCATGCTCATGAATTTTGGAGGACGCGATTGATGTGGCTACCACGGTGGAGAAGCAACTTTCTAGACCTCGCCCTATTGTCAGAACTTTGGAGGTTCTTATGCCGAAGCAAGGGTTTGGCTCAAGATAAGACACATGTGCTATTGGTGCTAAGGCGTCGGAGGAGAAGAATGATGTTCCTGCAGCTAGTCAGCCGACACAAACTAGAAAGCCCAATAATTCTACTGGCCAACAAAACACTAACCCTTACGCCAAAACTTTTGGTAACAAGTGTTTTAAGTGTGGGCAAACCGGGCATATTTCTAGTGGTTGTCACCTCCGTAAGAGTACTAATATGGTGGATCGTGACGATACCGGTGATGGCGGAGAGGAGGAAGATGGTCCGGAATATTGGGAGGATCCCAATGGTGATGACGAGGGTGTGGAAGATCATGGGTCTTTCGTAGTTAATAGACTTATGTTGACTACGCCGAAGGAGGAGGAGGATCCAAACTAGGCAGCATTTTTCGCACCAAAGGGAAGGTGAAAGACTTCGACATTCAGATCATTGTTGACAGTGGGAGCAGTGAGAATTTGGTGGCTCGTGATTTGGTGGACAAGCTAAAATTGGAGGTCCTGCCCCATCCTACACCCTATTCCGTTGGGTGGATCAACTCCGTCGGCAAAATTAAGGTACACGAACAATGTCTTGTTCCTTTCTCTATCGGTCGTTATAAGGATGCTATTCTCTGTGACATTATTGATATGACTGCTTGCAATTTATTGTTGGGGAGGCCGTGGCAATTTGATCTTGATGTAGTACATAAGGGGAGAGATAATATTCTTCGCCTTTAAGAAAGATGGTGCACGTTTTAACTTGTGTCCTTTACGGGATAGAGATCCTTATGTTAAGAAGATGAAGAAACCTATTGTTTCTCTTTCAGACCGCTAATTAATTTCGAGTGATGTTGATGAAGCTACACGTGTTTTTGCGGTGGTAAGAAAGGGTGTGTCCGGTTCAGTTTGTTTGGTTCCCAAGTCTTTGGAGGCTTTGTTACATGAGTATCGTGATGTTACGCCCGATGAGCCGCCCGTGTGGTGCCTGCGTAATATTCAAGATAACATTGACTTGGTTCCGGTGCATCTCTTCCTAATCTAGCTCATTATAGAATGAGTCCGTCCGAACATGCAATTTTGAAGGAGCAGTGGAGGATTTATCAAGAAGGGTTATATTCAGGAGAGCTTGAGCCCTTGTGCAAATTCCGGCCTATTGGTTCCTAAGAAAGATGGGACTTGGCGTATGTGTGTAGACAGTCGGGCTATTAATAAAATTACGGTTAAGTATCGTTTTCCCATTCCTCGTCTTGATGATATGCTAGACATGCTTCGTGGTGCTAAGATATTTTCTAAAATTGATCTAAGGAGTGGCTATCACCAAGTACGTGTTCGCCCGGGTGATGAGTGGAAAACAGTCTTCAAGACCAAAGAGGGATTGTATGAATGGTTGGTGATGCCGTTTGGTTTATCAAATGCACCTAGTACTTTCATGCGTTTGATGAATCAAGTATTGAAGCCCTTCAATGGTAAGTTTTTGGTGGTCTATTTTGATGATATCTTGATTTTTAGCAAGACGGAGGAGGAACATGTTGGGCATTTACACTCAGTGTTGCAGGCATTGAGGGAGAATGAATTGTTTATAAATCTCAAGAAGTGTTGTTTTATGCTTGATAAATTATTATTCTTGGGATACATTGTTTCTGCGGAGGGTATACAAGTTGATGAAGACAAGATAAAGGCTATTCGAGAGTGGCCTACTCCTACTACTGTTAGCGAGGTGCGTAGCTTTCATGGCTTGGCTACTTTTTATCGTCGTTTTATTCGCAACTTTAGTTCCATTGTGGCTGACATCGAATGTATGAAGAAAGGAGGTTTCCATTGGGGTGATGAAGCGGATGCTAGTTTCGCTCTAATTAAGGAGAAATTGACTAGTGGTCCTTTACTAGCTTTACCGGATTTTTCTAAGCCTTTCGAGCTTGAGACGGATGCTTCTGTGATTGGGATAGGGGCTGTTTTGATTCAAGAAAAGAGGCCGGTTGCCTTTATGAGTCAAAAGTTGGAGGAGGCTAAACGAAAGTGGACACCTTATGAGCTTGAGTTTTATGCAGTGGTTCAAGCTATTAAGCATTGGGAGCAATATTTATTGCATCGTGAATTTGTTCTTCACACTGATCACGAGGCTTTGAAGTATATGAATGGTCAGAAATCTCTTTCACGTATGCATGCTCGTTGGGTGGCTTATTTGCAGCAGTTTACTTTTGTTATCAAACACAAGAGTGGGAAGACTAATAAGGTTGCGGATGCCTTGAGTCGTCGGGCACATTTGTTAGTTACTATGAAGAATGTGGTTATCGGGTTTGAGTGTATGAAGGACTTGTATGAGACTGATGTTGATTTTGCAGATGCTTGGGCCAAATGTCGTGATGGTGTTCAAGCTAGCTTATTTTTGCTGCAAGATGGATTTTTGTTCTTCATGGACAAGTTATGTATTCCGCAGGGTTCTGTCCGTGAGAGTCTTATTTATGAGATTCATAGAGATGGTCATCATGGGCGTGACAAGACAGTTGAGTTAGTTACGAAGAAGTACTTTTGGCCACAAATCCGGAGGGATACCTACAAGATTGTGCAGAAATGTATGGTGTGCCAGACGAATAAGGGGCAGTCACAAAATACGGGGTCAGTATACTCCTTTCGCGGTTCCTGATAAGCCATGGGTGGACATTTCTATGGACTTTGTGCTTGGGTTACCTCGTACTCAAAGGTCCAATGATTCAGTGTTTGTTGTGGTTGATCGTTTTTCGAAGATGGCTCATTTTATTCCTTGTAGAAAGACTGCTGATGCTGCACATATTGCGGGGTTGTTTTTCAAGGAAGTTGTTCGTTTGCATGGGGTTCCAAAGACTATTACCTCTGATCGTGACACGAAGTTCCTCGCCACTTTTGGCGTACTCTTTGGAAGATCTTTGGTACAGTTTGCAATTTAGCAGTTCTTTTCATCCGCAGATCATGGCCAAACAGAGGTGGTGAATCGAACTTGGGTAGCATGGTCCGTTGTTTGTGTAGTGATCATCCCAAGAAGTGGGATTTGGTGTTGGCACGCGGAATTTGCCTTCAACAACATGACCAATCGAACTACAAAGATGTCTCCGTTCGAAATAGTCTATCGAGGCTCCTACTCATACTTTGAGTTGGTTCCGTTGCCTAGTTTACCGGATATAGTGTTGCTCGCGAAAAATCATGAGATGGTTGATTCTCGTGCAAGCCGAGGTGAAAAGGAACATTGAAGAGTCCAATGCAAAGTACAAGGAAGCTGCAGATCGGAAACGACGTCAAAAGGTGTTTTCTGTGGGGGATATGGTTATGGTTCATTTACGAAAGGAACGTTTCCCTCAAGGAACATATAGCAAGCTGCATCCGAAGAAGATTGGCCCGTGCAAAGTGGTGAAGAAGATAAATGACAATGCGTATGTGGTGGATTTGCCGGTTGGTTGGAATATTTCGCCTACTTTCAATGTATCAGATTTGGTTGATTTTTACCCGGATGATCCTTTATATAGCGATGCGGATTCGGGGACGAATCCTTTTAAAGTGGGGGAAAATGATGTAGCACAAGTTTCATCTGATCAAGCAGAGAGCGAGATTCTGGCGATGTGCGCGACCGCG
The DNA here is from genome assembly GCA_022495995.1 of Adenophora triphylla var. japonica. NCBI lineage: Eukaryota > Viridiplantae > Streptophyta > Magnoliopsida > Asterales > Campanulaceae > Adenophora > Adenophora triphylla. Next base: position 156,767 of record JAFEMH010004078.1, on the reverse strand, counting down.
CAGCAGAGGAGGGCGACCGCGCTCGAGGGAGGATTGGCGAAGGCGTGGTCTCGGCCCAATTGCGCGACCGCGCTCGAGGGAAGAGCGACCGCGCTGGCGAGAGACCAGAACGACGGAACAAGTGCGCGACCGCGCTCGTGAGGAGGGCGGCCGCGCTTATGACGGATTTTCAGCACTGCGTCTTATTTTCTTTCCAGTTTACGAATTATAAGTAGGGGTATTTTGGGTATTTCTTTAATTCCGTTTTAATTAGGTTTTCAGTTTTCCTAGGTCATATAAATACTTTGTTTTCATTATGGTTGAGGTAGAACTCTTATTATTGAATTACTTTTGCTTTGCAAATTAAGGATTATTCCTTGAAGTCAATATTGGCTTGTTAAACCCTATTCGTGGATTCGAAGAGGTCGAACGTTCCCTTTGAATTGTTCGTTATTTTGGTTGTTTAAGATCCTTTGACGAGGAATTATTCAACTCTTTTTCTGTTCGTTTTGTTCCGTTGCGTTTACTTGACATCAAGAAAGAATTAAAAACCATTTTGCTGCTCTTCCACTAACACTGATTTAGACGAAAGAAAACGGATAGGGTCGCAACTTGTAATTATTTCCAACGGGAAAGCCAAGAAATAGTGCCGCAACTTTTGAACCACAAAGATTAATGCAAGACAATACATTTCTAATTGGTTGTATCTTGCTTTCGCACCGGTGACTACCCTGCTCAGATAATAGATAATAAATGGGCTTCTCCCCCTTTTGGTCTTGTGCTAACAAGGCCCCGATGGACCTCGTAATGGAAACCAGAGAGTAATAGTGGGGAGCTGATTGTGGTGCTACCATAGTGTTTTCGAAACTAAGAACTTAATCTTTTCAAAGGCCTTCTGATGTCGTAATTCCCACTTGAAACTTGTTTTATACTTTAACAATTTCATCAAGGGATGATCTACTTCCGCAAGTGCGGGAATAAAATGCCTCATGTAAGATACTTTGCCCAAAAAGCTTTTGAGTTGGTTTTGAGTTTTTGGTTTTGAGTTGGTTTTGAGTTTTTGGTGACGGCATTGAGAGGACGGCTTTCTGCTTTTCTGCATCTACTTGGATCCCACTGCGGTAGACAATGTGACCCAAAAATTTTCTTTTAATGACTTCGAAAACACAATCCCTTGGGTTCAATTTCAATCGGTACCTCCGGCACCCGGTAAAAATGTTTCGTATGTCCGCCAAGTGGGACGATTCCTTCCGAGACTTTACTACTAGGTCATCCATATAAAAATCCACCATGTTGTGATGCATATCATGAAAAATAGTTGTCATTGTCCGTTGATATATTGCGCCCGCGTTTTTTAGTCCAAACGGCATGACCGCGAAGTAGAAATTGTCAAATGGAGTTATAAAGGACGTCTTTTCAGCATCCGCAGGATCCATCCTGATTTGATTACGTCTCATGCCCCGCCGTGGCGTCAATCAAGGCATCAATTGAGGGGAGTGGAAATTCATCTTTAGGGCAGGCCTTGTTGAGGTCGCGGAAGTCTTGATAGATACGACTCCTTTGCTTGCCTTTTATTCACTATAACCATGTTGCACAACATAAGTCTAATGATTCTTGAAGCAATAATGTGCTCTAATTCCACTTTAATTTTGGTTTCTAATTCAGGCTTATAAACACGGGATTGCTGCCTTACAGGTTTCGCCATTTGGATGTACGTGGAGTTTGTGTTACTAATGCGGTATCCAGACCAGTCATTTCATCATAACTCCATGCAAAAACATCTCTAAACTCGATCAAAAGTGCAATGAATTATGTCTGTTGTAGCAAGCTCAAGTTGTCTGAAATCAGAACTGGTCGATGAACGTCTCCTCCTAAGCTTACTTCTTTCAACTTTGGGCTTGAGGGCGGGGTTTATTTCTTAATTCAATAGGCTCATCCTTGATTGTGTCAACGATCTCTTCATTTTCGTGATTAATCATCATGTAACATTCGTGGGGTCGTCCCCCGCAAATGTAGGCAACTCCCCCACAAACCGTCATAAGTCACTGTCCATCGGGCATGCAGACCCGCTTGCTAGTTCTCACAGTTTCTTCCTCCTTGCGGTAAAAGATTTCGTGGTAATTCAAAGAGAATTAAAGCCTGTCGGGCAATCTTCCGCGAATTCTTCTTTGGCATTGCGAAGTGGGCTTCCATTCGAGAGAAGGGCCTTAGAGAAGGCTCTAGGATGACTTGTGTACCTCCGGGGGCTCCTTTTGCGCATTGATAAAGGGTTGAGGGGACAATTTTGTGTTGGTGCAACCAAGCTCTTCCAATCAGCACTTGGTAAGTAGTTTCCGCATCAATGACATGAACTTTTGTCGACACGTTTAAAGGAATGATAACGGACCCAAGGGTATTAACCACATTCGCGCCAAAACCAGTTATGGTTATGCTGTGCCTTTGTAAGTCCGCATCTCCAAATCCTGCCCTTTTGAAAGCTGAGTATGGAATAACATTTACTGCGGACTTGTTATCTATAAGTGCCCATTTGAACTCCACTCCATGAATTTCTGCGGTAACATAAAGGGGTCTGTTGTGTGGGGGTGATCAACTCATGTCAGAGTTCGTGAAAACTATTTCCGAAGTAAACTCTTTCCACTTTCTGCTTAGGGAGCCTCCTTCCCGCAAACAGGGCTGATCATTGTCCCTAGCTATTTTTAACAAGACTTTTGTGGATTCAAAACGGATTGCGGAATCAAACCCTAATTGATCGAAGAAATTGCGGAATTTCAGAGTATGTTGCAATGTTTTGGCCATGACTGAATCGTCTATGAGCCGGGATCATTTGACATGAGGGTGGTTTCACGGGTGATAGTTGGCAGTTCGAACACGGATACCATGTTTGCGGATTTTTGTTTTCCGTTGTTGTGGGAAGGCAAAGGGTTAGTTCTTACATTGTTGTTCCCGTCTTCCATGGTCAGGGCTCCTTTCTCTACAAATCTATTGATTATCTTTTTTAACTGGCTGCAATCCTTAGATGGATGGGTAACCCGTCTATGGTAATGGCAGTAATCTTTTTGCTTCAACATCATTGCAGTGGGTTCTTGTTGTATTGGAGGCAGCTTTACGTCTCCGCTATGTACCATATTCCGCAATGTATCCAACATTTGCCGCATCGGGAAAGGAAAGTCACGGGCTTCCTGAAATCGTAGTTTGACTGCTCTTTCTTCCGCTAAGGAATTCTTTTGTCTGCGAAATTCTGCTGCTACCACTTCCGTTGTTCGTTTGTTAAACCTTTGGAATTTGGTATTGTCGCCCCTGTATTGCCCCGCGATGGGCCAAGGAGTACGTGGCTCTACTACTGCTTTGACCATCAAGTTACTTGCAGCGTTTACCGGTTCTTGGAACGTTTTGAACTTATGGATGGCTAGGAATTGGCGATAGGTTTCATCAATTGCTTGGACACAGTGTTGGACAAACTCATCTTCAGACGCGTGACGAACTAGGTCAGAGTGATCTTGCGAAAAATCTTTTAACAAAATCTAGGGTTTTTCTCCCGTCTTTTGAACTTCACGGGCGAGCTTGAACATTGTAAGTTCTTCTTGAGCGTAAAAGAATTTGGCGTAGAAGTGCCTGGTCAGCTAACTGAAGTCATAAATGTTATCCTTATGTAAGCGGTAAAACCAAGTGTAAGTCTTCCCTGCGAGGGAAGTGGGGAACTCCCGCAAGCATAAATTGATGTTACGTGTAGGCCCAACGTTTTCAAGTACCGCTGAACGTGCTCATGCGGGTTAGCTTCTTCTCCCGTATACTTAATGAACTCACGATGTTTGTATTTTTCGGGATAAGGGTTGACAGGTAATGCAAGCTGGGTAAGGTTTTCCCGCATAATGGTCAGATGAAACGGCTGTGGTGTTGCGGGAGGAGAAGAGTGTTCTTGCTTGCTCAAAAGTTAGGAACCCAAGTGGTGGGGTGCTTCCTTTCTCGAGGAATAGTGCGGGCTTGGGTCTATATATTTTGGTTGTCAGTGACTCCCGCAACGTCATCAATACGAATGGGGTAAGTGTGGAGCTTAACTTTTCCTTTTGCGGCTTCTTTTGCGGTTGCGGCTTCGGCCTTTTCTTTTTCTAGGATTTCAATCCTTCCTGGGAGCACCTTTTGGTTGTCGTAAAGCAGCTGAAAGTCAACTTGAGTAAGAGTGAAGGTATGTTAGGCTAGGTGGGTGCTTTCATCGAACTTAGTTTCGACGAAGGGTGCATCCCTGTTGGTTGGTCCACCTTGCGGTAAGGTGCCCTCGAGTTCTCCGCATTTGTTTTGCTCGCAGTTCTCTTTGATGGTGCCATGTGAATACCACCCAGCGGAGTCGCCAAATGTGGAGGTAAGTCCTCTAAGGATGGCGTTACACACGAATCACCAAAAAGAAATGGGAAGGAGGAGCGAGAATAAGGACAAGCTAGAAAGGAGAGCACAAGTATTGCAGGAGCAGCTTAGCACGTGAGTTACTGTAGCTGATCTTAACAAATGAGCCAGGTATTTATAAGGTCAGAGCATGGCGGTTTCGTGCAGTACACGTGATGGGTCACGTGTATTACGTACCGCAAGCTGGTAAACTTCCATTTGTTAGACTATACGGATCTATGGAAGGATGTCGCGTGTCTCCTGTGGGGCCCAGTCCCGCAATTCTCCTTTTTATCCTAACCAGGCTACGTGGCTAACTCCACTATTCTAACCTCCAATCCATAGCTCCTTGATGATTCCCATTGATGCGGTAATGGAATTCCCTTTGACCTTATTCAATCACGGAAATCCTAAGATGGATTCCGCTACGTCATTAGCGGAAGGGGATGTCGTATACATATAAGTATAATTACTTGTATAGGAGAAGTCTACGAACCGTTCCGCACGTACACTGGCGCGGGTTTAAGAATATCACGTGCGGAAGCACGTGGGTCAAGGATTCGGGACACACACATTCTACAATATGCAATTTAATGTGATTACATTTTGCATTATCATTTTATGTAATTTTATGGACTGTTTATATGAGCCTTTAGCAACCATTAATGTGAGGACAAATGACACCAAGGAGACTAATCAGGCACAATAGCGAGCCCCGATATACTGAGAGTGAGTTGGGTGCTAACCCCTTCAGCCCTTCGCAACCCGTAGCATAGCCTAAACCTAGATTCCTTGGGTTTATTCCGTTTTCCATTAACACATGGAGGTGAAAACTCTTACTTCATATTTAGTCTTGACAGTCCATTTTATGACCCCAAAATAAGCCCGCTTCCATAGGATCTCGAGACTGGTCATTTTCACAATGACATCCGTTATTGGGTTTTGAACAGGGATTCTCACACACTCATTCATCTCCTTCATTATTAAGTGGTCCATGTTGGCTATGATCTTTCCCCACCTCTAGCTTGGTTATTAATGTTCATGATATCACATTTCCTAACCGGACCACTCAATCTACTCATACGTGATTCACCTTGCGAAATATATTTGACAAGCATAACCATGTAAGTTGTTGCATACTTCCAGATGTTTCTAAGTTATAAGAGTGGTTCTGGAGTGGTCAGTGGTGCAACATTATTAAGCGAAGAATGTCTCAGAAATTAGGGCTGTAAACGAGCCGAGCCGAGCCGAGCTTTTGATGTTTCGAGCTCGAGCTCGTGAACTTTTAAACGAGCTCGAGCTTTTCTCGAGCTCGAGCTCGATCCCAGAATTCATGTTCGAGCTCGGCTCGAATCAAGTTTCGAGCTTTTCGCGAGCCGGCTCGCGAGCAGTTTGCTCGAACTCGAGTATTAACGAGCCGAGCTCGAGCTTCGACTTATTTTTTGAAAAAAAAATCTGAAATCGAACGAGCTTTATCGAGCCCTAATTCGAGTTGCAATCAAACTCGAGCCTAAACGAGCCAAACTCGAGCTTGGTCTTTTAATTTGTCACTAAATATATATATTTTTAACAAAAAATTCATAATTCATCCGAGCTTTTAACGAGCCGAGCCCGAGTCGAGCTTAAACGAGTCGATCTCGAACAGAGCTCGTCGAACATACGAGCCGAACACGAGCCGGGCTCGAAAAAATGACGAACTTGAAATTCGGTTCGAGCTCGAGCTCGAGTTCGCCTCGAGCCCACTCGAACTCGAGCTTTTTTCGAGCCGAGCCCGAGTCGAGCTCGAACAGGCTCGGTTCGTGTAACAGCCCTATCAGAAATGAGCTTATAGTAGCAAGACACAACGTAGAATATTTTGCTTTAGTAGTAGCGTATGCAATAAGAAATTACATTGTGATCTAAATGTGACAAGCATGTTATGTGAAATACAATATTGAAGCGTAAAGCGTAAAGAAATTTAATGTGGTTAGAAGTGATGGTAACCAAACCTTTCTAGCTACATCCATCCCACTAAGATCATCACGAGGATCTGAGAATAATATGAATATCATGGTAAGTGTCCTTATCACCAAAGATCTAACAAAAATTAGAAGCAAGATACACCAACAAAGTGATTTCAGACGTATCCAATGCCAAGGTTTTGAGTGGCGATATGAATTCTGCAATAGGTTTGGCCTCAAGCAACAGTCGCAAAAATATCAGTAAATGAACATTTTGATATGAACATCACCTTATTTAATTATGACACTCTACAACCCATATAAAAAAGACTATTGAGTGCTATAAATGCAATGCACTTGCAAGAAAACTGCACTTTCTCTTAGGATGAAATGTATTTGCAGATGCTCCAGTTCTGTATATTGCAGTCCAGCACTTAGAAACTGGGGAATTATTTAATTTAGTCTATTGAAACAACAACAATTCTCTTGGTTGTGAATCACCGAATTGTGATGCATAAAAGATAAGAGCATTGGAATGGACTATGTAAGAACTACACATTTAGCAACAAGAAATCTTGCATTATCGTGTTTTAACTCTGCACTTGCAAGAAAACTGCACTTTCTCTTAGGATGAAATGTATCTGCAGATGCTCCAGTTCTGTATATTGCAGTCCAGCACTTAGAAACTGGGGAATTATTTAATTTAGTCTATTGAAACAACAACAATTCTCTTGGTTGTGAATCACCGAATTGTGATGCATAAAAGATAAGAGCATTGGAATGGACTATGTAAGAACTACACATTTAGCAACAAGAAATCTTGCATTATCGTGTTTTAACTCTGCTTTTGAAGAGCTATATGGACCAAGTTCTCAAGCAAGGGAACAAATTCTATGCTTTATCATGCTTATTACCATTTCTTAAATTTCAAAGAAAGAAAATTTCTCTCATTAGGAGCACCCCTGCAGCTCTTCAATAACCATTTAGGAGCACCCCTGCTGCTCCTCAATAACCATTTAGGGATCCTACAACTAAGTTCATTTCATCTTGGGCAAACTTCGCATTCATCCATTGTACTTCCAAAGCGTGTTTCACTTTTAACATTATACTTTTTTTTCTTTCATAAAAACCATTGAAATTTGGAAAATATACCATTTTAGCCACCAAAATCCGTCTCTAAATCCGTGCCTAATCCGGGCCTCCATCCGCGATTTTGGGGTTAAAATGATACATTTTCCAAACTACAATGGTATTTTTGAAAGAAAAAAAGTATGATGGTAAAGTGAAACACCCTTGAAAGTACAATGGATGAAAACGAAGTTTCGCCTTTCATCTTTTTCTAAGATTCATTGACATTATGTAAGTACAAGTATTTTACCTGGTTCAGTGTAGCCAAGTCCCTTAGCAGCTTTGACAACCTCGCTGAAGGGTTTTCCATCTTCTACCTCACTCATTACATATCCCAGTGTACCTATTCGATACAGTGTGTACAGAAAATATCAAAATGATTTGTGTAGCCATCAAAAATATGCAGCATAAGGAAGAAGACAACTGGTCTTACAACTTTCTGCTTACAGAGAAGTTTTGAAATTCAGTACCACTCAAACTCCCAACAATGAGGCGGATGGGGTCTCCAGATGAAAGCATACGATTTAAGGATGCTATGATGGGAAGACCAGCACCAACCTGTCTAAGGAAAAAAGAATGCATGAAGGGTCTCCCTTACACCAACAACTTATTAGTGAAGTCATTTTTTGTGATAAAATGTGAAGAAACATCAAGTATTTTAGATAGGAGTACAAGACAAGAAAAAGAATTAAAGCGGGGATTCATACAGAAAACATGCTCCTTCACATAAACAATAGAAACAATCACACTTTTTGATAACTGCCGTCTTTTTTGCTTCCTTGATAAGAAAAGAAGTATAATGGGTAGCACCAACACGGGAAATACCAAACAGTATAAGCAGACCATGCAGAAAGAAGAAATTAATAGAATGTCTACCCCTAAAATAAAGAAAGACGTAAAATGACCCAACAATCTATCCAATATAGCGATTCCACAAACTCAACAAAACTCTAACAACAATTATATACAGCCTCACACACAGAGACATAGTGCTATTTAATTATATTTAAGGATCGGGGGCATGCAGATAGTGCTATTAAATTATATTTTGAGAGTGGGTTGATCATAATGAGCATTCAGAAGTCGATGGTATAAGGTAACCCTTAAGGGCTCGTTCGGTAGCCGGATAAAAATAAGCAATACTGTTAATGAGGGGCTTATTAAACCACTAATTATTAATGATGGGTACTAATAATCCTGTTTACAAAAACAAAATAATGTTTGGTTCAAATAGGATTAATCATGTCTTGATGTAGTATTACATTTTATTTCCAACAATACCCCTGACTTACCGTTACAAAATATTTTTTTAACAATACCCCTAACCCACCACCACCAAATTATCAAAATTATGCTTTAAAATCCAAATTCATGTCTGCCACTGATTAAACAGACTAATGATGATGAATATGTGAAAGAGTCCAGCTCCTTAGGCAAACAAAACCTGTATGAAATCAAACTAAGAAAGCCATATGACAAAGGTACTACAGCCCAGCCGTCAAGAACTCAGCCCGATTAGTGCAAAAATACTCAAAAAGCTAAGAAAAAATTATTTCCTGGTTTGTTGCATCCTTCTCCTTTGGGGTGCAATGCAAAATTTTCAAGAACACAAAAAGCCCTGAATTCAAAAATACCAAAGGATCAAGTCCACCTTCAAGAAAGAAAGTCTTTTGGGTTAGCCTTCTCTATGCGCAAATCATGACTACCCTTCTCTGAGCCAAATTGAGAAGGGGCGGCAACTTCGTGATATTCTGCCAATTCAAGTACTCCATCCCAAAATGATCTTCCCACTTTTTTTGCCGTCACTACGAAGGAACTTTGAGCAAAAATTTTAGGTTGATTTAATTATACAAATGAAAATCTAAAACTTGTTATTGATACACCATTACTATCAATAACAAGTTTTAGATTTTCATTAGAATAATTAAATCAATCTGAAATTATTGTTCAAAGTTCATTCGTGGTAACGGCAAAAAAATGTGGGAAGATCATTTTGGGACAGAGGGAGTAATTAACTACTGCAGACTTGAACCATTGTTTTCAACTGAAATTTTTGTTTGTTCTTTTGAATTTGGCAATAAACTATAAATGTAATTAGGCACAATTGTCTCATAAATCTTTGTTCCAATATTTCCCTACTTATTTCCGGAAATGCAAAGACATGTTAAAAATAGGTCATCTTGACAGCACATAATACTAGTCATACCATTAAAAGTATATAGATGATAAAACCACTATTTAGCCACATTCATAGCCATTGAGCTTGGATATAGAAGAGGAAAGGAACTGGGCAAGTTTTAGAAGTAAGGAACCGAGCAAAATATTTCACTTCCTTTCTTTATACTCCCTCGTCCCAAATTGAATGACCACTTTTTGTCCCAAAATGAATGACATTTTGAAACTTTTTCTTCGAAAAACTGTCCCCAAATGATTTTTCCATTTTTTTATTTCATAGTCCATTATAGTTTAGAAAAACTAACAGTTTCAAAGTGAATAGCAAGAACATTTATGATTTTTTTCTATTAAAAATCAACATTTTGAAAATGACGCTTAAATTCAAAATGGTCATTCATTTTGGGACGGAGGGAGTAACACTTGATGATAAGCTACAACTCATTTCAAAGCTTATGCTGATAAAGAGAGCTTAACAAGACACGCACCCACCCAAACACGTGCACACATACACATATTTCATGACTTAACATTCTCTCTCACATGTGAACACAACTTGCACCTCGAGAGAAAATATTGAGGTGCATAACAAACCGAAAAGAGTGTTAGCTTGTGAACTAACTGGGGGCTACACATACAAGCGAGGAGGCTTCAATTTTTATTTTACATTTTTTTTAAGACATTTTTACTACTTTTTTATTTATTTTTTATTTTTTCAATAAGAAAAGGGTATTAGATGAAAATATGATAGCACTACAAAATACAAAGGACAGATAAGAAGTATGCAACAGGACAATACAATGGAATAACTCACCCTAGCAAGGAAAATAAAAAATTAGAAATCGAAGAATTCCCAGTCACACGACAACTCATATACAGGAACTCCTTGAAAATCACATATTGCCGATTTCCGATCAGGAACCAATTAAAAACACGGCTCTATTCAAAGAGAAATCAATCCTGGGCTAGGATTTTTTTTCTTTTGAGAATTTTGCTCAGTAAAATGCACAAGAGTAGCAACGATAGCGCACTGCAATAGAAAAAACTTGCATTGCTGCCCCTACCAAACCACTGAACCTAACCTGGAGAAGAGAATAAGGAATCCAGGCTGACCTCAAGTTCAGTAGCCACCAAAATAACTTATTCCATAGAAATCACGCCCCTGAAAATGAAGGAACGAGTGATAATGGTACTATGAGGAAACTAAGACATGATGGCACCAGTTCGAGAACAATTTCCTGTAAGGCCATGTTGTTGCAAGAATTGAGTTTAGGAGAACCAAAGACCACAAAAAGAGCTCTTATTTTGAATGATACTCTAGCTTCCTACATGAAGCTAGAAAGGGAAAGTGTGATGGAGCTAGAGATCGGCAAGTGAGCCAAAATTGAATTACAAGAATGATGCCCCGACCCTTACAACACAGACAGAAGCCTCAAGTGAGTTGACCCATAAGAAGAAGGGCAATAACACTTTCATTTTCCTGATCATTAAGATTATGAAAAGAACGGAAAATTCCACGCGGAAACTTGAAAAGAAAGAAATTGTTTGGGCAGAATGAACCAAAAAAAATATATGGCATAAACGAGAAAGGCAACAGCCAATGAAGTGTCACCCACCCATCATCTTCCCTGAAAATGAACGAGTCTACCATCACCTATTTGACACAACTACGAGAGAGGAGCAAAGATAAACAATATGTTATCACCTAAAGCCCTAATACCAGATAAAGATACCAATACAGTTTAAAGCCTAAGCATTTAGGGAGAGGCAGCTAGAAATGTTTATCATTCTCTAACAACATTTAGCATCAATTACGAACAACTCCAACCACATTCTCATCCCTTTATGTCAAATACAGTACCCGAAAAGAAGAATCAAAACTTGAATGGACTACACATCAAAACCAACTTTTTTGAAGAATCAACTATGAAATGGTAAAACAGGAGTGGAAATGCCAAGAGAAGTTGGCTTAGTATGAACTTAAAGCTAGAAAAGAAAAAAAGCTTGAATCCCTAGACTGACATTATTTCCTGGATCATTTCCCCATTAGTTGACCAGAAACATCACAATCCAACAGTTTTCCGGACATTGCAGGAAAAACAACATATTGATGAAACAAAAATACGTGGTAAATTAAAATATACTAATCAAATGCAAAAGACATAAGCTAAAGGGGAAACCAAATGCATGGCATGTAAACCGTCCTCCTCGGACATATGGAAAAGATCCAACTTAAACACATGTCCAACCACTGGACTTCCTACTTCACAATCAAAATCAGGGATCCTACATTTAGCAGATGTAGTTTTAGAATGTGAAATAGGAACTTACAGTTGACTCATGCCGAATGCGGCGAGGATGTAAGACCAACTTATCAAAGTCTTCCTGCAAGCAAAAGGGAAAAGGTTCTGTCAATGGTTGTTCATGAGTTATGACCTGTGGGGACTTGAATGGCAGTTGTAAAAATATATGGTAGGATCATTATTCAATCGCAAAAGATTTTTCTAATCAGATATTGGTAGGGAAAGGAGAAAATTTAAGAAAAAATTTGATTGTCATTTCTTTTGGAGAACCCAAAATATTGAAGGCTCCGTTGTTGGGCTCGAGTAAAATATCTAAGAAACAACTAAGAATGAAAGGTCAAACAAAAGATCTTCAGCAAGAAAGAGAATATAGGAAACATGATGATATATATTACCATGGAAGAAGTAAGAGGCCTTTTATTGGCTAAAACAACGCAACCCCCTAAATCAACCACCTGCGTAAGGAGTGGAATAGTATCTGAGCTTGCAGAGCAATCAACAAATGTCAAACCTGTTGCAGTATATTTCAAGTTGGTCATTTTTGCAGGATCTTTGCTTAAAACATACTCCCTCTGTCCCGGAATGATATTCCTACTTTTCTTTTTTTTTTACTTTAAATGAACTTTGAACAATAATTTTAGGTTAGTTTAATTATCCTAATTAAAATCTAAAAATTGTCATTGATAGTAGTTATAATGACGTATCAATAACAAGTTTTAGATTTTCATAAAGATAATTAAATTAACCTAAAATTGTTGTTCAAAGTTCATTAAAAGTAACAACAAAAAAAAGTAGGAAAATCATTACGGGACGGAGGGAGTATATTCCATGTAGCTCAGTATAAGAATTTAATACATTGTCACATGCTAGGACTTTTTTAGCATGTAACTTCACAGTGTTCGATTAATAAATAAATAAATAAAAACATTACTAGACCTACTTGAATTGGTATTGAAAGTTGGGCAAGTATGAACCATGTGTCTTGAAATAAAATGTGGAAATGTGAATAAATGGTAAAATTAAGGATATATTTGAACCTTTACGCTATGAGCCCACATTAAGTAACCAAAGAAGATAACTGGGAGACCCAATAAGAGATATTAGGAAACAATCGCTTGAGGTGGATTTGACTTGTAGCCAAATTATGCAGTTAAAAAGAGTGAAATATTTAATATCAAAAGGCAATGTCCGAAATGGGGAAGACCAACCAACATGTACTCCAATAATTAAAAACATGATTGAATGCCATTACAAACAGATTCTTGATTTGGACAACGCATAATGGCGAATGGATAGCTGAACACAAGTAGTTGGGAGAATCGCTGAGTTCTCCATTTTTATTCTCTCCTTGAAATTAAGTATATACTCCCTCCGTCTTTCTTGAAGTTCCACACTTTGCCATTTTGGTTGTCCCTTTTAAAGGTGTCCCCAAAAATGGAAACTTTATATTATTATTAATTCGATGTGGCTCACTTGTCTTACAACTATCCCACTCACAATTCCTACCTCACTTTTAAATACTCACAACAATCATTTACCAACATTAAACACTCTTCCTTAAAACATGCACACAAACCAAAATGTGAACCTTCAAAAAAGACGGAGGGAGTATGTGATAATAAGTTAAATGGGGTTGATAAACTAAGAGGAAGCATAAACATGAGTTTCAAGTCATCTGGGCTCAAATGTGCCACAAACCTGTTGATCGAACGAGGCGTGCAGCAATGTTTGTGACTTCTCTCAAAGATTCTGGATTCGTGAATGCTTTGCATTCGCCTGAATAACAGATTAGGTTAAAAAGAGATAGATAGATAAAGAGAGAAAAATACATAAGCATTCCAAGTAACCATAAAGTACAACAACACTAGCTCAAGGTATATGCACCCACCACAATTTCCAATTTGTCATATCCTCAAACAATCGCAATACATCATCAAAACCAACTAGCTATAGATTTCTAGAAGGAACATTGTATTAGGAGATTCAGGATTTTCCAATAGGCAAAGCTTACAAAACAAATCGAGATTACTATGGTTTAAGAGAAGAATATAAATTGCTGAGAAAAGGATAGAATTACCGAAGCCACTACACTTCAGCAAAGACAAACCATCTGACTTGATCCGGCAAACTTCCAACAAAAATGGATCATTTAACTCAGTAGTGAACACATCTGGTGCAACAAGCAACGATTTACTATCAGAAACACCGACAACCCGCAAGCGAACTCCCTGTCAATCAAGCATGATATACTTCATTATCTTCTGTCAATAAAATGGAATACTATGGGTAGCTTCATGGAGTTTCTAACATTTGATAATGTTCTAAACATAAAAATTCTTCTCTAAGAAGAATTAAATGGAGGAATGCACTATTGAGTTTGTTAATCTTAATAACATGTACTTCTACCGTCTCATAATAAATGGCGCACTTACCTTTTTGTTACGTCCCAAAATAAAGTTTCTATTCAAGGAAATAAACTTGGTGCAATTTTGCCATTGTACACGCAATGCACAAACAAGTAAAGCACATTCCTTACAAACAATGACAAGTCAAATGCGACATTTATTATGGGATAAGTAGTTAGAATATCTCTCTTTGAAGGGGAATCAGGATCAGTGCGCTGGATTCAGGATTTTTCTTCAGGTGGACGATAAGGGGATAGATGATTGTATTATGTTTTCAAAATGCTGCTTAGTGGGACGATCTGATCGGTTCATGGGGTCAAAATGGAAATTGCTATGTGAGCTACATTTAGATAATGCAGCGTTCAATCCAACGAAAATGTGATGACATAAGACAAACACTTACCACATCACATTCTCAATCAATAAGATTATGAATGAAATGAAAATTCAGACAAAACACCTTTGCCCCCAAGAACCCAAATATAAAAAATAACTGTCAAATGAACAAGGACAAATGATATAGAAGAGGAAACATCTTAAGCAATAAGCAATTACCCACCAACACATGTTCCCAGAATCGAATCCGTGCCCCGTTCCCCACCCTTAACATTCAGGGACAGAACAAAAGGTGGGATGAATAATTTTCCATGGGTTTTGTGATAACCTGAACCTCTGAAATTACCATCCCAGACGTTATTGTGCATCCCAAATTTACTCTTTCACTAAAATGATCTTGGTTCATGAGGAAACTGTCAAATTCTGTAAGGAGAATATTTGAAACACCAAGTTTCCCAACTCTAAACCTCCTTCCTCCTAAGGATGACAAGCCTGAACTCAGGCCACTAAGTGATCTCGATTACCCTCTCTGGACCCTTCCCACACAAAAAAAAAAAAAAAATCGCATGGTCCTCTGAATTGCCTCTGCCACACTAATTGGGAGTCGAACCAGATAAAGAAAATACAAAGAGGTACAAGGGTAATACAGCCGGCCAAGAGAAAAATAAGTCTCCAAGGTCCAACTAGTAAGGTAGTTATTACCTCTCTCCACCACCTGATCGAAATAGACCTAGGAATACCTCCAAGAGAAAACCCAAAATAAGATAGAGGCCACATTCCGCAAAAGAACCAGATAACCCATAAAAGGAGTATAGCTAGAACTCACCTTAAACCCCACATTAAGCTACAATGACACACTTGGCCAAATTAATAGCAAGCCCAATTGTGCTCTCAAATATCTGAAGAATCGCTAAAGCAATCTTGAAATTTCAGACACTCTCTGCTAGATACACAAATCGTATTGTTAGCAAAGTGAAGATAGGAAACCATGACAGTATCCTTAACGATCTTACACCCCTATTACCCAACATCCTCCTCCCACACAACAACCTACTCAAGACATCAGCCATAATATTCAATAGAAAAGGCTTTTGATGATCTCCCTGACCACCCCACAAGTAGAAAATACTAGTAGTCTTTATAACCCATGTAGGGGAATTTGAAAAGAGACTCTGCAATGGACCATCCCAAGCATGAAAATTTACCAAAAATCAGTAGATTTTTCCTTATTTTTGAATCATAGATTAATTGATTTTACTAATATAACCAAATACTCCCTAAATCCCTAAATGACTGTCTCTAGATAAATATGCAAGTCAATCAACAACAAAATTTAGGAGCAGTAAATTGAACGACGATCAATACACATATAATAGCAAATGAATAATTACATTTCCACAAAAAATTAAACCTAATTTTTAGATTGACAGGGTAATACAGATAACGATCATAAATCTACCTGCTTCGCGTGAAGGGGTCGACATGAAACAATGTGTTCAAGGAGTTGACGTCCAACGCCTCCGCAGCCCATCAGAATCAAAGGTATACTCTTCATCTTTATCTCTTCTAAACTTTTTGTTTACTCCGGTGACCGCCCCGCCGGTGAGGTTATTGATTCTGGTCAGTGATTAAGTGCTCTTCTTCTATTGCTCTTTTGTTGGCGCTGAGCCGCTGTGATAGAAATGCAAGTTTTACCCCCCTCATTATTCATTATTCAGTAAAGAAAAAACTAGTTTTAATGCTGTGATATTTTTTTGAGTTGGTCTTATAAAAAAATAGTTTTTTCTGACACTTAGGAAAAACGTGTTTTGTTTTTCCCGTTTGTCTATCTTGAGTTTAACAAAATGCCAGGTGTGACAAAGTCTTGAGGTGCATGTGGAGCAAAGTGTCGGTGTAAAAAAGTGCCGAGTGCATGTGGAACAAAGTGCAGTGTAAACAAAGTACCAGAGTGCGTAATGTAACAAAGTAGGTGTAAAAAGTGTCAGTATCAGTTTAACAAAGTGCCAGTGTAAAAAAGTATCAGTGCATGTATATTAAGTGTCTGTTTATAAACTAACACTGGCACTTGTTTACACTAACACTTGCACTTTGTTACACTAACACTGACACTTTATTAAACTAACACTGGCACTTGTTTTACACTAACACCGGCACTTTGATACACTAACACTGGCACTTTATTACACTAACACTGACACTTTTTTACACTGACACTGATACTTTGTTACACATGCACTGGCACTGAGTTTCTGGACAAATAAAGTTTTTAACTGGCACTTTTTTTTACGTTCACTAGTACATTTTTATCATAACCCTGGCAATTTCCATAACACAGATTAAAAATGGCGGTTTTCTTGGAGCTGGAGGACACTTTTCACTTTTCTGGGATCACAAATTAATAATGACACAAATTAATCTTACATTGTTTAGGAGAAATTCTGAAACCTCTTCAAAAACTACTAATTTATGCTCCGAAAATCTATAATCCTTACTGACAAATTACAAAAATTATACTACCACACCACTTGTAGAAAACCGTTCATTGGAGCATTACGTCAAATGGGTTATGAGCACCCATGACAAAAGACAACAATTATACAACAAAAAATCGACCCTAATGAAAAAAATAGTGGCCGTAATGGAGTTCCTAGCAACAACGATGGTGAATTGACGGAGAAAGTGGAAGAAGATTTCGTCGATATGAGACATTACAGGGGTGTCAAAGCTAAAACCCCCGATTTCCCCAATTTAAGAAGAGCGACGGAATTTACGGTAATTTTAAAACCCGTTTTTTCATAAGCTTATGAAAAAACGCGTTTTTTACAAGATTTTGGCTATTTTTTTAAATAAATGAAACATTTTTATATTGTAAGTTGTAATTTTTGTAAATAAATGAAACTTATTTTAAAATATATTGTGACATTTTTGTAACTAACTGAAATTTATTAACACTGGCACTCAAAACATACACTGACACTATTTTACACTATCACTGACACTTTTTTTATATTAACACGGATACACTTTTACACTCAGAACCGATATGATAAAACTAAAAATTAAGCTTTAAAAATGTAGAGTTGAAATTGTTAAGTTGCTAAATTTTATTACTTGAGTTTATTTGAAAACTACAAATCACTTACATCTGAATTTAATCAATATTTTAACTCAACACTCAAAAATTATTTGAATAATTTTAATGATTATATAATAGAAATAATTTCATCATAAATATAATTTGATTATATTTTTATAATATTTAAATATATTTTATTGGCATTTCCTTTGTCCGATTATAAAATTTATTTTGACTATTATGTTCAATTTGACTAAACTTTAATAAAAAATGAAGAAAATTTAATTATGATACTCTATTAAAATATTATTAATAGTTTAATATTAAAAAAATTACATTTTAATAATTATTCAAATATAATTTATATGAGAAGTTAAAATATTTCAACAAAGAAATAACACTAAAAAAATAAATAAAACATGTTGATAGGTGGATTTGAACTCATTCTCTTTTTCTCTTTTTCTTTCCCCCTATTATCTTCTTAAGACACTCATTTCTAACTTAAAATTAATAGCATTTTTTAAAACAATCTTAATCATTTAAGTGATTTAAATTTATCTTACCAAACAAGCTTAATTTTTTAATCTTTTTAAGTATTTCAAATTGAGAGCTCAATTGGGTTACCAAATAGACCTCACACTACCACTTTAGAATATACTAGTGCTACACATGTGCATTAATCACACGAGCATGAAATTATTCCAAACAAAGTTAAATTTTAATCAAATATCTATGTGAAAAAAATATAGATGAAAGATAAAAATAATATTTTATCCGCCCTTCCTGAGCTTACAATACATATTTACTAAAATGTTAAATATATTCATATTGTATAGTTTATAAAGACTATTATAATTAAAAAATTATTTTAATTTAAATAAATGAATTTAGTAATTAATCATTATTTACGAATTTTAACGTTTATGTAAAAATAATACATTTTTTTTTAAATAATTGACTATTTATTCATGGTAGCTCAAGTGAATTGCAAATTTAGAAATGTTAAAGAGACTCAATAAGTGAGTCCAACATTTGTTAGGCCATAAGCAATATCCTCATGACATCTCTCTCTCTCTCTCTCTCTCTCTCTCTCTCTCTCTCTCTCTCTCTCGCTCTCTCGCTCTTTCTCTTTCTCTTTCTCTCGCGTGTATGTTCTGAATATTTTGTCTATCATTTTATCTCAATATCTAACATAAATTTCACCGCAAAAATCATCAATTTTAAATGATATACACGTGTTCCCATTAGTATCATAAAATCCTTTAAATAGCGGCAATTTTAAATGGCGGGATTAAATGATCGTTAGCATTAGTTGGTTTTACGAAAAAATCTTGTTGTAAGATTTCAGCTTTATTTATTGAAATCAATCAATAACAATTTATATGTCATTTTGAGCCTTCAATTTGGATATTTTCATAATTATTTACTTTTCTTTTTTTGAATTGATTTTTGATTACTTGAATTTTTTTAAGGTTCTGCACTTATTTCATATTATTAATGATTAATTTTGAGAAATTAACTCATTTATTATATTTGAATGTATGTTTCGAGATCCAAATTAGGATAGTTTTTTATTTTCCCCAAAATTTTGTGTAAACATGGTGTGTATATTAATTTTTACAATTGTAGCTTACTATAATTTTGGTTACAATTTTATGCTATCTTTATGTCTATTATTTTCAACCGTTAATACATGATATTTATTAATCGGTTTATAAATAATTAAGTAATTTATTGTATTCCAGCAAGTATATTAAGATACAAATTGAAAAATTACTATTTTTTCAAATTTTTGTAAACTTTCATATGTTTAATCATCTATGTGAATATTTTATTTAATTGATCAAATTTGAAACTTTTTAGATTAAAAATATTGTCAAAAGAATATATTTGTACTATGCTTCAATAATAAACTTTTGCAATACTTTGATTTAATATTAATTGTATTTATGTTTAGTACGAAGTATTAATTTTTTTTAAAACCACAATATTAATTGTCTTAAATTAAATGACTTTAATTATCTGTTTATAAATGCTCAACATGCTCAAAAATTATTTACATAATTAATGTTGCATTTATTAAACATTGATTGAATTGTTGAGAAAATGTATTTAGACAATATTGTGGCTAGGATAGAGTTTTGGAGGGAAAAATACTCAATGCATTTGAGCTATTATATATATATATATATATAGGGGAAGAGGACGCGGCTATGGTCGTGGCCGAGGTAATGGGAGTAACAATATGCTATCCCACTTGCGTTTAAGATATTATAAGAGAGAGAGAGAGAGTATATAAACTAGAAGAGAGAGAGAGAGTATATAAACTAGAGAGAGACTAATGAAATACAAATTCTTTCTATTTCAATTTTTGCGTGCTTACAACTGAAACCAAACTCTCCTTATATAGGGAGAGAAAATGCTTAGTCAAATAAGCCAAGACAAACAACTTTTACAAAAGTAAAGAAAACAAACAACTTTTACAAAAGTAAAGATGAGATTATTGATGTCGGGTACACATTGGGCCCCATCGACACATTCAATAATGAATACAGAACAAAAATTAAAATACTTTACTACTACTTTAATAAAGCAAGATTCTTGCTGTCTAAAGCAAACATTATTGCTTGAAGTGGGTGGGTCTAATTGCCGACATGATTATTCCCTTTTGAATTTCATCCCGTGATATTTTTGAGACGCTTGAGCTGTATGAGCATTAAGTTTATCTTGAGCCTCTGTCTTTTTGACCATAGCAAATTATTTAGTGCAGTCTCTAGATTGGTCCACACGTCAGGATTTTTTCTTCTTTCCTCCTTTATTTCTATTTCAAGGAGTCTAATTTCCTCCATGAGCTTTTTCTCTCTTTTATTGAGCTTTTCAAAAGATGATTTGATCTGAGACATTTAATCTTTATCCACTGGGGCTTTCCCCTTAGAAGCCCTTGATTGCTGAGCTATTGCCTCTATTAGAGAATCCCAGATATCTTCTTGAGTAGGCTCTTCTAACTGAGTTTCGCCTGCTAGACAATTAAAAGTATTAATTGAATCCATAGATCCATGAGACGAAACAGTCTTCATTGAGTCATCATCCTTTGAGGACTGTGATGGAAAGATTTTGAGGAATTGGTTCTCCATATGATCCAGAACCTTAACCATGATTTTCTCCTCCGATTCTTTTGGATATTTTTTCTAAAAATAATTTTTCAGACTGCTCATTGAGCCTTGTTGGAATCCTTGTTCCTTAGGACCCTTACTGTGGTCATCATTGATAACAGTTTGAATATTAGCTGTCAATTTTTGAATATCTTCTGTACCCATTTTATTCCACCATTTGAAAAAGAAATTTCTTTGTATTATAGGAATATCTAGGCTATCAGAAGAGATGAAAATTGTCCATCTCCAAATCCATGGGATTTGGAATTTTACAAAAAATAAGAAAGGACATTGTCCATAAAATATTTTCTCGGTGTGTAGTTTTGAAATTAAAGGACTATTGTCACACCAAGATTATATAAATCCATAATTCCTTTTGGCAATATTTCCAAAGAAGGGCCAAATTTTGACCACCAGTTGTAAATCCAATTGGGATCTGGTTTTTTCAGAATTTCTGGATTTATAGCAAAAAACCAAGAATGTTTAATCTTGTGGTTTTGATAATAAAATACTTTAGAAAAAGCATGGATATAATCCCAATAATTAAAATAAACATATTTTCCTTTAGCTACTCTTATAGCTTTTTCTCCATTTGGATTCAATCCCCATTCTCTTGGAAGCAATATCTTATTGATATGGCATTTGCTGTAGTTTATAAAACTTTCATGATTATTATTATTGTAATGATGGGTAGTGGTTACCGATTCAGTAACTTTTAGCAAGATTTTCAAATTTGGTTTTGCTTGCCCCTGTAGGCCTGGATATCCTCTGGTTTCAAGGTATCTTATTTTTATTGACCACCCATCATTATGAGCTATCTGTATATCTTCATCCTCGATATACATGATAAATTATGTGACAGGATTCTCAAAGTATTCCTGTTCCTGAGAATTCTCAGTAACTGTTATCTCTTTGTAAGATATTATCTTACTGGATGAGGTGGAAGCAATTTCTTCCCTTCTTGGTGGTGCAGGTAATTGCTGCACATTCCTTGGCCTTGATTGGTATATTGTCCAATCTCCAATTAGAGGAACAGTTGGTGATTCTTGATGGGGTAGCATATTGTTACTCCCATTACCTCGGCCACGGCCATAGCCGCATCCTCTTTCCCTATTAGGGGTTGTCATTCTCCCTGTAAAAATTCTCGGGTTAAATAATCAGCAAGAGAATTATTTTCTCCTTTTATATATTGAATATCAAATTCGAAGGCAGAAAACTGAGCTTGCCATCCAGCAAAAATTTGTTTTGTCACAAGATTTTTAACATCTTTTTCAATAATTGATTTTGCTGAACTATAATCAATTCTTAGCAAAAATTTTTGATTTAATAAATCATCTTGAAATTTTGAAATACCTTTAATAATAGAAAGCATTTCTTTCTTAATAGTCGAATATTTCAACTGAGTGGGATTCCATTTTTCCGAAGTAAATCTGACTAGAACTTCTTTTGAAGTTTCTGGATTCACTTGTTTTAAGATACCTCCATATCCTATATTGGAAGCATCCGTTTCAACTATTTTGAAATATTTTGGATTTGCCAATGATAAACAAGGTAAACATTTTACCTTAGATTTGATTGTCCTCACGGCTTGAGAGTGTTCCTCTGTCCATGGTTTAGGACTTTTCTTTAGTCTAGAATACAGTATGACCGTATCCTTTGCTAGATTTGCATAATTGTCTAAAATATAATTTAGACTTCCCAAAAATATTTGTAATTATTTTGTATCATTTATGACATCAGAGAATTTAAAAGCAAATTCAATACTTCTATCTATAAGAATAATTTTTCCTTGATTTATTATTTGTCCCAAGAATCTAACTTGAGTTTGAAACAAATTCATTTTGGGTGCAGATATAACTAACCCATTATGAATTATCAAATTTTTAAATATTTTTAAATGTTTAATATGTTGATCAATTGTTTTAGAAAATACTAAAACATCATCGATGTACACAATTATAAATTCAGTATATGAATTAAATATATCATTCATAATATTCTGAAATTCAGAAGGAGCATTTTTTTTAATCCAAATGGTACTACATTCCATTTAAAATGTCCAAATGGGACGGTAAACGCAGTTTTGTATCTATCAGATTCATTAATTTGAATTTGCCAATATCCAGATTTCATATCAAATTTAGAAAAGATTAAAGCATCATTTAATCTATCTAATAAATCTTTTTTATTAGGAATTGAATATCTAATCCATTTCAACACTTTATTAAGTGGTTTTTAATTGATTACTAATCTAGGAACACCTCGTTCCTTTTCAGCTGCTTTATTTACATAGAAAGCAGTACAGCTCCATGGAGATTTATATTTACGAATTAATTTTTTCTCTATAAGAGAATTTATCTCATTTTTACATAATTCTAAATATTCTCGATTCATTTGAGCCGGCCTAGCCTTTGTAGGTATTTGTTTTTCATCAAAACCATCTTCATAAGGTAAAGAAACAAAGTGTTTCTTTCTATCCCAAAAAACATTGGGTAAGTCATTACATACCTCATTATTGAATTGTTGTTCAATCGATTTAATTTGATTTTGAATATTACTCTTTTTTAGTTGTTCATTTATATTTAAAATTTATATTTCTTCTTTAAGAAAACATAATTGTTTCTCTTTATTTAAAAGAACATCCCTTAATTCATTAAGCATACGGGTTTGAGGATCTGTTATAAATCTATATATATATATATTAAAGATGGTGAGGAGGGTTATGGCTTCGCCACGTGAACAAGTTTAGGCAAACTCTTGATTTTGGAGAAGCCACGTCATCACTATCCTAAAATTTATATGACTTTTGGTATTCTCCTTATTAGCTAATACTATTAGTTAATAATAATAGTTATTATATAGGTTAACTATTACTATTAATAGCATTAGTTAACTATAATAGTTACTTTATAAGTTAACTATTACTATTAATTGTATTAGTTAACTATAATAGTTACTATATATGTTAACTATTACTATTAATTGTATTAGTTAACTATAATAGTTACTATATAAGTTAACTATTACTATTAATAGTATTAGTTAACTATAATAGTTACTAGTATATTAACTATTACTATTAATAGTATTAGTTAACTATAATAGTTACTTTATAAGTTAACTATTACTATTAATTGTATTAGTTAACTATAATAGTTACTATATATGTTAACTATTACTATTAATAGTATTAGTTAACTATAATAGTTACTATATATGCTAACTATTATTATAAATAGTACTCCTTCCGTCCTGGCTGAAGTGTTCGAAAAGGACAATTGCACGAGAATTAAGGAAAGTGATGTAAGAAAAAGAAAAGTTTAAATGTTGTGAGTATGAAAAATTAAATAGGAGAGAGAATGAGTGAGAGGAATAGTTAGGAGAGAGAATGTTGTGAGTGTAAAAGTAAAGTAGGAGAGAGAATGAGTGGGTGGAATAGTGAAAAAACTTTCCTTTTTTGGGTATGAGACATTTTAAATGGGACGCCCAAAATAGAAAGTTGAGACACTTCGATCGGGACGGAGGGAGTATTAATTTACTATATAGGTTAAGTAATAGTATTATAGTTGAGTAGGTCTGCTGAGAAACGCGTTTCTCCATAACTATGGAGAAACGTGTTTTTAATAGCCAGAAGCTATGCGTTTGATAACCAGAAAAAAATTTCTGGATATCAGTCTCAAAGGGTTCTGGATATCCAGAAGCTTTGGAACGGATATCCAGAAGCCTTTGGGACGGATATCCAGAAAAAATAGATTTAAAGTCAAATCCAAGGTCAAGACCAGAAATTGCTTATTGAAGGTTTCTGGATATCCAGAAACCTTCAAATGTATATCCAGAAACCATCAAATGAATATCCAGAAACATTTTGAAAGTTTCTGGATATTCATTTTGAAGGTTTCTGGATATTCAGAAATCTTCAAATGTATATCCAGAAACATCAAATGAATATCCAGAAACATTTTGAAAGTTTCTGGATATTCATTTTGAAGGTTTCTGGATATCACTTTCATAAGCTTCTGGATATCCAGAAGCCTTGGCCTGCATTGTCGCGCGACAAGTCGGGCCCCGTTTCTCCATAAGTTACGGAGAAACGCGTTTCTCCCCAGATTTTGTGATTATAGTTACAATACTCCTTCCGTCCCATTAATAACTTCACCTTTTGCCATTTTGGGTGTCCCATTTAAAGCTTCACCTTTCCTTTTTTGGCAAAAAATATTTACTATTCCCTCCACTCATTCTCTCTCCTACATTATTTTAATACTCACAACACTATTATAATTTATTATTTCCTCCACTCATTCTCTCTCCTATTTTCAAATTTCTCTCTCATATTTTCAAATTACACTCACAACATTTTTTCTTCCCACCCATTTTCTTAATTTGCGTGCCGAAGCTAAAATGGTGAACTAAATAATGGGACGGAGGGAGTATATGTTAACTATTACTATTAATAATATTAGTTAATCATAATAGTTACTATATACTCCCTCCGTCCCGCTACAAACCGCACGGTTACTGTTTGCGCGGGGATTAAGAAAAAAAATAATGATATAAATGTTGTGAGTGTAAAAGTAAAATATGAGAGAGAATGAGTGGAGGGAATAGTAAATTATAATGGTGTTGTGAGTATTAAAATAATGTAGGAGAGAGAATGAGTGGAGGGAATAGTAAATATTCTTTGCCATTTTAGGAAGTGTGCAATTTGTAATGGAACACCCAATGAGAAAAGTGTGCAGTTTGTAGCGGGACGGAGGGAGTATATATCAAAGTAGGTCGTTAATAATGCCAATGAGTATTTAGCTTAAAGACGTACTTTTCTCGGGAAGTTTAAGGGTTTGAACCCCTACATTGTATTTAAAATGTTGTCATTTGAAAAGAAATAGGTCGTTAGTTTTTTCATTCACTTTGTTAACGTCCATAAAAAATGTTGCATACTGACATAAATTTTGACATAAAAAATAAATGACATAAAGTATGAACATCAAAAATAAAATAGCAAAAATTGCTACATTGTTAGTCACAATGCAATTTCTATTAAACTTATGTGCAACAAAGTTATTAAAATTGAACACAATTTTTCTAACTTTATAAATGTTAATATTTTGATTCATTTATAATATACTTATATTATAAAAAATAAATCATAATATTAACAAATTAGCTTTCCGTGCGAAGCACGGGTTACCTACTAGTTCAAATATAATTTCTTTACCATCTATTATGGTAGAGATTCTTGTTTGGTCAATATTATTTATTGGCATAATATTATGTAGGAAAGGAGTTTCTAATATAATTATGTGGGTAAGACCTTTTATCAGAATAAAAGATGTGGGCAAACAAATATTTTGATTACAAATATAAGCATCTGATAATTTATATTTAACTCTTAATTTATCTCCTCCTGCTTGGGTCAGAGATTGAGTTGTTTTTTAAAAGTATTTTGTAGGAATAATTCCTTCTTGTAAACAATTTAAATCAGCACCACTAACTATTAGTGTTATCTCTTTTTCTAAAATAAAATCTCTATTAATTACTAGAGTTATTCTCACAAACCATTTTTGTGATGTAACTTGTTCTAAAAGATTTAAGTATTCATTTATTTCAGTATTACTGATAGAAGCAACATCTTTATCAGTATTGCTTGTAGATGCAACATCTTGTATTTTCTTTAATTTTTTAGGAGAATTTATTTCTAACAATGTCATTCTTGTTGATAAAGCTTCATTATTTTGTTTAATCTGCGATATTTCAGATTTTAATAGGTTTATTTCTCTTTTTAAATCATGAATAGAAACATGTGTCTCTTTTACATTAGATTGTTGAAATCTATGCAAAACCTCACTTAATTGGTAAGGTGCTTCTATAATTAAAGGCGATTCTTTATTATCCTTAATTAAGGTTTTAATCATTTTTTCCTTTAAATTCGGATCTTTAATTGATTCTATTATCTTTAATGCCTTTTCTTGATCAACATTTATTACATTTAATCCATGCATATCAACTATGGATTTCCAATAATTAAGTTCATTGCACTGGCAATCATTTTTGTCCTGAGATGATGATTCAGAAGAAGTCCCATCATTTAATCATAAATCTTCTTCATTAGAAAATTCTTGTTCTGATTCAGAATTAATAAGCATTATCTTTTTTAATTGTGAACGTAATTGTTCATCTTCTATCTCATTAAGGACTTTTTTAGTCCAACATTGATTAGCATAATGTCCAATCTTGCCACATTTATGGCAACTTATTTCAAGCTTTTTTGCTTTTCTTTTTCCCTTACTAGGCATAAATGTTTTTCCCTTTTGCTTGGGCTTAGCCTTATAATAATGCCTCTTATAATTCTTTTTGTAAGGATTTTCATAGTATTTTTCTTTATTTTTATAAGATTTATTTTTCTTATAAACAATTTTATGTTTTTTCTTGACTTTAGTATTCTCTGGGGTAAGAGGTTTTCCTAAGTCAAAAGCAAATTGTTCACAGAATTCACCAAGTTGATGTTTTTCTGATAATTTTTGCTTTTTTAATTGATTTTTTAGCTTAATGTCATTACACAAAGCTAATCGTTTGTTTATACAACTACTATTTAGTTGTCCATATGTTAAATCGGAATAATTTATATTTATTCCATCATTTTTCATTCTTAAGAATTGCCGAACCTTTTCAGCAAAAAAATGAGGAAGGCATCTATAAATCTGGATTTCCAATGGGTTGCATTAGGATTGGTTAATTGATAAACTCTAGATAAAAATGTATCTTTATACCATCTAAAATAGGTTAAAGAAGGACATCTTAGGTTTTGGAGAAGTGTTTGTAACTTCTCAGTAATTGGGGTTGTTGTTCCTACAAAATGTTGTAGGATAGCAAGACACAGAGTATACACTGCATCTTCTTCCTCAATAGTGGTTACAGTAGCACTACCTGGTTCAGTTTTTACCAATTTTTTATGGTTCCTAATTTCTATTCTTTGTATCCCAGTGAGATAATTTTCCCACCAACCTCTTAATTGTCCTACAAATCCAGTTGTTATAAAGTTTGCTGTGGAACTATCACTATTTCCATGTTGTTTACAAACAGTAGAATACATAATAATTCTATGTATTACATTTATTATTTGTTTATCATTAAAGCCATCAATATTCCATTCATAAATGGCTTTTCCTGAATAAAAATTCTGGAATGACTCAGGTTCTTCAAATAGAAGATCTTGAGGGGAAGGTCTCTTGTAATAATATTTTTCAAGAGGTTTTGGAGCATATATTGGATTTAGCTCACTATTATTAGTGTTTAAATTAGCAAACATATCAGTTAACTGATTAATATCAGCTATTTTTTCTGAGGATTCTAAGTCAGTCTCAATCTCAGTCTCAGAAGGCTCATATTGACTTGATGTCCCTTCTTTGGACAGAACGCTGAGATGCAAATCTCTCAGTTTTTGTTCTAGAATTTTTACAAAATCATCAGTATTATCATCCATTTTAAATCCTTTGATAGGGACTGGAGGTTGAATCATGGGAGCATCTGTTTGAACAGATGGAGATGATTCTTCTTGATTTGATTTGTTTAATTGTTTTAATTGATCAATTATTAATTGTTGTTGGCTTTCAATATCTTTTTTTAGAGATATTAAATCTTTTTCTAGGGATATAAATTGATCTCCTAAACATATTAAAACGGTGTTTGTATAATTTTGAGATTTAATTATAACATTTAACTCTCTAATTGTTACTTGTGCAGTTTCAATTCTCTGCAGGTTTACATAAGCAGTAGCTTCTGTATCTTTATTCAAACAAATTGTTTGTTCAAGATGAAAATGTGAATTAACTGTTTCTCCTATTTTTGTCTTCCAAGATCTTTGCAAGACTAATATTTCATTATTAATATGATGTTTCATAAATCATCTAACAAAATATATGAAATATTGGGTTTTTTTCAAGTAATCATAGTATTTATTTTTAAATTCTTTTAATTCTTCGTTTGAGTATTTATTAAAATACCATTCACGAAATTCTTTATGTTCTTCTCCTTGGAATTCCTTATTGAGAATTTCTCTCATTTCACTTCCTGGAGAATAATCAATCATTTATATGAAAACTCATTTCTGACTGAGTAGGAGATTGCCTACTCTGGTTTTCGGCTTTATAAATTCCTTCCGAAATTTTATTTTGACTTATTATTATTTCTTCAACAGATTATAAATCTTCTCTTATTTGAGAAGTTGAACCTCTAGTTGCCTTATTATGAATTGTATAAAATTCACTTGAGGTAGAGTACCTAGCAGACATTGACCTAGGTAATTTTATAGTTTTTTCAGAATTAAATTTTATTTCTACATCTCCCTCGAATGTTTGAATTATTTGATCTATATTTTTATTTAATTTTGGTTCAGGTTCTATTTCCTGAGGAAGAGACCAAGTTGTTGGGAAGTTGATTTCATCCCACCTAATCAACCTATTAGTTGCTATGTTTGAAGTTAATAAATTTGTTTGGACTACGGTAAAAGTTCCTGGAAATGATACTTGTCTTACTTTTGGATTTAAAGTATGTAAGACTTTATAATAAATTCTATAGTATATTGCTATTATTTTGCTTCCTGGTTTAAAATTATAACCATTAGTATGAATTGTTAGTTGCATAGCATCTCATAAATTACTATCAGATAATGATAGGTTCAAATTAGGAGATACATCAAAATAAACTGGTCCATGACAAAGACTAATTTCTATTAAAGTTGCTAAAGAAGACTTGAAGTCTTTATATCTACCATCTCTAACATATGCCATAACGCTTGAATTTACCCCTAATAATGTTAAGGGTTTAAATGCAATTTGCACTAGACCAATATGAATATATATATATATATATATATATATATATATATATATATATATATATATAGATAGATATATATATAGATAGATAGATAGATAGATAGATAGATAGATAGATAGATAGATAGATAGATGTACTAGTAATTAAACACACATTCAATGGCACTCTTTTATATCAAAAGTTATAATAGCACCAACACACTTTACACTTTGGCCATATCAATATCAACATTTTTAAATTATATCAAAATTAAAAATATAAAAAATGATGGACGCTAATACTCTGAACTTGTCATGGCCAGAATCACAAGTGATATCCAAGGTGATAACAGCATCAACGATAGCCCTTGGGATAGCACACATACACTTCAAAAATAAAAACAATTTTGTAAAAGAGATTGCAGCGGAATAATAACACCAAATTTTTTTTCTCAAGTTATATAAATAATATAACTTGAGGATGCCTCTTAGGCAAGACTTTATCACTTTATAAAAAGAATTACACAAAGCCGAAATGGTCCCTGTAAGTACGCCAATCCATTTCGTGACCCTTTTTAGGTGCATTTTAATGTGATAAAATTTCACTAAGGGGCGTTTTGATAAATTCCCGGTCCATTCCGAGACTTCCGAAAACATTTTATAAGTTTCTCGCGAAGGAAGTATATTTTAGTATTTTTTCCGGACAAAAGGACATACAGGGAATTAATTGTTTTGGCCTTTTAAAGAATTAACTCGGAATGTTCCAGAAGCAGGTTTTGGCGCCAGAAACAGTTACGGGCGTGCCCAGTCGTGCGACAACTTGAGGCATGGAAAAGCGATACGTTGGGTCGTGCGACATTATAATCTCTTTTCCCATTATACGTTTAAATAGCAATTTCTTCTCATTTGTAAAGTAGCTCAACACAGAATACACACAACAACTCTCAGCTTCTCTCTCTAAACTCTCTCTATCTCTCTCTATCCGGAAAGCTCTCTCTCTCCTCTCTCTCTCTAAACGCAACTGCCATGGCCGCTCCCTCAATGGTCTCCTTCCCCTCAACCTAGCCTCTTCCTCACCGGAAAACAAACCCAACACCAATCCTCCCTCAACCGATGACCTCCCTCTACCTCAATTAGCTCCCTCACCGATCCAACCTCTCCCAATTTCCCTCTCAATCAACAACAACCTCCTCCTTGCCGGCAAAGCTCAAGTCCAACCTAATTCTCCCTCAATCCATTCACCGAGCTCCCTCTCAACCAAACAACAAACCGCTTCCTTAACCAAGCTCCTTCCCGTTCTCTCTCTCTCTCCAAATTGATGTCTTCTTCCTCGTTCCCGATCCTAAATCCATTCACCAGGCAACTTCCCCACCACCTACTCCGGCCAAACAACGACCAAGCCTCCCTGTTCTAAACCTATTCGCCGGAGCAACCTCCTCACCGGTGGAAGCTCAATCCCCAAATCCGTCAACCAACATCGTTCCCCTGTTCCAGCCTTAAGTCGTTAACCACCACCACTCTACCTCCAATTTCCGGCCACTCTCACCTATCAACCCCGGCCCTGTTCTAAACCTTAGCCTCTCTCTCCGTCCAATTTACACCGAAGTGGAAACAAGCACCCAAAGTCTCCCTCAATTCCCTTTGTTTCTGGTCTATCCATTTAACACGCACGTACTGGAATTTGCAAAGCTATTTGGTCTGTAATCTGAGTTCATTTCGAAGCCGATTTGAAGATCCTTCTACCTAACGTGGTTGAAGGAGCGTGGACTACGAGGGTAACGAATCTCTTCCCTCGATCTCTATCTTATATTTGTCGTTTATTTGTTTCATTGCAAACTATTCCCCGAACTTGATAATTAGGCTCCGTCCGCCTCCAATTATCAAGTCCCAACTGCCATCTCTCTGTTTAATTAGCTTGGTTTGATGCGATTGGTATTCATGATGTACTTTCGTGGAATTTGTTGTTTATTGGCCAAGGGAGTGTGGATCTCCCTATATCCACATCCCCTTGGTCAATTCATTGTGACTTCATTGTTTCTGAGTTGGATTGGTATTGTGTTGGGATTTGAATTGAGCTCTGTTGCTCCTGATTTTGAATTGTAAGGTTCCTGCAGATGGTAAACCTATGTTACGCGACACAATTGGACATTTGGAGTCCTGTGTCACGCGACACAAGTAGACCTCTGCAGAGACTATTATTTCAGTTGTAAATGTTGATCCCTGTGTTCATATTCTGTGGTATCATGGTGCTGTGGTCATTTGGTGTTCTGCGGTGTGGGTTTTGTAAAACCTCTGCGGTGCTTTGTTGTGTCACGCGACACATTTGATCCCTCGGATCTGTGTCACGCGACACAATGAGTCCTCTCGCAGCGGGTTCAATTTCGGTTGTAAGTATTGTTCCTCTTAGTTGTAAATGGGATGTGGCCTCCCGCTGGCAAATGGCTTACAAGTTGTATTTCCCCTGTTGAGCAATAAAATAAAGCGTTGATATGCATTTTATACATATTCTTGTCACACTTTGCACACACATTTGAATGATTTTGAATGTTGAACATAGAAAGACTCGTCCACGGACGAGGCGTGTTGGGTGAACTCTCGGTTCTTCCCAACACGTAACTTGACCCCCGAACCCATTTTCTATTTCTAAAAGGTTTTCAATGTTTCCTCTAAAAACGGCGTGGCGACTCCTTTATTTTATTTTTCGGGCGAGCGCACATTCAGTGGCGACTCTGCTGGGGACTTGAAACTTGTTTTTCAAAAGTGGGTCAAACTTTCGGGCTTGTTCAACATTCATTTCATCCATTTGTGTGTGCATTGTTGGTGACATTATATGTGTGTAAATGCATTTTTGCTTTGCTTTATTCATCCCCTTCCTTGCTGCCTATCTTGTTGTGCTGGGGCTTGATGTTGAGTTGTATCGTTTGCTTGGAGGCTGGGTGTTATGGGTAAAATTCAGGATTGATACATCTTGAGTTTTTATCAGCATGTCAACATCTTCACACTCGAGGGAAAGGTAAAAATTATTTATTTAATAACAATTATTTATTTCTGTTATATTTAATCACAGGGATAAAAGAGCACGTGAGAAAAGCCATGACCAACAGACTCCTTTCAACGGATCGAAGACTAAGTCAAGATGAGGATGACTTATCGAGATTGTAGGAGAGTTGGTTAGGAATTGATTTTTTCTATTTTCTTTTTATTATTTAAAGCTCATGGCTGGAGAGAAAAAGACACGAACACATATACCACACATTACACTCACATAGCTCAAGAACACGTTGTAATCCGCCATAGATTTCTACCTTGTAATTCATTGATAATACAATTGTTTGGGAAGGTAGGTGCTCATAATCACCTCCCGAGGTTTTGTGCCGGCGAGATAGTTTTCTCAAGGGTTTTCCTCATTACATGACCAAGCCATCTTGATTACATTATTGCACCAATTTTATTCCATTGCACCCTCCTTCGTTTCATTTCAAATTTCTTCTTTGTGGATTGTTTTTTACCAAAACAGTTTGGCGCACACCGAGGGGCCATTGGTTTTTTAATTGATTCAAAATTCTTACGTTTCTACCATGTCTACCCAACCTTTGACTTCCGCCGTCACCAAAGCCCTTCCTAGCAGTCTGAATCCTCAAACCAGTAACCGATTGACAACCGGAGGCCAAGAAACATTGCCTCCTCCTCCTCCTGTGAATTCTGGCAAGAAGCAGATGTCACCATCTCCTGATCTTGAGATCAAGAGCATGCTAATGCAGATGAAGAATCAGCTAGATCGTCAACAGAATAGCACCTCCGTGATAGCCGAAAGCTTGATCAAGGTGCAAAAGGAGCAGGAGTTACTTTCCAAAAGAATGGATAATGTTTCTCCTTACCGTCCTAGAGTCCTTGATTTCAACACTGGGGACAGCCCTCAAACTTTCAATGAATTCCTACCAATGGCTTCATCTATAAGGATGTCAATATCTTCCCCTCCTGTTACTACTTCTGTGGCAATGTCAACACCCTTAGCTACCAGTGCCTACAGGATGACCTTTCCAGAAGGGCCTATCTTCACTAATAGCACCGTTCTGACATCCTCTACAGATAATGTTAATCCTTTCATTAATTTCAATACTAGTTCTGCTTTAGATAATCTTGCTCGTACCACTAACCCTTTTGCGGGAACCTACGTTGCGAATCGGCTTCGGGAATTGAGAGACATGATCATGAATGTGCACAGTGTCACCCCGCCTATCCAACAAGTCTCCCCGACATGTTACAATCAATCTCGCTTTACTCCAGCAATTGCACATGTCGACATCCCGAAAGGATTCAGCGTTCCTGCCATGAAGTTATATGATGGAAGTTCAGATCCTGAGGAGCATGTCTCCCACTACCAAGAAAAGATGGAGATCGTTCGCATCCCGCTCCAGTTTTGTGAAGCTTGTTTGTGTAGAGGATTCGGTTCAACATTAGTAGGCCCGGCATTGAAGTGGCTGATCCGTCAACCTCCTGGTTCTATTGGCTCATTCGCTCAACTTGTCAACCTCTTCAACAATCAATTTTCTGGCAGCCGGCA
Source organism: Adenophora triphylla var. japonica (assembly GCA_022495995.1). Taxonomy (NCBI): domain Eukaryota; kingdom Viridiplantae; phylum Streptophyta; class Magnoliopsida; order Asterales; family Campanulaceae; genus Adenophora; species Adenophora triphylla. Next base: position 122,525 of record JAFEMH010004078.1, on the reverse strand, counting down.
ATTTGAAAAGCTCACCAGCGACCTTTATCGTATCACTCAGTAACCCACGGAAGCATTAAAAGACTTTGTCAACAGGTTTAATAAAGAAGTCTTGGAGATTCCCAACCTGGACATGGCAACAGCTGCAGAAGCCTTCAAAATGGGCTTGAAGAAAGATTCCCCTTACTATGAGGATCTGGTGATGAACCCGTGCAAGAAAATGGAAGATATCCGAAATTGGGCCCTAAGATTTATCAGGCTGGAAGAAGACAAGATGCAGCAATCCAAGAATCTTGACAAAGCTTCAACATATGACCATCTGACGGGAAGATAGAATCATCTCACCAAAGACGAAACGAGATCTAGACCATACCACGAAATGACCATAACAAAGTCAATTGTGTGGAAGATGATGGAGATGATGATGATATTGAATCTCCCAAAATTTCGATTATTGTTTTGTTGATGTCTCGGGTATTTTGTGTGCAATGAGCAATCTTGGAGATAAAGCTAGGTGGCCTCGAAAGACCGACAAGCCATCCGGATGGAAGGACAAATCCAAATGGTGCGCCTATCATGAAGATTTTGGATATCTTACCGAAGATTGCATCGCCTTGAGGAGAGAGATTAGTTACCTGTTGTCTAAGGGACATCTTAAAGAGCTCCTTGGGAATCGCAAGACCAAGATGGAGAGCAAAGAACCCGTTGCAACCAGACCATCATCTCCTCCACCGGTAACAAAGGTAATTAATATTATTAGTGGTGGTTCTGATATTTGTGGTACTTCTTATTCTGCAGCTAAAAGATTCGCTAAGCAAGCTAAGGATGAGAAACCCGAGAGATCCTCCAAGATGTCACAACTCACATCTCAAGATGTCATCTCCTTCGAAGAAAGTGACCAGGACAATGTTATGGATCCACATCATGACGCCTTGGTCGTTGCACTTCAGATAGCCAACTGCAAGGTCAGACGTATCCTAATAGATGGGGGCAGCTCCGTGAATCTCATCATCTTTGGATGCTACGAAGGAAATGAAGATCCCTGAAGACAGCATTGTAAAAAGGACCTCGGTGCTCGTGGGTTTCAGTGGAGAAACCAAAAGTACAGTGGGTGAGATTACACTTCCAGTCTACGTCGAAGGTATCAATTCCACGGAGAAATTCTGTGTAATCGATAGTACAACTTGTTATAATGTGATCTTGGGAAGACCATGGATCAATGGAATGAAGGCTGTACCATCCACCTATCACCAATGTGTCAAGATGCCAACACCTTGGGGAGTTGTCAAGGTTTACAGCGATCAATAGTCAGCTAAAGAATGTTACATGACTTCCATGAAGGCGTCAACGACCCCTAAGATGGCATAGCAATTACAGAGAAAGGCCCGTAAGGTTCTGGAGGCGAAGGAACATAATTTGAAAGAGATACTCTTAGATCCCTCAAACCCAGATCTCAAAGTGCTGGTTAGCCAAGATGTTCCAGTAGAAATAGAAGAAGACCTTATCAAACTCTTACAGAGCAGAATTAAAAGCTTCGCATGGAAACATGAAGATATGACAGGCATCAGTAGGGATGTAATCACCCATAAACTCAACATCGATCCATCTTTCAGACCGATCCACCAAAAGAGAAGAAAGTTCGCACAAGAAAAGAATATTATCATTCAAGAAGAAGTGGATAGACTACTCAAAGCTAAAATGATCAGAGAGGTCGAATACCCAAGATGGCTAGCAAATGTGGTGGTAGTAGAAAAGAGGAACGGAAAATGGAGAGTTTGTGTTGACTTCACAGACTTAAACAAGGCTTGTCCAAAAGATCCTTTCCCCTTGCCACACATTGATACTCTGGTAGATGCTAATTGTGGACATGAAGTTTTAACTTTCCTAGATGCGTCTTTAGGATTCCAGCAAATCCAGATGGAGCCATCCGACCAAGAGGATACCGCCTTCATCACCTCAACAGGTATTTATTGTTACATTGTAATGCCTTTTGGACTAAGAAATGCAGGTGCTACATACCAGAGGCTAGTCAACATGATGTTCAAAGAGCAGATTGGGGACACTATGGAAGTATACATCGACGATATGGTGATAAAGTCAAAGAAAGCTGAAGATCATGTTCGAGATCTTGCTCAAGCGTTCGACATCCTAGACAAGTTCAACATGAAGCTGAACCCAGCAAAGTGCAATTTTGGCACGAAGTTCGGGAAATTCTTGGGCTACATGGTGACACAAAGAGGGATAGAAGCAAGCCCGGAGCAGATCAGAGCAATCATCAACTTAACGTCACCCAAATCAATAAAAGATGTTCAAAGATTGACAGGGAAGGTGGCAACATTGAATCGATTCATCTCAAAATACTCAGACAGGTGCAAACCGTTCTATGACATATTAAAGAAGAATTCTAGGTTCGAGTGGACTGATAAGCATGAACAAGCCTTTCAAGATTTGAAGCTGTACCTATCAACACCTCCCCTTCTTTCAAAGCCTCAAGAAGGTGAGCCATTGTGTGTCTACTTAGCTGTCTCTGAAACCGCAGTTAGTGCCGTCCTGGTACGTGATCAAGATGGCATCCAGCAGCCAATATACTACGTACGTAAAACATTGCTCGATGCGGAAACCAGGTATTCACACCTTAAAAAATTAATATTAGCTTTAATTTCTGCTTCAATTAAGTTAAGGCATTATTTTGAAACTCATGTTATTGTCATTCGTACTAACTATCCAATAAAAAGTGTAATGAGAAAACCAGAAATGTCAGGAAGGATGGCCAAGTGGTCCGTTCAATTAAGCACTTATGACATCAAATATGAGCCTAGAACAGCGATAAAATCACAAGCACTTGCAGATTTTGTGGCAGACTTTAGTCCAAGTATGCAACCTGAAGTAGAACTTGAGGTCCAACAACTCCAAGACGGGGACACCACGAGGGTGTGGACTCTATTCACGAGATGGTGCTTCTAATATGAGGGCACGGGGTTAGGTGTTCTCCTAAAGTCACCACAAGGGGACATCATACCCCAGGCCATTAGTTGTGATTTTAAAGCCACCAACAATGAGGCAGAGTACGAAGCCTTAATCGTGGGCCTATCTGTGGCTCTAGACATGAACATCAAAGCAATACAGGTATATAGTGATTCATTATTACTTGTAAATCATTTTAACGGTTCCTATGCAGCAAAAAATGCCAAGATGACAACTTATTTGGGCATTGTAAAAATTCTGGCAAGCAAATTTCAAGTATTCTCTTTCGAACAAATACCCCGAGAAGATAACTCTCAAGCGGACGCATTGGCCAATCTTAGATCGGCTTTCAAAAGTTTATCTCGAGACCAATATCCCAATCATACATGTTAACATCCTGTTTGTGGAAAGATTAGAACTATTCTGTATAGATGATGATATCCCTGATAATCAGATGGAGATATCTTGGACGGCACCAATAGTTAAATATCTTCAAGATGACACTATCCCTGATGATGAAAAGAATGCTAGAGCATTCAGGGTAAGGATTTCAAGATTTATATTAATAGATAATGTGCTGTTTAAGAAATCATTTGCAGGACCATATTTGAGATGTCTCGAAGCCGACCAAGCTAAAGAAGTCCTAAGAGAACTACATGAAGGATCATGTGGTAACCATGCAGTGGCGAAGCTTATATACGAAAGCTCGAGGATGGGTTATTGCGGCCAACAATGCGACAAGATGCTACCATCTTTGCCAAGAAATGTGATTCTGCCAGAGACATAGCGACATCTTGCATCGGCCAGCGAATTGCTTCATCCAATCCTCTCTACTTGGCCGTTCATGAGATGGGGAATGGATATAATGGGTAAATTGCCTAAAGCTCGGGGAAAAGTTTTCTTGCTTGCTATGGTGATTATTTCTCTAAATGGGTTGAAATTTGAATCCTATGTGCAAGTTCGTGATAAGGAAGTTATATCCTTTATTAAGAGAAATATATTTAGTAGGTTTGGCATCCCATCTGAAATAATATGTGACAACGGCTCTCAATTCATCAGCAAGAAGACCCAAGATTTTCTCACTAGGTGGGGAGTTAAGATGGTGACATCTTCACCTGTCCATCCTCAAGCTAATGGCCAGGCAGAATCAAGCAACAAAATAATCATCAATAACCTAAAGAAGAGGCTAGATCAAAAGAAAGGAAGATGGGAAGAAGAGCTTCCCTTTGTCCTATGGGCAGATAGAACCACACCAAAGAACGCAACAGGTCAAACCCCCTATTCTTTAGTGTTTGGAGCGGAAGCGGTCATCCCAGCAGAAGTTGTCATCCCCACTGCCAGATTCAAGATGGTGACACCTGAACAAAATGATGCCAACCTAAGTCACGATCTAGACACTATTGACGAACTAAGGGACCTTGCTAAAATCAGGATAGCAGCATATCAGCAGAAGATTGCAAGATCCTACAACAAGAATGTGAGGTTGCGAAAATTCCAAGTTGGTGATCTAGTCCTGCGTAAGGTGTTTCAGAACACAAGAGAGCCCAATGCTGGAAAGATGACTCCCAAATGGGAAGGGCCATACCTAGTGGATGCTGAAGCAGGTAAAGGTTCCTATTGGCTATTGACTCTAGAAGGAGCAAGGATTTCCAGAAGCTGGAACGCAATCCACCTCAAAGCCTACTTTATGTAAGTTTGCGTGATTATTTTACAATGCAAATAAAACCAAGGTACGATCTTTACCATACTAAGTTCAATAAAAGTACTTGTTTCCATTTTTATTCTATTCTTGAATAATTACTGACTTAAGCATCGGAGGGGCGTTAGCTAAGCTAACGCCCACCTCTAACATGTTATCGTTTTGCAAGGAAATAAGAAGCATTAGAATAAAACTCATTGGTTAAGATGTAAGCATCCTCCCAGGAACTTAACATCTTAAATCAGGTACGGACAATCTCTTACTCTTTATTTAATAAGTATTCTTATAGTTCTTTTATCAAATAAAATGTGACATCAGAAAAGATGTCGAAATCTTTCATTAACTTGTTATTTTGAAAGAAATAGAAGTCTCCAAATTCAGTACAATTCCTCGTGAATACAACCGTTTTGAGACTGGCCATCTCACCTCCGTTTAAGGTACTTAATCCCTTCAAAGGTTTAAAGAAATTACTTTCTTTCACCGCTTTAAGGTTTAAACACCTCGCCAGGAGCGCACGATGTCAACCTTGATTGAGGTGTGTGGTGGGCCCGTATGTTTAATATATACGAAATACCCATCATCACTCAATCAATGTGTTAGACCCTAAGATCTTTACAAATGGTTATGACACTTACGTGTCATCTAAGTACAAATGGTTATTGACATTTACATGTCAATCTACGTAATTGCAAAGGATTTCTACATCCACTCGCAAGTTGTTACCATCTACGAAGAAGTCAACATATCAACCTCTTAAAACATTTTTCATGAAGATACTTGGGGAAAGTTTTTCTCAAAACCCAAGTAAAGATTTTTCTGCAGAAAGCATAAAAAGTGTTGGACCAACCCAACACTTGAAAAACATATTGTCTTGACCTTTATGGGTCCATTACAAACCAAAAAAATATTGTCTTTGGGACACAGCCCATTTAAAACCAAAGTATTTCACACCAAATTTTTCAAACCAAAAATTCTTACCATGTTCCTTCACGGGGTGGCTACTGCCGCTGATGTTGTTACTCCTTCCTTCAAGTTGTCATCACCTTTTGCTGCAGAAGATCCTTCTCCTATATCCTCTCCTTTAGCCTCCAAAGTCTTCAAGAGGGAACGTTGTTGCTCAACATTCCACTCTGTGTGCTTCCCGGCATAGAACTCCTCCATCATTTGAATTTTGATTGCAATCATACTCTGAGCAGCAGAAGCCATCATATTCTTCTTCAAATCCTCAATCTCATGCAGCTGTGTGTCTTGAAGAGAAGACATCCCTGTCATCAAGCTTTCCACTTCCTTCTGCAAATCTCCAATCTTCTTTGCCCCAGCTTCACTCTGTTTCTTGAATTGAATATTTTCCAGCACTAGCTTCCTATTTCTTTCCTCCAGACTACTCATTTTCGCCTTAGCAGTATCAATACCCTATAAAAGCCAAAAAATTCAAATAGTAACCTTAAGATACATTATTCATTTAGGAATATATTAGAAACTCTGTTTTCATAGAAACCTACCACTGCAACCCTCGCCAAAGCCTCTTCTGCATCTCCTAAGCCCGTTTCATCCAAAATAATTACCTCCTTAGAACTGCTCTTCCTCTTCTTTACCCTGGCTCCAACAGAAAGTGCCTCCATCTCCCTTTTGGGCACCAACAGTTGATTGCTCGCTTGGGATTGACCCACAAAGTCCTGAAGGTCTTTAAGAGAAAAAGCAACAGTTGATTTTGAAACTTGAGGTGATGACATTTCTAAGGAACTTTCTGAAACTTCAACCGGATCAGAGGTAGTATTTGATGTTACCTTGGACCTGATTGACCTGATTCGATTGGAGGACCTCCTCTTATCTACTTGAGGAGACAATTTGACTGAGGGAGCTTTTATTTTTCTCTTTTCTTAAGGTTCGGCTGGGATGAGAGTAACCTTGGGAATGCCTTGATCAAAGGATGAAACAGGGGCAGCAGCTGGAACTACGGCCATTATGGGAGGAGAAGAGCTTGGTGTAATCATGGGTGAAGTCTCCATGGCTTCACGAGAGGCTGTACTAGGGGCAATACTAGGAGATATGTCCATTTGGTCGGTGTTTGAGGGTTCGGTTGATGTTTTGGATGGAGATGCCATGGTCGGATTTTGGGAATTTTTGAGAGCGTATTTTGACCTAGATTGGGAGAGAGACGATGACGCTGAAACGGGTTAAAAAGAGGAGAGAGAGACGGTTACAGAGAGATAAGAGGAGTTAGAGAGAAGATAGGGAGATTAAAGAGGAAGAAGTAGATAGGAAAAAAAGGTTTAAATTGATTTGACATGTTAAACCATCCCATCTTAAACCCTATAAACCCTCTCAATATCCCTATATTAAAAAACTCCTAATTAACCTTAACCACTCATTTTAATAAACCTCAACAACCCAAAATAACAACCGCCTGGCTGTTTAAAAAATAAACCAATTTTTTTTAAGTAAAACGAAAATAAAAATACTAAGTAAACAAAATTTTTGTAACCATATCCGAAAATGATGAGCACAAATATCAAAATAATAAGGATTAGTTACTCAACAAAGTTTACTAAAAAATAAAGAAAACTTGTTGAATACGTTTTTAAAATCGTAAACTCTTTAGTTAAAAAGACTTTCAGATTTTAAGAATTTAATCAACAAATTTCAAAAATAAGAAATAAAAAACTAATATAGCACACTAATGTGTTAAGGCAATGATGGTAACACCTAGGATAATACATGTGATATAAATCCCCTTGATAATTTTTTTTCATTTTCAAGCATTTCAGGCATAACAAGCTTAGCCATTTTCAGGCACTTCAGGCATAACAAGCTGAGCAATTTTCATGCATTTTTAGGCATAGCAAGCCTATTCTTTTAAGTACATTGCTTGTTATAAAAGATCAATACACTTTTTTAAACAAGGAAGCATCGTAGTAACGAGCTCCGTGCCCCGAGTTTTATTTCAAGTGTAAGGATAAAGTGATTTATGCCTTTCAAGTAGGGTACACTGTAGTAGCGAACTCCATGTCCCTAATACTAAGCATAGATCACCTCATACATTCTCATTGGCAAGAGTACATCGTTGCAGCGAACACCGTGCCCCGAGCTCGAGAGAATAGTATGGAACAAAATTGCCTTTTTATTTATCACATACGAATATTAGTGACTTTGTCACTTTAAGCATACGAAGGGGAGTGATATCAAACATGTTAACCTAAGTAATAACCTACCATAACAAAAAGGTCAGCATGTGCCATGGTTAGAACTAAGCTAACCAGATTAAAAGAATATAAAAGCAATTTTTTTAAAATAAACAGAAAAAAATACACTAATATACAAGTATTACCCTGAGTGATAACATCATCTGGTGTAGCACTGACAAACAGACTCAGAGATTACAAAGACCAAGAGATCTTTTCAAACTAGAAAATCTCTCGTGGTCTAAGGCCTTGGTAAAGACGTCATCCAGTTTATACTTAGTATCAATATGATCAATGCTAATTAGGCCTTTATCTACCATATCTCTAAGAAAATGATGACGTATATCTATGTGCTTAGTACGGAAATGCTGAACAGGGTTTTTTGAAATGTTGATAGCACTCAAGTTATCACAGTACATAGTCAATGAATTACTTTCTAGGCCATAATCATCTAGCATATGTTTTAGCCAAATAAGTTGTGAGCAACAACTACCAGCTGCAACATACTCAGATTCAGCCGTGGAAAGAGAGACAGGGTTTTGTTTACGACTATACCATGAAACTAAATTGTTACCCAAGTAAAAATACCCCTACTAGTACTCTTCCTATCATCCATATCCCCCGCCCAATCCGAGTCGCTAAAGCCTACCAAATTGGTATTAGTATCCTTACTAAACCAAATCCCTAATTCACTTGTTCCCGAAACATATTTAATTATTTTTTTGATAGAATTAAGGTGGGAGATTTTAGGATTGGCTTGATAATGTGCACAGACGCACACGCTAAACATGATATCAAGACGACTAGAAGTGAGATAGAGAAGGCTACCTATCATGGAACGATATAAAGTAGGATCAACATCCTCACCTACTTGGTCTCTACAGAGTTTAAGAGATGAACACATAGGGATTTTCGAACTCTTTGCCCCTTCAAACACAAACCGTTTCACTAAGATTTTTGCATACTTGCTTTGAGAGATAAATATCCCTTCACTAGATTATTTCACCTGCAAGCCTAGAAAGAATGTTAACTCACTAATCATGCTCATTTCAAATGTTGACGTCATAGCCTCTACAAAATCTTTTAAACAAGTTTGAGAAGTAGAGCCATAGACTATGTCATCAACATAGATTTGAACAATGACTGTTTCCTTTCCATGCCTTAGAATGAATAAAGTCCTATATGCTTCACCTCTTGTAAAACCATATTCAATTAAGAAAGAGGTTAGGCGACCATACCATGCACGTGGAGCTTGTTTCAAGCCATATAAGGCTTTATCAAGTCTATATACGTGGTTTGGTAGATGAGGATCTTCAAATCCTTTTGGTTGTTCAACATAAATTTCTTCTTTTAAATAACCATTTAAAAAGGCAGCTTTAACATCCATTTGAAACAAGGTAATTTTTAGATAACAAGCTATTGCCAAGAGGAGTCTTATGGACTCAATTCGAGCTACTGGAGCAAAGCTCTCGTCAAAGTCAATACCTTCAATTTGTGTGTAACCTTGAGCTACGAGACAGGATTTGTTCCGAATAATATTTCCTTGCTCGTCCGATTTATTTTTAAAAATCCATTTTGTACCAATTACATTAGTGCTATTGGGACGTGGTACTAAACACCAAACTTTGTTACGAGAAAATTATTCAAGTTCCTCTTGCATGGCATGTATCTAAAAATTATCTTTTAAAGCTTCAGAAATATTTTTTGGTTCTAAAGAAGAAACAAAACAGGAATATTTTACCTTATGGTATGTGGTGGACATGCACACATACCTCACCATTTCACGGTTACTAAAAGGCTCATTGTTCCTTGTTCGTACCCCTTCATTTGCTTCTCCAATAATCTGAGAAGAGGGATGATCTCTTCTGATCCTAGCTGGTGGATCCCTTCTTAAATCTCCATGCACATCAGTATTATCATCAACCTGTTCGTCATTCTCAGCTGCTGGACTGTCTTCAGGTGATACCGAAGATGATATCCCTTCAGTGGCAACACTCTGGACAGCATCCGTGGTATCACTTGATTTACTTTGTTCCTCCAGCTCTTCCAGCAATATCAATGGAGATTCTTGCACTCCATCACCTGTAACACTTGTTAAGTCATCAAAAACAACGTTAACTGATTCTGGTATGGTCTTTAACCTAAGGTTATAAACCCTATATGCTCGACTATCCTGAGAATACCCAAGAAATATAGCCTTATCACTTTTAGAGTCAAATTTGGCTAAGTAATCCCGATCATTTAGAACAAAACACACACACCCAAACGTATGAAAATAATGAACTTTTGATATCCTACCATTCAAAATTTCATAAGGTGTCATTGTAGTACAGGGTCTTAGAAAAACTCTATAGGCCGTGTGGCAAGCCGTATTTAAGACCTCAGCCCAAAATCTTTTTGAAAACAACATCACACGAGCCATTTCAAGTAAGGTCCTGTTTTTTCTTTCAGCCACCCCATTTTGTTGAGGTGTTTTAGGAGCAGAAAATTCATGTTGAATTCCTTTTAATTCACAAAAGGTTGAAAACAAAGAATTATCAAACTCCTTTCCATGATCAGACCTTATTCGCGTGATAAGAGCACAAAACATGTTTTTGATTTTAGCATGTAAGATCTTAAACTTTTCAAAAGTTTCTGATTTTTCTTTCAAAAAATACACCCAAGTAAATCTAGAAAAATCATCAACTATGACAAAAGTATATCTCTTACCTCCTAAACTTTCTACCTCAACTGGACCCATTAAATCCATATGTACAAGTTGAAAACAGTGGGTGTGTTCCAGAGTACTCCTCATGGTGTTGGGTAGCACTATGGGCAACAAGTGTCTGTTTACCTTTGAGACAATCTTCACATATGATTTTCTTACTTATGTCCAGACTGGGTATACCATTTATAGCTTCAGCCTTAATAAGTTTTACAATGTTACGAAAATGAACATGACCCAACTTTTGATTCCACAAGGTAGCATCATCAATTCTCACAGAATGACACACTTGTTTATCCTCAACAAGATAACAGTTATTACTTGACCTAATACCTGACATAACACAGTTATTGGTACAATAAAAAACTTCACAAGTATTTTTATTGAATTTCACTTCAAGATTGTCATCACAAAGTTGGCTAATACTAATTAAATTAGTTACAAGTCCATCAACATGCAAAACATTTTTCAAAGCAGGAAATCCAGGTATATTCAAAATGCCTTTTCCTACTATATTACTCTTGCCACCACCACCATATGTTACACTACCACCTTGAATAGGTTCATATTCCTTTGAAAACATTTTTGTTCCCGTCATGTGACGTGAACAACCACTATCAAAATACCATGAACCTTCAACATTAGTTTTTAAGGCAGTGTAAACAACATCACATCTCAGGTTAGACTTAGGTTTCCATGCTTTCCTACTTCGATAATATCCCTTCTGACTGCAAGTGATATCTGACGTGCTAGGCAACACTTCAGGTAGCACTGAGGAACTGGACTATTTCTTTAAAAGTGTTTTACAGTCATTTTTCAAATGTCCAGTAGAGTAACAATAGTTACATACTTTACCTTTGTCAGAAGACTTATCAGAAGACAATAGTTCAACATTATCTCTTTCTTTAACAAAAACTATTTTATCTTCCTTATTAGCTAAGGTAGATGTAATAGCATTTAAAGACTCTTGAAAACCCATGCCTGCCTTGAGTGGTTTGCTCAACCTAATAATTTCATCCAGTTTGGAAGAACTCGTGTTGAGTTTCTTAAAGGTGACCTCGGCTAGAGTAAGCTTGGCCTTGACTTTGTCCAGCTTCACATCCTTCTTTGTAGTTGAATTTCCAACCTAGTCAAGCCATTAGTCAGATTTTGAACTTCTTTGGACAGAGACACCACCTTCTTGTTCTCTTTCTTCCACTCGTCAACCAATTCTTTGGAAAGGTCCTTAAGATCGCAAATGAGTTCATCCTTGATGAACTCAATAATTTGTTCACCCTCTTGTGAACTACCTGTATCCATGTTAACAGAACCCACAAAACAAACAACATTAATTAAATTAAAATCTGTATACCTGCAGGATGATATCTCGGGTGCTATCCCAGCTTGGATATCACATGAGGTATCACTGACAGTGTCCGAGTCTCAATTTGTGACCACCATTGCTGTTTGATCTGAGTCTTCAGATTGATTGGTCTCCTCATCTTCATTGTCACTGAAGGATACCCATAGGTTCTTACCCATCTTACTTAGAGTGTTAGCACACTCGTTAGAGTAATGACCCCACCCAGAGCATGCGTGACATTGAATTGATTCAAGGTACTTCGAATTAGATCTAGATTGATCTGATGATGCTCTTTTTATGGGACCACCTTTCTAAGTAGATGGAAATGCCCTCTTCAGCATTGAATTGTACACCTTGGTTTGTTGCTCTTTAGCCATAACCTGCACATTTTCTTTGTTAAACTTTCGTAACATAGAATTATATTTCCTAGCAAGCAAGGCAACACTAGCATCTTCACCTAATTCCTCAAAAATTTCGTCATCCTCATCAGTTGGTAAACTAGAGGATTGAACTTTTAAAGCAACACTCTTGCCTTTAGAAGCTTCACTTTGCTCAGCAAGGTTTGACTCAAAAATTTTTAAAATGCTCATTAAGGAATTGATGTCCATAGTAGAAAGGTTGTGAGCCTCTTCTATAGATGAAACCTTCATATTAAAACGCTCAGGGAGAGTTCTAATAGCCTTTGAAACCAATTGTTTATTTGTAAAAGGTTCACCTAAAAGTTGACACTCATTAGCTATGTCAAACAATTTTTCAAAATAAGAGGAAATGGTATCATTTTCACCCATTCTCAACCTTTCAAACTTGCCAGTAAGACCTCTAAGTTTGTTTTCACGGACACTAGAATCACCTTCACAAAACCTTTGTAAAATATCCCAAGCTTCCTTAGCTGTGGAACTATTTTGAACAAGTTTAAAAATGTGCATGTCAACCCACTCAAAAATAGCATTAAGAGCTTTCTCATTGTTGTTAGCAAGGACAATCTCTTCATTAGTCCACTCGCCTTCAGGTTTAACCTGAATATCACCATCCTCATCAGGAGGTAACAGTGGAAGAGTATATCCATTAACTACAGATCGCCATGCTCGAAGATCAATTGATTTGATATGCGAGCGAAGACGGATCTTCCAATATGCATAATTCGAACCATCTAAAACAGGAAGACGTTTTTGGTTTGGATTTGCAGGATCAAAAGCCATGACACCTAGACCAAGCACTTAGTAACATCAAGTGACCTGCTCTGATACCAATTGAAATTGTCACGGCCAGAATCACAAGTGATATCCAAGGTGATAACAGCACCAACGATAGCACTTGGGATAGCACACACACACTTCAAAAATAAAAACAATTTTGTAAAAGAGATTGCAGCGGAATAATAACACCAAAATTGTTTTTCTCAAGTTATATAAATAATATAACTTGAGGATGCCTCTTAGGCAAGACTTTATCACTTTATAAAAAGAATTACACAAATCCGAAATGTTCCCTACGACTAATACAAGGTAAGCTCTATGGAACAAGAGATAAAGAACGGAATCTAGTTCTAGCCTACACACAACTTGATACCAAGGTAATCAAGTGCGTAATTACAAGGGAAGATGGATGAAAAGAAACAAACAAAGAACTCTATCTCTCTGTGCTTCGAAGGTGTGTATAATTGGCAAATCTTGGCATGTCTTCAAATGAATCCTTCCAAGCATATTTATAGTCTTCAATTACTTGAAGTCTACTCAAATAATCAGCCTTGGGGCTGTCTTGGACGTTAAGGAAGAGTGGGGAAGTGGTTGGTGTGTTCCTCAATTCAAGCGCCCACCTTCCTCAATTATATCAACCGTGTGCTTGTTATCCAAGTCCATATATCAACGCCTTGTACTCCCAAGCTTTCTCCATGATGTACACTCTTTGAATCAGCAACAACTCCTTTGAATAAGTCTTCCCAAGATTTTAATATTGTTGACACAAAGAAGCTCTTAGAACGGTTTATGCATAAAATGTTATTTATGCATAAATCTTTCTTTTCCAAATTCCTCCACGTTTCTAGCTTATTCTCCAATCATATTGCAACCTGAAATATGGACATACACCATAGACTATACAAATTATATTAGCACATTAGTACATAAATTAATAAACAAGAAATGTACAACTATATAAATTCCAGCTCAGGAAATCATATGAGATATCATCTGGAATCTGGAAAATAATTCAGGATATCACCTGCATTTTACACTAACATACTCGATCAAATCTTAGAGTGTTCAGTAAATTTAGCCAAATACAATATCACTCATTTCAGTTCGGAAACTAATCAGTGGGGCCAAAAGTAAATTTTATTGCAACATTATTCAAATTAATCACCTTTATTTTATTTTATATATTCAATGTGAACGGTATAAATCGAGGTACGAACGTGGATCCGAGATCGGGCAAGGCCAAATGGATTGGGCCCTAAACATAATCCACACAAGTCTCATATACGACGAAGGGAGTGGGTTTTCCCTACCTTCCTCGTACTTGCCTCCTCGTCATTTCCCCTATGTCGGCATGGATATAGCAGGCGTATAATGACAAAGGCCCAAATAACACCGAGGAAGGCCTCCCTACAAGGCCGAGCAAATCTCCATTGACGACGAGGATACCTCCTCGGCTATCAAGCAAAGGAAAAGGGTTTCCCCATTCTCCTCATATCTTCTCCTCGTCATCATCATGAGCCGACCTGATCACGATGACGAGGAGCCTCCTCCTGGCGCACATGCACTGCGCTTATTCACTCCTACTCAAGCATGGACTGTGAACAGTTATAATTCCCCTAGGATTATAACCATATCTCACACAAATTCAGGTCCAATAAGGATTCAACAATTATATTCCTACTTGGAGTAATATCTTATCCCTTAGCAATCCTATTCAACATGGATTATACATTGCTATACCTATAAATACAAGCCATAATTCACATATTTTGGTATGTTATATTTTGACTCTCAACTGTTGTCAATTGATTTCTCTCTCTTAAAGCATATAAGCTTACTCTCACGCCGAAGGGCCTTCGCCGGTGGAGCCCCGACTTAGTTTACATGTTTGTTCATATTTTTCAGGCTATTCAATCGTCGGAGTACAACCTTCCGCCGGATTTGGGCTGATCCGAACGTTTTTGTCATCATCAGTTTGGTTCTATTGCCGGGAAACGATTCGAAAACACCCATTGAATAGCTTGAAATCTTTTGTTTTGGCCGAAAAAAAGTCAGTTTTGGGCAAAAAAATTCTGTTTGGCCGGAAAATACATTTTCACGCCTGAAAAAATTCTGCTCCGCCTGAAAATCTGTCCGCTTGGAAATATGGGCCGCCGGAAAATTCTGTTTGGCTGCAAAAATTTTGTTCGCTTGAGGATTTTGTTCTCATAAGAATTCTGTTTGCAACACAATCCTAATTCCCATGGAACACGGACGTACTGTTAGTGTTACTAATGAAGAGCGTGTGCATGTTGAAGACATTCCTGATAACATTAGAAATGGTCTTCCTCTCACCAACGGAGAACTGCTTCCTCCTCTCCGACCGCTGATTGACGGGCTGCCACCCCTAGGGATGACTCTACATCCTAGGGGACATCCAGCACCCACCGAGGTAATCGTGACAAATCCTCCTCGTCGTAAGCGAGGAAGAAGACCTGGTAGCCAGATGACGAGGAATGCCGAGAAAGGAGAAACTAGGACCTTTACCCAGCAAATTGATCGTAGAACTCTTCTGCACCAACAAATGAAGACCTTGCAATGAATATATGAAACTCAAAATGCTCTTTTGCAACTGGATCCCGAACATTCGTTGGCCGAATTTATGAGGCCTACGAAGACCGGAAACTCTCTCGGAGGGGAAAGTCAGGACGACAGGCGTGGTAGTCAGGGGAATGGAGAAAGTCTTCCTCGTGGCCAAAATCCTCCTTGTCTTGAACTTGCTGCCCATTCTAAGCAAAAACCCCCCAGAGATCCCACCTCGTCCTAGGTCAAAGGGACATGTGAATGAGAGGAACGTGATAGACCTGAGGAGTCACCTGAACCAATAAAAGGATCAGGAGGTAAATTCTACTGACTTACGAGCAAGGCTCAGTCAGGGAAAGCAAAGAACCCCACCTCGTCACAACATCCCTCCTCGTCCCAACTACCCTCCTTGGCCTAGAAGCCCTCCTCGTCACAGGAGCCCTCCTCGGCCGAGGATCCCTCCTCGTCACATAATTCTTCTCTCCGAAAGGGAACAAAGGAGAGATAGGACACCATCCAGATATGGAGATAACCACCAGGAGCCCAAGGAACAAAGTCGGGTGAATGGTGACAGAAGGAGAGAAAGGTCCCACCGGAGCTCTCACTTTAGCTCTGGGATTGACGCCAGAGAATTATTACTCTTAAAAAAGAGGTTGGATGAAATGGAGATGGGCAAGAAGGAGGTGGAAGAAGATGATACCAGTGCCACCCGTCCTTTCTCCCAGGAAATAAATAATCTACCCCCCAATCTTGCCCTGAAAGTCCCAAGCTTTGACAAGTATGTGGGAACCACCGATGCAAGGGACCATGTGCAGAGTTTTGAATCCAATATGGCCCTCCTCATCAAAGCAGATGACATTCTCTGCAAAGCTTTTGCCAGTACCTTCTCCGGAACAGCCTTAACTTGGTTCCGTGAGCTAAAAAAGGGAAGCATTGACAGCTGGAGAACTATGATGAGGAAGTTCCTGGATCACTTTGCCACGGCAGGAAAAAGGACTGACCTTGCTAACATCGAGCAAGGAAAGAATGAAACCACTCTGAGTTATTATAACAGACTCAGAGCTATGGCAGATCAAGTAGAAGAGAGCTTGACTGACATGGAGGTGATCGTCTGCTTCAATTCCGGACTTAGATCTGGACAATATATATATATATGAACTCTCTGCCAGAGAGCCCAAGTTTAAATCCGATTTATTCAATGTGGCGTATGCCATAGCCATGGCGGAAGAGAAAAGCAAGAAGAGGTCTGACAAGCCAGAGGCAGAGACAACTGGCACCAACCAGGTTTCGAATGGAAGCGGCTACAAGGGCAAGAACAGAACTCGGGCTACCGAAAAAGCCGAGGTTTTCACCCCCCTCACCAAGCCCATCACAGAAATCATGCAACTGGTGAACATGCATGATCCCCGATCACTCAGTGACAAACCAAAGTACCCTCGTGACAGCTCCAATTATTGTGCCTTCCATAAGAACCATGGTCACAACACTGAAAATTGCATCTCCCTCAAGAGAGTGATCCAGAGATAGGTAGACGAGGGAAATCTTGACTGCTATGTTATGAAAAAGGATAACAAGCGGAAGAGAAAGGATGTCAGTGATGAAGAAGATTAAGAGGAAAATAGGCCTCCTAGAGCTAAACTCCATTAGTTTTCCTTCTAATGAACTGGCCGGAAGATGCGCAGCACGCCCTCCTAGGCATTCCAAGTCAAGGAAAACTTGGGTTGGTCGCCTCCCTCCCCCACCAACGTGTTAAATTCCCCACTTGTGCTGGAGTCGAATGTGTGAGGGCGACCCCCAAGGACTTATTTGAGCTTGTCATAAGGAACATAAAAACATCCAGAGAAGTAGCCAGAAGATAATATGAAAAATTTCCAAGTCTATGAAGGCTACTAGCACCAGTTGAGACGAGAAAAGATGCGGGATGTAGAAGAACTAGTTACGATACCTGACATTCACAAAAAGATAAAATAACAGTTCTATCCGTGCTAAATATAGCCCCTCATCTCGTCAGCTGCCAGAACTCGGGGGCCAACCCTGACTTGAGACAAGGAGAGCTGCGGGACGTAGACGAACTAGTTGGAAGTGGGATACTAGATGGTCATAAAAGCGACAACGATAATACAGTTTTTTCCATCCTAGATACATCCCCTCATCTCGTCAATGACCAGAACTCGGGGGCCAACCCTGACTTGAGACAAGGAGAGCTGCGGGACATAGACGAACCAGTTGAGTTGGCTACTACAACAAAAAATTCAAACTATGACGAATAAGTCAACAAGGTCAGCAGGCTACCAGACCTAGACCTAGACCTAGCAAATGAATGGAGACCCCGAAAAAGCAAGAGTAGAATATTATCATTAGTATTTAGTCCATCTCTTATGTAATAGATTAAAAGAAGGATAAGCCAAGTGTCATTAGTCTTTACGAGTCACCTTCCTCGGCTTAGATAGATGAAAAGAAGGATAAGCCAAGTGTCATGCCGAGGAAACCCCTCGGCCTAAATGACCACATCGGCAAAATCATCTAAGACCTATGTACGAGTCACCTTTCTCGGCTTAGGTAGATGAAAAGAAGGGTAAGTGTAAGTACCCAAATTCGGATCGTCAAAATCCGTTAAAAGTTAACCGGAACCCGTTAAGCTCCCCGTTCTCGAGTCAACGAGACATCCCGGGACTGCCCCGTACATCCCGACATCAAAGCGTACTCAACACACGTTATCACACGTAAAAGTACAGCTTTCCCCGAAAAGCGCACTTTTCGAGGTCTTTCGAGATTCAATTTGTTGTTTTCGAGCGTCTCGACCTTCCGGAGGTCATAACTCCCTCATACGAACTCCGTTTTGGGCCCACCACATATCAAATCAAACGCGAGAACAAGATCTACGCATATAACTAGTCCAATAAGGAAAAATAGCCAATTTGAGGAACAGGCCGGCCGGACTGTTTTACGGATTTCCAAAACGTGTCAAACTCAAGGCCAAATGATCAAAATGTCCCCAAATTGAAGAAAGGTTCGGCCGGACTGTTTTACAGGGTAAAAAACCACCAGTCTAAGCAACCTTTCCTCCTCTCCAAGAAAATTACTTCCCCTCCACTCAATTTTCCCCTCCTCCAAGTTTAATCCCCCTATAAATACTCCTCCTCCCCTTCATTTTTCATACACCATTTTCTCTCCTCTCTCCACCCCAAGCAACAAGGATTGTCTTCTTCCGCTCTTCGGGGGACCTCATGCTACTGGTTGGCAGAATTCTCTACTCTTCGGGGGACCTCGTGCTACTCGTCGGTGGATTCTGATCCTAAAAAAAAAACACAAGCTAAACCGACCCAAGTCGAAACGCTGCCCAAATCCCAAGGTTTTTAAGCACCAAATAAAAGGGGAAACTCTACCCAAACACTTCCGAAACACCTTTCAAACACCTTTCGTATCCCGTATACGTCCTCCCGAGCCAAAGAGTCAACACCAAATTTGGTAACCTCTCACTCTCAAAATGTAGACGTAACGCAGTCTATGGGACTCGATACGTTTTAGTCCCTAATCATCTTCTCTCCCGTAAGAGAAGTAATTTCGGGTTAAAACGGCGTTTCAGTCCCGTTTTTACTTTTATGTCATTTACCTTCCGGATCGTTCGATCCGTTGATTCGCACTTTTACCGTTCGAACCGTTTGGTTCGTGATCGTCATTTACAAGTTCGGATCGTTTGATCCGTTGATATCGCTTTACTTTACGCTCTTTACAAGTCCGGATCGTTTGATCCGTTGATATCGCTTTACTTTATGCACTTTACAAGTCCGAGTCGTTTGGCTCGTCGATCGCATCTTTACAAGTCCGGATCGTTTGATTCGTTGATACCGCACTTTCAATACTGTCATTTAGAAGTCCAAATCGTTTGGTTTGTTGATAGTATTTACTTACAAATGTCCGAGTCACAAAATGACTCATTGATCGCATCTTACTTGCCATCGTTTTCATCAAAATGGGTAACATCGTAATGCCCGATTCAAAACCGAAGTTTGTCATTCAAACTTCCTTTCCAAAAACTCTCTTTTCAAACAACCTCAAAATCGACCTTTGTCATTTAAACGCTCTTTTCAAACTCAAAACTGACGTTTGTCATTCAAACGCCCTCTTTTACCAAAATCAACATTTGTCATTTAAACCAAGATTAAAGCTTGTCATTCAAGCTCATTTTCGAAAGCAACACGAACACATACACTCGCACACTTTTCGAGAAAGGTAGAAAGACTCGTCATATGAGGCGTTTCGGGTGATCTCAATATACTCTTCCCGAAACGTAACGTGACCTCCGAACCTAACAATCTCTAGTCCTAAAAAGCCTTTTGTAAAGTTTTGGCTACCAATCAAAACATCTCATTTTCAAAGCCTTTTCCAAGTTTTTGCTACCAATAAAAATGACCTTGTTTTCAAAGCCATTTTCAAAGTTTGGGATCATAATACAAAACGGCGTGGCGACTCTCTTTTCCAAGTGAAGTCCATTCGAAAGAACCGCTCGCCGCAGTCCGCGCGATCCGGGTAATTTTAGTAAGCCAAGTGTCAGGCCAAGGAAACCCCTCGGCCTAAACGACCTTATCAGCAAAAACATCCGAGACCTATGTACGAGTCACCTTCCTCGGCATAGGTAGATGAAAAGAAGAATGAGTCATTAGGACCGAACGAGCTTCCTCGGTTTTAAGCGATCAAATATGAAGTATGAGGAGACCTTCCTCGGCTTCCCAAAGTTGGCTTGTACTTATGCAAATACACAACAAACAAGCATTCAAAGGCAGTCTGTATTAAAGGCATAAATTCAGAAGATGAACAAAAAATTGAGAAGAACCATTGTATTGATATGAGAAATTGAAGTACATTGGACCTACTCTATTACATCAAAAAGAAAAGAAGAAAAATTCCTAAGTCTGTTCATCTCCAAAAGCCCCAAAGAAGTCGTCTTGATCAGCTTCTGATGGAGGAATGACAACTTGATCGGTTGTAGCTTCAGTTTTAATGGGCTGCTCCTCGGCATTTACCTCTTCATCGGCACTGAGGTCCTCGTCCTCGATCCTTTCAATAATGGTGTTGATATTCTGAGGATCGATAGGAGGACGAACCCAGGCAGGACGGCCGGCCTCTGCGTCATTGGAGGCAATGATACTCAATGCATTTTCAAAATAGGCACCAAGTAGTGAAGGGACCTGACAGCCTCATCGTAGGAGTCTTGACCTATAAGTCGGGCCAGCTTCTCCGAATCGATGTCGAGAGACGTGTCGGCCATTATCCTCCAAGCCAGGTGTAGGTACCTGTTCGGATTCGTTTAGGCCGAGGTAGAGCACTACTTCCTCCTCGACATAGCCGAGCTAGGAAGTCGAGGGCCACTGAACGGTATAAATCGAAATACGAACGTGGATTAGTGATCGGGCAAGGCCCAAATGGATTGGACCCTAAACATAATCCACACAAGTCTCATATACGACGAAGGGAGTGGGCTTTCCCTACCTTCCTCGTACTTGTCTCCTCGTCATTTCCTCTATGTCGGCATGGACATAGCATGCGTATAATGACCAAGACCCAAATAACACCGAGGAAGGCCTCCCTCTAAGGCCGAGCAAGGATCCCTTGACGACGAGGAGACCTCCTCGGCTATCAAGCAAAGGAAACACAAAATCTAGGGAGAAACGCGTTTCTCCATAAGTTATGGAGAAACGGGTCCCGACATGTCGCGCGACAATGAGCTAGATAGCCAGAAACCTATGAAAGTGATATCCAGAAACCTTCAAATGAATATCCAGAAACCTTCAAAATGTTTCTGGATATACATTTGAAGGTTTCTGATATCCGAAAACCTTCAATAGCAATTTACGGATATGCCCTAACACATTTACGGATATGCACCTAACGGTTTTACGGATATGCACCTAACAGTTTACGGATATACATTTCACATCCTTCCGGCTATCAAATACAAAGCTTACGGATATCAACTGCAAAGCTTCGGCTATCAAATGCAAAGCTTACGGATATCCAAGCTTTTGGTCTTGGCCTTGGGTTTTTTTTTTCTGGATATACATTTCACATCCTTCTGGCTATCAAATACAAAGCTTCTGGATATCAACTGCAAAGCTTCTGGCTATCAAATGCAAAGCTTCTGGATATCCAGAAGCTTTTGGTCTTGGCCTTGAGTTTTTTTTTTCTGGTTATCAAATGTAAAGCTTCTGGCTATGAAAAACACGTTTCTCCATAGTTATGGAGAAACGCGTTTCTCAGCAGACGCACTCCAAAGGAAAATGGTTTCCCCATTCTCCTCATATCTTCTCATCGGCATCATCATGAGCCGACCTGATCACGATGACGAAGAGCCTCCTCCCCGACGCACATGCAGATTTGCAGTTTATTCACTCCAACTCAAGCATGGACTGTGAACAGTTATAATTTTAGTTTTAGTTTTTTTTTCTAAACTGATTCAATTTTAGCTGATACCCGTTGTATCATTATCATACGGAACAATCTAAGGTGGGCAAGAAGAAAAGAGAAGCAATTGTTTGTGTTGTGGGTTCTTCTGAAAAGAAAAGAATGAGAAAGGAAAAACCAAAACACTTAAAAGTGGATAAAAAACATGTAAATGCAGTGGGTGTAGACGCTCCCGTTTATTCCTATACTAGTACATGCCCGTGTCCAAGGCCACGTGATTTTTTTTTAATTTTTTTTATTTTTTTTAATTAAGAATTTTTTTTTTAAGGACAAAATGGGAAAGGGACAAATGTATAAGGGCAAAATGAGAATTTCACCGCTTGAAACTGTTCATACCAATGTAGCAAACCCCTCCCTCATTTATACTATAGATATAGATCCGTCCCTCCCAACTCATTCTCTCTTAAGATCCCCCTAAGTAAATAGTTATATCAACCAATTAAAAAATACTCCTCAACTCAAAATAATTATCATATTTTACTTTTATTTTATTCATCCACAAACTTATCATGTTTAGAAAAGAAGACATAAGTATAATTTTACTCCCATAGTCCCATTCATATTCGACTTAAAAATGTTATGATTTACTCGCGCTTGTTTGTGCACGGGTAATTAAATACTCCCTCCGACCCACTATAGTTGACACCCATGGGGTGGGTTCAAAAACCAAGGAAAAAGAATAAAATAAAAAAAATGTGTGGTGAAAAATGAAGAGAGAGAATGAGTGGGGTAAATAGTAGTGTTGGTTGAATAAATATGTGGTAGAAAATGAAGAGAGAGAATGAGTGGTGGGGTAGAGTGAATATAAAAATATAAAAACTTGATTATTTTTGAAAGGTGTCAAGTATAGTGGGACGGCCCAAAATGGAAAGAAGTGTCAAGTATAGTGGGACGGAGGGAGTATGCACTAGCTAAAAAAAAATATTTCCAAATGTGACATTTATATTGGGACAATTAAAAAAACAAAACGTAACATTTATTTTGGTTCAAAGCGAGAATGAATGAAATAAATTGGATACGTATGGGTCAACAAGATTCGGCTCTTGAGACGAACACGAGCTTAACAATTAGTCAGATAAGACATAACTCTTCTGTTAGAATGTACTTAGCGAACATAGCTACCTTAGCGTTCATGTCCTGCTCGTAGGGACGGTCTTGTCATAAGACAAGTGAGGCGACCGCCTAGGACTCACAAAATTTGACTCGATTTTAGGGCCCCAAATTTTTAGGTTTATTATATATTTATTAACAAAAAATTTTGGGGAAAACCTGTTTCTCCATAAGTTATAAAAAATCCTGTTTTTAAATATATCGACTTGGTGTTTTAAAACCTAAACTCACTGTTTTAAGGCCTAAACTCGCTATTTTATTTTCTAGCTTAAACTCACTGTTTTAACGCCTAAACTCACTATTTTATTTTCTAGGTATTTTAAGACCTAAACTCAATGTTTTAAGATCTAAACTCGATATTTTTAAGAATGAAAGTGGATTTTTTATAACTTATGGAGAAACATGTTTCCCCTAAAACTTACTCATTTATTAATGGCCATTTCAAACACATATGGTTTAGGAGAAAGAAAACAAGTTCTTGACCCCTTTGTATCCCTGGATGGCTGGGTTCAAACCCTGGCTCTTACTTTTCTATTTTCTTTCTCTTTTACACAATTTTTTTGCTTTTAGTTTAATTTTATTTCCATCTCTCCTACATTTTGACTCTTTCTTATTTTAATTTTATTTTCTATCTCTTATACAGACTTTTTTCTCTTTTCTTGTTTAATTTAACGTCTTATATCTTTCTCTCCTACAAACGTTTTTTCTCGCTCCTAATTTAATTTAGGTTTGATCTTTTTTTCAATATAATTTTAATAAACCATTTGAAATCATAACTTAAAACATTATTTCATTATTTATTTGAATTATTTGTATATATCACTAAAAACTTGATGAAATATGCCACTTCTCTATTATTTGCAAGGAAATTTAAGGGCCCCAATTAAAGATTCGCATAGGGCCCCATATTTCAAAGGACCGACCTTGCCTGCTCGGTATAATAGGACTTATCAAGACATAGTTAGACTCCTAACCAACCAAGGCTCCCCTCACGCAAGTCTTTTACGGACTTGTTTGCTACTTTGGCGACCACTCAGAGGAAGTAAAGGAGCATATGCAGTCGATGGCTGATGAGATAGCCATCTTGAAGAGGGTTGTAGCAAGTTGTATCTCGAGTAGCACAAGTGATGTCCGTACGAACTTTAAAGTCCCGGAACCAAAGACATTCGGGGGAAAGAGAGATGCGAAGGAACTTGAAAACTTCATCTGGGATATGGAGCAGTACTTCAAGGCTGCTCGTATTAATGAAGTCGAGCGAGTAAATGTTACTTCGATGTACTTGGTTGGCGATGCCAAGTTGTGGTGGCGTAATCTGACTGATGATGATGAACCGGGCAGGCCATGGATTGAGTCATGGGATATGCTAAGGAAAGAACTTCGGGATCAGTTCTTACCTAATAACGCAGCATGGTTGGCTCAGGAGAGCATGAAAAATCTGAAGCAAATGGGGACGGTTAGTGAGTATGTCAAACATTTCACTTCTTTGTTGCCGGATATAAAGAACATGTCGGAGGAAGACAAGTTGTTTAATTTCATTTCAGGATTGAAGACTTGGGCGCAGTCTGAATTGAGAAGGCAGAATGTTAAGGATGTGTCTGCTGCTATTGCTGCTGCCGATAGCTTGGTTGATTATAAGCTTGGCCCTTCTAATGAGTTCGGGAAAGTCATGGGCACTGCTGCCAAGGTTAAGGGAGTGCAACGGGATAAAAACCGGACTGAGAAGAAGAGTGGTGAGTCTTCAAGTAACGGTAAGGCCCGAAAGGAAGATGGAAACAAGAAGTCTAAGATGTGCTACATCTGTAATGGTCCTCATTTTATGAAGGACTGTCCAAAGAAGGAGAAATTGAATGCCATTGTTGAGGCGGGGGATGAACCCGAGGAGCATGAGGAGGCCCCTAGGCGTGTCAATCCCGTTCGAATGGTAAATGCTTTGCAAACTGAAAAGATGGTACAAATGCAAGGGCTGATGTATGTGAAAGTTCAGATTAATTGGCACGAAGTGATGGCGTTGGTGGACACGGGGCTACTAACAGTTTCGTGGCCGAAAGGAATGTTAAGTTGCTGGGAATTGACTTATTACCAAGCAACAGTCAGATAAAAGCTGTGAATTCGTATGCTCAACAGGTTAGTGGTGTGGCTTGCATGAGTTTGAAGATAGGGTCATGGCACGAAGAGTGTCAATTGATGGCGATGCATCTTGACGACTTTGATATGATTCTTGGCATTGACTTCTTGTCAAAGGCCAAATGTTCAGTTATGCCAAGTCTCGGTGGAATGCTTATAGCGGATGAAAGAGATCCTTGTTTCATGGGGGCTGTTGCTTCAAAACAAGATAAGGGGAAAAACTCGGGAAGTGGATTGGTATCGGCATTGCAGATTGAAGCGGGACTTAAGCGTGGTAAAGTCACATTTTTGTGTGCTCTAATTAAGATCAAGCCCGATCAGATTGTGGAGGTGTCGGACGAAATTGGGACTGTCCTTGGGGAATTTGAGGACATGATGCCGCCCGAGCTGCCCAAGTGTTTGTCGCTGAGGAGAGCAATTGATCACAAGATTGAGCTTGAGTCAGGGGCGAGACTACCTGCCCTTGCTCCTTATAGGATGGGACCGGCTGAACTTGCAGAGTTGAGGAAGCAACTTGACGGGTTAATTGAGTCGAGACAGCTACGCCTTTCGAAAGCCCCTTATGGTGCACCCGTACTATTTCAAAGAAAGGCTGATGGGTCTTTGCGAATGTGTGTGAACTATAGGGCGCTGAATAAGGCGACGATTAAGAACAAGTATCCGGTGTCAAACGTGGTTGAGTTATTTGATAGGCTGTCACGAGCCAAGTACTACACAAAGCTGGATCTAAGGTCGGGGTATTGGCAAGTTCGGATTGCAGTAGGTGATGAACCAAAGACGACTTGCGTAACTAGGTATGGTTCATATGAATTTCTTGTTATGCCCTTCGGTTTGACAAACGCCCCTGCTACGTTTTGCAATTTGATGAATGATTTATTGTATGACTATTTAGATAAGTTTGTTATAGTATATTTGGATGACATTGTGGTGTATAGTGAAAGCCTTAATGATCATATTGTGCATTTGCGGAAAGTGTTTGAGAAGCTGCGAGAATACAACCTTTATGTGAAGAAGGGAAAGTGTGAATTCAGCGGAACGGAAATCACGTTTCTCGGCCATATCATAATCCAAGGAACGGTGATGATGGATGCTAAAAAGGCAAAGGCCATTGTTGATTGGCCCGCGCCTACTAAAGTTGCTGAGTTGCGGTCTTTCCTTGGGTTAGCGAGCTACTACAAAAAGTTCATGAAGGGATTCTCAGGGGTGGTATATTGCTTGACAGATTGATGTAAACGCAGCGGAATGATATAGGAATTAATCAAGAATGATTAAAACCTCTGCAGGAATTAAAGGAATTCCTAAGAACTCAAGAACGAATTCTTTCGATAAAACACGAAGTTTTATTACTAATTCGAAAACCAAAGAAAATAATAATATCAAGACTACTCAAAACTAAAACTAGAGGGGAGTATTTATAGCTCATACTCTCCTAAATCCCTAAGGAAACATAAAAAGAAAATATAGAAACTCTCCTAAATCCCTAAGAAAACATAAAAAGAAAATAAAGAAAATCCTAACAGAAAAAGGAAAACAAAATAAAGAAAATCCTAAACCTTCTAGAATTACTCCTAACAGAAAAAGGAAAACAAAATAAAGAAATATTTGACTTTGTCAAATATTTCTTGAACCGGATTACATCACAGATTCACTGAAGAAGGACAGAAAGTGGGAATGGACAAGGAGCTGCCAGGATGCCTTTGACAGATTGAAGGAGATTGTGTCAACGAAACCGGTTCTACATCTTCCCAAGTTTGAACAACCATTTGAAGTCCACACAAATGCATCAGACAAAGCGATTGGGGGTGTATTGGTACAAGATGGGCATCCAGTTGCGTATGAAAGTGGGAAATTAAAGGATACCAAGCAACGATACAGCACTCACGAGAAGGAGATGACGGTTGTTGTGCACTGTTTGGAGGTATGGCGACATTATTTGCTGGGCATAAGGTTTGTTATTTGCACTGACAAAGTGGCAAACACTTACTTTAAGAGACAAAAGAAGCTAACCCCGAAACAGGCCCGTAGGCAAGAATTACTTGCAGAATTTGACTTCATATGAGTGCATAAACTAGGAGCACAAAACAACGTTGCTGATGCGTTGAGCCGGAAGGTAATGGTTGCAGGTTTTGTTAATGCATTAATCTGTTTAGAATCTGAATTTCTTGGGCAGATTCAGAAGCAAGCCGAGACGGATGAAGCATATCAGAAGTTGCTTAAGGAAGTACGTGAGGGTATTGTCCGAAAGTATAAGGTAGAAGATGGTTTGCTGCATGCCAAGGGCGACAGACTTTATAAATTAAGGTTGAAAATCTTGAGGGAAACACACGACTCAAAGTGGGCCGGACATCCAGGAGTGGAACGAATGTATGCTTTGCTTTGCAGGACCTATACATGGTCGAAAATGTTGGACGATGTTGAAGCTTATGTGAAATCTTGCTTAGTTTGTCAACTCGATAAAATAGAAAGGAAGAAGGAAGTAGGGTTATTGCAGCCACTCCCAATTCCAAGCAGGTCGTGGCAATCGGTTTCTATGGACTTCATTTCTGGTTTTCCTATTAGTCGGTTCAAACCGCGGTTCAAATCGAGCCAAACCGAACCATGATGGTTTGGCTCAGCTCGGTTCGAAATTTTTTATGGTTTAGCTCGATTTGGAATTTTTCCGAACCGATACTAGCAGTTTGGCTCCTAAATTTGTTCAAACCGAGCTAAACCGAACCATTTACACCCCTATTACAAACTAACTGATCTACACAATTTTGTACAATCAAGTACTCCCTTCGACCCGGGTTAAGCTTCACCTTTTTGGTGAAGCACGCAAATTAAGAAAGCAATATATATATTCAAAAATAATGGGAGTGAAAGAAGGATTGTGAGAGGGAAGAAGTGAGTGGATATAACAAGTGAGACCCATAATTTAAAGTGAGAGAGAAAAGTTAGTGGGTATAATAAAATATTAATAAAACTTTTTCATTTTAGAAAATGTGAAGCTTGTAACGGGATGTCCTTTTGGGTAATTGGTGAAGCTTAAGCTGGGGCGGAGGAAGTATAATATTACAAAATGCAAACAATTAAACACTTCATTTTATAAAATTTGACAAGTCAAAGACTAAATGATTAATATCCTTTCCGTTTAATTATTTAATGGATCAAATTGAATAATTCATCTCATAATCATAATACTCATTGTTTTTCTAATGCTACAAGATTGAAACCAGCGAGAAAGCAACAAAAGCCCAAATGATTAGTTGTTGCTAGCTAAACCAACTCCCAAACAAGTCATAAAATAGTCCAAATGAAAGCAACTTTTGGGTAATGGGTCTAACTCGAAATTCCAGCATTTAGCACCTTGGCATACTCAAGAGAATTGCACGGAATCTCATAGTGACATAGGCCCGTCTTGTCGAGCGTTTTTGTTAAAACGGAGATAAAAAAACTCAGCTTTTTTTTTATTAAGCGTTGAACATACCAAAAGTGTCGAGTTGGGCCAAACGAGTAAAGCCCAATCACGGACAGCCTGGACTCCCACATTCTCAATAAGGCTGGCCCAATCAAAACAGGGCCCAAAGCCCATCTCAAGGATCAGTCGACTAAGCCCATGGTCCGGCTCACCAGGCCCCGACTTAACTTAGTCCGACCTCGTAATCCATATTATAACTCGGGTACGAACCATGCTCTACCCGACAGTCAGGTCGACCATTCCTCGAATGGCGACCTCGACCTAAATTAACAAGTGACGACTTGATACTTGAAGGCGTATTTGGTTGAACAATTCTCATAACCACATCCCTACAAATCAGGGGCCGTTATAGACACGTTCCCACAATCAAGTAACTGCCGCTACAATCTCGGAGCACATGTCGCCTCCCCAAAAATACATCACTCTTGTCTATAAATACTTCATCACTACCAAACGGTGAAAGGTAACTGCCATTTTGTATTCTGAGTTCATTATTCAATACATTTTGAGCTATAATATACCGTTATCTTACTCTCACGCCCGAGTGTCTTCGCCGGAGACACATCCAGGCTAGTCGTGGGTTCGATTTCGAGGTCAAGGAGCCGAGGTGATTAATCTTGCCACGTGGAGGATTATTGATAAGCACAATTCCCGCAAAGGTTTGGTTCCATTGCCGGGAATCGTGCTTTAAACTTGACCTCGAAAACTCTATCAACCCGCAACAATGGTGACTTCGAGGACACGTATCCGAGGCTTCACTTGGGCATGAAGAAGCGAACAACAACAACACGAATACAAATGCAAATGCCGAAAACTTGAACTTGCCTCCTCCCCAACCGAATCGTCCTCATGGTAGAGCCACCCGCTCTACCAGTGTTGTTGATGGCCGAGGATTGCCTGACACAAGGAGAGGGAAAAGACATATGGATGGGCAAGGAATTCCACCTCCTCCAAAACGTCCAACTGCTCAGGTTAATGTTGGAAACAGGGTGTCCCTCCACCAACACCATGAGCAAGAAGGAGATGATGTTGGAGCGAGCTCGCATTCTCGCCGACTTGATAGCCATGGAGGAGGCGTAACGGCCGACATGCGCTCGAGAGAGGGCCCCTACTCAGGTTTCTAATGGGCAACAGGCCAGGAGTTTGAGGCCAAATGAAGGTGTGGGGCAGAATGGTGAAAACAGGATAGTTCAGCGAGCTCCCACGGTCGTTCATGTGCCCAGTAACGACCTAAGGGCCAGCCTCAACAGAAACAGGGAGCAAGAGGCTCAGTCTGACTTAAGGACGCGCTTAACAGCCAATAGAAACAGACAGGTTTCTCCAGCCAGGACGCAGAGGTCAGGGTCTCATAGAGACAGGAATGGGCGCAGGTCGCCCATAAGAGAGGAGAGGCGCAGGTCGCCGCTCGGAGATTATAGGCGCAGGTCGCCACAAGGAAGTGACAGGCACAGATCTCCAGTTCGATCAGAGAGGGCTCATTCTCACAGGGACAGAAGGAGTAGGCAGGTGACTCCCCCTAGAAGTGAAGGCCAGAGGTCAAATGCTGCGCCCCCTCCAGGAGATGAAAGACCCGATGCTAGGGAATGGCTATTGATGAAAAAGAAGTTCGAACAATGGGAGGAGGAGAAGAAAAAGGAGACTGGAAAGGTCGAACGAATTGACTTTGCTCTTCGACCTTTATCCAAAGAAATCAGAGATAGTCGACCTCCTCCTACTTTCAGGTTGCCACTTCTGGAGAAGTATTCGGGGTCGACCAATGCAAGGAGTCATATAGCACATCTGGAGGCCACCATGTGTTTTGTCGCCAATGAGGACGACAATATGTGCAAAGCCCTCCTAAGCACACTCACTGGGGCGGCTTTAACTTGGTTCAACGGTCTGGCCGCGGGTAGCATCACTACTTGGACATGCTTCAGGACAAAGTTCTTGGATCGCTTCTCGACTGCAGGAGCTCGGAAGATAACTGTCACTGATCTGAATAACTTGGTGCAGGCGAAGAATGAAAGCTCGATGAGCTACTTCACCAAGTTCAAGGAAATGGTTGATAAGATAGAGGAAGACCTCACTGATAGGGAAGTCATTAATTGCTTCCGAAACGGTATTTCCTCGGCAGACATGGACTACGAGCTCACAGTCCGAACGGTCACAACTCGACAGGAGTTGTTTGAAAAGGTGTACAATGTTGCGCTAGCTGAGGAAAGGAAAGAGAAGAAGAATGGTAAGAGTCCTAAGGTTGAGGCCTCTGATGATAAGAAAGACTCCAACAAGAATGGAGGAAATAATAAAAATGGAAAGAACAGGACTAGGGCAACAGAGAAAGTGCCCGAGGCTTTCACTCCCCTTACGGTGAGTCGAACAGAAATTATGAATGCCGTCGAGCTGGCTCCTCCAGTCCCAATGAATCCAGGCAACAAGTTTAGGAGGGACAACAGCAAGTACTGTGACTACCACAAAGACACTGGTCATCTCACAGAGGATTGCTTGGGATTAAAGCGTATCATCCAGAGAATGGTCGACCAGGGGAGACTCGAAGCTTACGTGAAAAGGCCTCAGACTGGTGGAGGCGATCAGCCAGCAGGTGGACAACAGGGACCTAGGCAACCTAGATTGAACCTGGGGGTCATTACAGAACAAGCAAGCAACACGGCCATCAAGCACAAAATCTTCCAACTCAATAAGGCTCCACATGTGCCTCCAAGAAGAGAAGTCAGAGATGAAGCGATCAGCTTCTACCCCCATGAATTGGCAACTAATATGGCGGCTAGGGAGCAAGTTCTCGTCATCCCAGGTCTCATAGACGGATGTACGACGAGCAGACTCTTAATCGACACGGGGGCCTGCAAGGATATTTTGTTCTACAAAACTTTTAAAGAAATGGGTCTTAATGATGAGCAGTTGGAGAGATATGATGGTAGGTTGGAGGGCTTCACCAATCATCGAGTTGATGCAAAAGGCAAGATAGAGCTCGACGTCGACCTAGGCCAACACCCCCTCAGGATCGTATCAAAGGTACAATTTATAGTAATTGATGTAAATAGTGACTATGCCGCTATACTTGGTATCCTGTGTCGTCGCTCTTGGAATGGTGGCATCGATCCCCCATCGCCGAGTCAAGTTCCCTACACCCGCAGGAGTAGGGTGTGTACAAGGCACAGCTCGAGCCTACCTTGATCATGTTCTCAGAGAAAGAAAGAAAAGGGAGTTGGAAATCGAGACTGCAGACGGGTATTTAAAGTTGTCTCAATCAGTCACCAAAACTACCAGACTGTCAACAATCACCGACGTGGAAGAGTCGACCTATCGCTCAAATGACGAGGTCATGCTTGAGTCGACACGTCACTCTAACACCACTGAGGTCGATTCAGATGTAGTTATGGTCGACCAAGTCATCATAGGCAACCTATGCCTTCAGCTCGACAATAACTCGGGGGCCACCACCACCACCAGCGAGGTTGCAGACAAGTTAGATGATATGATAGCAGAAGAAGCTCCACACCTGAGGGCCGAGGAGAGACAAAGGGTCAAGGAGATAATCATTGAGACTCTACAATTCAGGGATGGACCAGAGCTAGAAGCTGTGGATGAGCTAGAGTCAGTAATCGCCAATCTTTCCTACCCCGACCAAAAAATTCAGATTGGGAAGCATTTATCGCTGAGGAGCGAGCGTAAATCATCGAGCTACTCAAGGAAAGTAATGATGTCTTCGCATGGAGGGTAGAAGACATGAGGGGAATCAAGGAGGAGGTCGCTGTTCACAGACTGGAAGTCAACCCGACCATAAAGCCTAGACCCCAAAAATTGAGAAGCTTTGCTCGCGACAAGGAAGAGGCCATAAAAACCGAGGTACAAAAACTTTTAAATGCAGGGATAATCAAAGAGGCCACTCATACAACGTGGTTGGCCAACGTGGTCATGGTGAAGAAATCAAACGGCAAATGGCGGATGTGTGTCGACTTCACCACTCTCAATCTTGCTTGCCCCAAGGACGGCTTATCCCCTTCCTAGAATCGACAAGCTAGTCGATTCCATTGCTGGTCACTCAACCCTCGCCTTCCTCGACGCTTACTCGAGGTTACCACCGCATTAAGATGCATGAGGATGACATAATCAAGACGGCATTTCAAGTTTGGAGGCATTTACCGCTACAACATGATGCCATTTGGATTGAAGAATGCAGGGCAACTTATCAAAGGATGGTGAACAAAGTCTTTGCTTCTCAAATTGGCCGAAACATGGAGGCCTACGTCGACGATATGGTCATCAAAACAAAGACTGGACGTCACGTGGTCGACCTAAGGGAAACGTTCGCCAATTTAAGAGCAAACGACATGAAACTCAACCCTAGCAAGTGTGTATTTGGTGTAGGCTTTCTTTGGAAAGTTCCTTGGGTTCATGGTATCTCAACGGGGTATAGAAGCTAATCCGTAAAAAATCAAGGCTTTAGTCGACATGAAGGCTCCCACCTAGTGTCAAAGAGATGCAAATGACTTAACGGAAGGGTAGCGGCTCTTGGTCGTTTCATATCAAAGTCACAGAGAGGTCTCTCCCTTCTTCAAAGCATTGAGGGGGACGAAAAGTTTTGAATGGACGACCGAATGTCATTCGTCGTTCCAACAGTGAAGGATTACCTCGCTACTCCACCTCTCTGAGTAGCCCGACCACCGGTGAAACTTTGTTTGTGTATTTATCCGTGGGAGATAAATCGGTGGCAGGCGGTTTTGGTTAGAGAAGATGAGGGGTTTCAAAAGCCGGTATACTACATCAGCAAGGCCCTATCGATGTGGAGAGCGATACTACAATGCCGAGAAGGTCGCCTTTGCCCTAGTCGTGGCTTCAAGGAAGCCGCGAGCTTATTTTCTCGGCTCATCCAATTGTGGTTCTTACAAATGCTCCCTAAGAAAAATTCTTCACAAGCCGGAGAGTTCGGGTCGACTTCTCAATTGGTCAATTGCCCTTACCGAATTTGACATTGAGTATCGACCTCGAAAGGCGTTGAAGGCTCAAGCTCTAGCCGACTTCTTGGTCGAGCTTACGTTCACCAAGGAAGACGACGAGCACGAGCTCCAAAAGAGAAGGCTAAAGGGAAGGAGTTAGAGTCCTGTGTCGCCATCGCCTACTGACGATTGTTGGAAGGTCTATTCAGACGGATCAAGCAACTAAGAATAGCAGTGGAGCGGGGATAGTGCTAATTGAACCGTAAATGGGACAAGATACGAGGAGTCATTAAGGTTCAAATTCGATGCTTCCAACAACCAAAGCCGAATATGAAACTTTGATAGCAGTATAGAATACGCCAAGTGTTTTGGAGCGACTAAGATCACGGCCTACCGTGATTCACATACCGATAGTCAACTGTGTCGAGGCGAGTACGAGGTACTTAGTGCCACACCGATCAAATACCGCGACTGGTGAAGGAACCGATAAAAGATTTGGAATTCGGGAGATTCAAAGAATTGGACGAGAAGACAATGAACTAGCCGACCTCCTCTCGAAGTTAGCCACTCGGATGAACCACATGATGAACCTATCTCCTTCCTCGAAAGTCCGGCCTATGAAAGAGTAAAAATTCAATGCATAGATGATCCCTCAAGAAATTGGACTCGGGAGAAGTGTTGGATCGAGGAAATGAAGGCATACATAGAAAGTGGAGAGTCGCCGATGACGAGAAGTTAAGGCTCGAGCTATCAAAAAGAAAGCTCCAAGGTATGTCATTCAAGGAGGCGAATTGCTCGTAAGATCTTATACTCGACCATTACTAAAGTGCATCCACCCTCAAGAGGTCGCCCTATTGATACATGAAGTACATAGTGGAATTTGTGGTGGACACCGGGGGCGAGGACTGCTTGGCCGACAAGTTAATCACTTTGGGGTACTATCGTCACACATGAGAGCCGACACTCACAACTTTGTTCAAAGAATGTGATCAATGCCAAAGGTTTGCCAACCTTCCCCATGTGCCTACAACAGAGCGTGACTCATGTGATCGCAGCTTGGCCATTTGACATGTGGGGCGTCGACCCGATTGGACCCTTCCCTCCCGCCCGAGGAAACTGCAAGTATGTGATCGTCGCCATAGATTATTTCACAAAATGGGTTGAGGCCAAACCATTAGCTCGCATCACAGAGGAAAATGCTATCAACTTTATTCATGACTTCATTTGGTGTCGGCTTGGTTTTCCTCGAGCTATAAATGTCCGACAATGGTTTACGCTTCTCCCGCACCTTCGGCGTAGATGAAGCGAGTTGGAATCAAACATTGGAAATCTTCGTCGCCTATCCTCAAGGAAATGGCCAAGCCGAGGCAAAGAAATAAACTTGTTCTATCTTTCGCTCAAGATCTGGACTCGTAGGTCGACGTAACAATTGGTTGGACGAACTCCCCGCTTCTTCGGGGCGCCCGTACAACCACTCTGGGGCCTACGGAAACCCCTTTTGCTCTCACATACGGGTCGAGGCCATGGCACTCCGCCGAGCTCGCATTCCCACCGCTAGAGTGACTTTCTTCAATCAAGAGCAAAATGATACCAATAGATTGATCGACCCGGATCTAGTCGACGAGAAACGAGAAACAAATTACCTCCGAATGGTCAACTACAAGCAATAACTAAAAGTTATCACGACAAGAAGGTCAAGGCAAGGTCTTTCCAAGTTGGAGATTATGTGTTGAGAAAGATTGAGGCAACGGGTAGAAGGACCCAAAGCAGAACAAGCTATCTCCTAACCGGGAAGGTCCATATGTAGTCACTCGAGTCGTCAAGGAAGGAACCTACATGATAGCTCATCCCTGTGAGGTGACGAGTTGAAACATCCTTGGCATGCTACTCACCTCATCAAATACTACTTCTAGCTTTTAGTTTCAAAGTTCAAGCTCAGGTAGTTCTAGTGTCTAATTGATGTAAGCATGTTCTATACTTCAATGAAAAGCGCAGTCACTCCATCAAGCATAGTGTTACAATAACCCCAACAAGCTCGACTCTTAGTCGGCTTCGTTTAAACAAGCTCGATTCTTAATCGCCTTTGTTCAATTAACAAGTCCGACTCTTAGTCGATTTCGTTCTAACAAACTCGACTCTTAGTCGGGCTTTGTTCTAATTAGCTCGATTCTTAATCGCCTTTGTTCAATTAACAAGTCCGACTCTTAGTCGATTTCTGTTCTAACAAACTCGACTCTTAGTCGCTTTGTTCTAATTAGCTCGATTCTTAATCGCCTTGTTCAATTAACAAGTCCGACTCTTAGTCGACTTCGTTCTAACTAACTCGACTCTTAGTCGGCTTTATTCTAATTAGCTAGACCCTAGGTCGCCAAGAGTGTGAGCAGTGTTCGACTCATAGTCAATCTCATTCACAAAAAGTTAAGCAAGTCTCGAGGTCGACTAAATAAATAAAGATCAAGTCACCTCTAGGCTCAAGTTCACTCATTCATCCTATCTCGTATCTAGCTCGACGTTTACTTTAAAAAGCATACAACATGCAATAAATAAAGTCACCTATGATAGAGATAAGTCTCCCAAAACGGGCTAAGACTTAGACAAAATTAACTTACAAAAATATTTTGCCTCCCAAAAACCGGGCCAAGGCATTCGGATAATGTTAGAGCAAAAAACAAAAAATGTTTGTTGGGGCTTGTTCATTACAAATTCAACTAAACAATTTAAGAGTCCCGCCGACATTAGTTTGGTCGTCGCAGCATAGCTCGACCCTCCCCATCTCCTTGTTGCTTTGGGGTCAATGGGTTTACCCGACTCGAATAAACCTCCGCTCATTATCTTCATCCATGGTGGCAAAGATCCTCAAGTTCTTGTAGAACAACATCAAAATTCCCGTCGGCCACAGGGGAGCTTCCCACTTCTCACAATGGTCCCTCTTCATCCTCTTGGGCAATGAAGGCCAAGTCATTTTCAAGATAGGGGACGAGCGAGTGACCCCCGCGAGCTTCCATGTCGAACCGAGACTCGTAAAACCAACGAGCTAATTGCTCGATGGTAACCGTAGCCGTGGGATCCACCGGTGCTCGACGAGCCATGTGCCTCTTTGCCGACCTCAAGAAAATCTTGTGCTTTGGCCACAATGGCATTATAGAACTCGTCCTCCCTCCTCAACTTATCCACGCATCGAGCAGGCCTTCTCCGTGAGCCTCCTTCCATTTAGCTCGAGCCGAGTTGTGCTCCTCGTTAAGCTCTTTCAAAAAGAATCTTTATCTCGCGAGAAGCTTGGAGACAGTGGTAAGCTCGACCTTCGTCTTCTCATGAGCAAGGCGCTCAAAGCATCCCTTTCGAGGTCACTTCCTTGAAGTTTGGATTCTCGTAGCTTCAAGGTCGGACAAGGCTTTTGTCTTTACCATCTCATCGGGCTTCATATGAATTGTCTAGATCGTTGTACTTCTCCTTCATATCCGCAAGCTCTTTAGCCTTTTTGGAATAATCTTTGAGGGCCTCGCTCTCCCTCTCAATGGAGGCCCTCCAGAGCTCTTAACCCGCTCGACCATGGTGAGATTCTATATTCCAGAGAAATCAAGGAAGTGTTAGCATGTAATTTCGCTTGATCGAATAAGAGAATAAGCGGCTAGAAAGAAAGAGAAAGTGGGAAGTTACCTCGCAATGAGCCATCCTGCATCGAGCCGAGAATTCTTCAGCGTTATGCCCTTATCGCACAAACCGAGCCACAGACCCACATCCACAGCTCTTCTCACAATCACCTCGACCCAAGTTCATGTCCGGGTAGCGGCGACTCGTGCAATTGTGTCCTTCGAGAGGAGGGACGTCACTCAACCTCCTCATCATTTCTTCCGTAGACTCTTTACTTGGGGGAGAGGAAGTTGGTGGAGGCAATTGGCTCGAGGACACAGATTTACCTTTCTCGGATCGAGACCTCTTTCGCGAGCTCAAAGGACGATCATCATCATCTTCTTCCATGGCATCATCATCAATATTGACGATGATCTGAGGACTAACCACACTTACCCCAAAGACCCGAGGATTACGCATTGGCATCGTAGATTGGGTCGAACTCAAGCCGGGTCTAACCGACTGTTGGACTCATCACCTCCTTCATTAACATCGCGCAGGGGTCCCACTCGCCGAGGGATTTTCCAACTCGCCCTCTTCCATGGGGATCATCCCGCCCAAGTCCTTGGGCGGCAAATTGTTCCTCGCAGCAGCCTCTCCTCTCTCTACTCGCTCTAGCATTGTCGCCCCACGGGCTTTCTTAGCTTTCTTTTTATCTGACACCCCTACTATTCGAACCATTGCTGCTTCTTGTTCAGGAGTCAAAACTGTATGACATCAAAGTGATCAAGTATTAGCTCGGCAAGTCAAAGCAGTTCTATGTACGAGCTAAACTGTTCTATAACGAAGTAATTGATACGATGCAAAGCAGTTCTATGTACGAATTAACTAATTCTACATACGATGTGCAATTTGATAAGTACAGAGTGGCAATTCGAGATAGTTCTATGTACGAGCTAACTAGTTCTACGTACGAGCAGGCGATGGACGAGCTAAGAGTTGTGTATGCAGCTCAAAATATTTCTGTGCGCCTATAAAGAGCTACTTATGCAAGTTAACGATGGGCGAGCTAATGAAGGGAAACGAGTAAACCCTTACCACCAATGTGTTCTCCATTTTCCTTGCAATAATTGTCTGTCTTCTGGCAAAATTGGCAATTCTCCTCAAATCTACCCAAAGAGTGAGTAACCCAATCAGGGTACCTCTGGCATCTCAACACAGGATCAAGGGGCTCCACTACTCCATCTCCAGGCATCATCCCACTTGGATATAGTTGTATTTGGTTGTTCCTAAGGATTCCCACCGATAGGCCCATCCTTGACCAACGCACACAACTTTTTGTACAAAGTTTGGTACCAAGGAGGCTCCCGAATTGTCCTCACCGATAACATCGTATTCATCATTGGGCAACGGAAATTCCCATCCCACTGCTCTCAACCAAAACTACATGCGAGTTCCAGCAATTGTGTTTATTTGGGAAGGTTGGCAAACAACTTGGGAGAGTTGGGCTTGGAGGGAGTACTAATTCCCCAATCATGCTTATCAAGCTTAGCACCAAAAATTCTTTAAAAACCTTCATACAAGGCTCATGGCCCAAAACCTACACACCATTGCAAAACATACCAAGATTTACAAGTGTTGGCCCCAAGTGAAGGGGGAGGGCATCCATACACTCGAGGAATTCATTGATAAAGGGATCCAACGGCAACCTCAACCCACCTCGAAGCGCCCATAAAAGAAAGCGACCTTAGTAGCATCTCTAGTGAAGGTAGCACGGTATTTGGCCAAAAATTCTTTCGACTAAGGATGGTCACCCTAAAGTCCGCCCTATCTACCCCACTAAGTTGTCAGATCACATCATAACGGGATTCCATATTTTTCCTCCCACGGGTAGGTCTTTGGGGCACATAGCCCCTCTCGTTCTTGCCTGGCACCACATCAGACCCAAATGCATTTACTATCCTGGGGCCTGAAGAAGTTGAAGCTGTGGCTCCACCTTGGGTCGTCATATCTGTACAAACAAAAGAGGAAACAGGGGAGTCAGTCCTATGATCATGTTCAGTCGACCTACCTAAGGACGACCTAGACTCCCCTGGAAAGCCTATCCTATTCCTAAGGAAGGAGGGTTTGAGGACATCCCTAACGTAGAACAAAGTAATATGGTCGAGCAGTTCATGGAATAGATGGAAGGTGACGATATTTGAATCATCAACTACCAAGTTTTCAACGTCCCCTACAATGGGCAAACCTATCTCACTAAAATTTAATTCCCACTTGGTTAAAATGGAGGCACATTCATCCAAAGACAGTTCTCTCCACTCACCGTTCATATTCTTGTAAACCCTACGGTTAATAGTGCAGTACCCATACCAAGCTCCTGGCTCGCTACTAAAGGTTCTAGCCATGGCGGAAATCAAAGATAGAACAAAAATTAAAGCCCTAAAGAAAGAAGGGGAAAGAAATACCTTTGCAAAGGTCGGAGTAGGAAGCTGGTAC
Organism: Adenophora triphylla var. japonica; assembly: GCA_022495995.1. NCBI lineage: Eukaryota > Viridiplantae > Streptophyta > Magnoliopsida > Asterales > Campanulaceae > Adenophora > Adenophora triphylla. Next base: position 82,744 of record JAFEMH010004078.1, on the reverse strand, counting down.
CAGAGACGGAAGCCCAATTTAACTCAAATGCTTCTTCGCTATTTTCGCGGAGATTCTCGAGCTTGAAAACGGTAAAAGTTCTAAACAGAGAAGGAATGTGCAATTTATATTTTCCAAGATTGGAAAGGAAAAAAGAAAATTCAAAAAATAATTTCCATATTAATGGCGGAAACGGTTTCCGAGAAGGAGTTCCAAGCGTCAGAATCGCAATCATTACTAAAACCGGCGCTCCTTCATCTCCTACCGTTCATCGCCAACGACCGGGATTATGCCACGTCATCATTGTCGACCTACTTCAAAAACTTGCAGCGACCTGCGAGTAAAACCATTCTTATCAAACATTTTCTTAACTTCCAAGTCGACGAAGTCAACTCGAAAGTTGGGGGCCACTGAACATACCAAAAGTGTCGAGTTGGGCCAAACGAGTAAAGCCCAATCACGGACAGCCTGGACTCCCACATTCTCAATAAGGCTGGCCCAATCAAAACAGGGCCCAAAGCCCATCTCAAGGATCAGTCGACTAAGCCCATGGTCCGGCTCACCAGGCCCCGACTTAACTTAGTCCGACCTCAGAATCCATATTATAACTCGGGTACGAACCATGCTCTACCCGACAGTCAGGTCGACCATTCCTCGAATGGCGACCTCGACCTAAATTAACAAGTGACGACTTGATACTTGAAGGCGTATTTGGTTGAACAATTCTCATAACCACATCCCTACAAATCAGGGGCCGTTATAGACACGTTCCCACAATCAAGTAACTGCCGCTACAATCTCGGAGCACATGTCGCCTCCCCAAAAATACATCACTCTTGTCTATAAATACTTCATCACTACCAAACGGTGAAAGGTAACTGCCATTTTGTATTCTGAGTTCATTATTCAATACATTTTGAGCTATAATATACCGTTATCTTACTCTCACGCCCGAGTGTCTTCGCCGGAGACACATCCGGCTAGTCGTGGGTTCTGATTTCAGGTCAAGGAGCCAGGTGATTAATCTTGCCACGTGGAGGATTATTGATAAGCACAATTCCTGCAGCATCAAGCGTGTTAGTCAAGAGTTTTAGACGGTTGAATTTTAAAAAGTTGGGAATATTTTGACCGCTCAAAATTATAGCGGTAAAAAAAAACTCAGTTTTAAAAAATCTCCGTTTATAAAACTGTGCACTAGACGAGCCCATAGTTGGTCAGTTGTTATTTGTTAGCCGACTCGGGCGACATAGTTGGTCAGTTGTTATTTGTTAGCCGACTCGGGCCTGGTCAACACAATATAATTATACAATAGTCAAATCAAATGAACAATGAATAGAAAATAAATAAAGTTATTAGTCACAAATCTTAATCACAAAATGTATTTGCAACATTTCTTCGAGTGAGTCTAACTAAAAATATCAACAAATTATTAAATCTAAAATTTTGTGAGCAAGAAACCATCAATATTACTCCCGTGAAATTGCTCAATAGTTCAGATTTAATATTTTTCAATTGAGAAAAGCCTGTTATAAAGAGTAGAGAGTCAAAGACAATAACGTTATTAATGAAAAATTGAAAGTTCGAAGATTATAATAAAACGAGACTATGAAAAAACCCCTGTTATACATATTAGGAATGGTCATCAGAAACTCACAATTGAGAATTGTTATTCACCATCGCAAGTTTACTTAATACCCCCGCATTACTAAGTTTACTTCTAAAAATTAAAACTACACTTCGATTATTACTATAATACCCTTTATTTCTTTTAGTTCTTTGATGGAGAATGCTGCTGGGTAGGGATGGCCAAACCGGACCGGAACCGGACCGGGCAGGAAAATCGGACGGGCAGAAGCCGGAAAAGCAGCCGAGTGAGCTAGGGAGAAAACCGAACGGGGTAGGAACCGGTTTGGAGGCGGGCCGGTTAAGGTTCACCAAAATGGTGAACCGGACCGGAAAAAGCCCGGAACCGTACGAAAATTTGTTGTTTTTCAATAGAACCGGCCCAGAACCGGACCGAAAAAGCCCAGAACCGGACCAAACCCGTGAGAAAACCGGAACCGGATAACCGGAACCGTGAGAAAAGCGGGCCGGTTAAGGTTCACCTCCTCGCCGAACCGGAATCGGCGGTTCAAGGCCCGGAACCGGAACCGGACCGGATTTGGCCATCCATACTGCTGGGAGCGGCAGGGAGGATAAGATAAGAGAGGGGGTTTGACGTTTTGTTTTAACAAGGAGAATCTAATTGGATGGATTAAAAGAAAGGCCTACAGCCACACATAACGGCTGATCCTGACTCTCACTCAAATTACTCTCCTTTCTCCAAAATCAAACCAACCCTTTCTCCAAATTCTCTCTCTTCGGCCCCACCATTCTCTTTCAGTCACCATAGCCATATTTCCCCGCCACTGTCGGAGCAACCCTTCTTCCATCAACTTGCAACACTGGCATTCCCGCCATAATCCAAAATCACAACAAACTCAGTCTCCCTTGTGCCAAGTAGTATTGAAAAAAGGGGGACAAGTCAATTTGCTTTGCAAAAATTCATTCAAACAAGAGAAACTACTGGTCAAGAGGGAACAAATTGGATTCGCTCACTGTTGAAAACACCTCAGGTATGAAAAAGTTATCCTCCCCGTCGCTCCCAGCCGCATTTTCCATCAAAGAACCAAAAGAAATAAGGGGAGAGTGGGCAACATATTAATATTAGTGAGGGTAATAGAGTCATTTCAATTAATGACATTTTTTTGAAAATAGTAATATAGAGGTACTAAGTAAACTTGCGAGGGTGAATAACAATTCTCCTCACAATTTTTGTGAAAATCAGATAACATTAAATAATAGGAATTTGATATTTATGAGACATGAATTCTCAAACCCACTGATATCATGAATGAACCAAACAAAATCAAGGGCTATATATGAATCGAATACCCACTCCTTTACTTTGATTCTCATTTACCAATCACCTAGATAAGATGATAGCTATCCTGACTAACTTGAGCATATTTCGCGGTTTACCTCTGTCTGTCAGCACTGAGGGTCCGCTCCCGAGTCTAAAAAAGAGGAGAAAAGAAAGGAAGTGGAAGGAAGTCTAATTTATTTTCCTCCTGGCACTTGCTCCTGAGTTTATTCAGGAAGGAAGTGGAAGGAAAATGTTTTAATTTTTTTAAAATTTTCCCTCCTAGGCAATCCTTCCAAATGTGGAAGGAATTGGAAGGAAAGAAAATTTTACTTAATAAATTTTTTGATAAGCCTATTTTACCCCTCAAATATATTTCTCTTCTTCTTTCATTAAAGGGTACAAATGTAATTTAAAGTTTTTTCCTTCCATCACTTGCTCTCGAGTTTATTTAGGAAGGAAGTAATCAAATTCCTTTCTCTTCTTTTCTTTTCTCTTCTCTCCTCTCCTCTCCTCTCCTCTTCCTTTCCTTTCTCTCTTTAATAAACTCGGGAGCGGACCCTGAGGGGCAAGTGGCTGGTGGTTCGGAATTTGTCCGTGAAAAAAACTGAGCTATAAAAAAAAAAAAAAAAAAAAAAAAAAAAAAAAAAAAAAAAAAAAAAAAAAAGATGATAGCTACCCTTTACCCTAATTTTCCACCAACCCCCTCTCACTCTCAGAGTAATCCTATGTATATAACCCCCAAGTTGGTGGAGATTGGGAATGAAAGAGGCTGAGATTCTCTCTCAAATCCTGTCCTCATCCCTCTCTAATCTCTATCTATCCCTCAACACACACATTTTAGAAAAGGAAAAGAGGGGCTATTGAGATCCAGTGCACAATCCTGTTTTGTCCTACACAGATTTTTCATGTGGCTCTGAAAGACTGAATCTTTACATTTATTTTACTTTTTAACCCACACTCTGTTTCTTTAACTATTAAACCCATCTCCCCAATTGCATTCGAGAAAAACTTTCCGAAATTCCGGTTTTGGGGGAATTCAATTGTATTTGGAAATGGGTCATTGAATTGTTAGATCCCCATTTGGTAAATTTCCTTTTTTTACTAACCCACTTATGGAATTGTTTATAAATGGCTAGTGTGGATCTAATTTCTTTTAATCTTTGCTTATTTCAGTTTGCATTCTTTAAGGGTTTTTTGAAGGGAGGCAGCCATTTGTTTCAGTTCTCTTCTGGGCGATATTGATTGGTTATTTGCAAGGTATGATTGATTTTTGATGTTGTGTTTAAGAAATGTTCTTTTCTGTTTGATAATCCTTTCAAAAGTTCTTATCGATAGTTGGGCTATCTGTTCTTTGTTTATGCATATGCACTTCTGAGTGTTTGTGTGCGTTTTAAAAAGTGTGAAAAGTAGGTTTCCTGTGTAAGATGATTAATTACATTGAGTTTCAATCAAAGTGTCTCTTTTTGTTTCTAAAAATTTAGTCTCTGTTGGTAATTTGGATATAATTGTCAATAATTATCTGTTTAACAATGCGAGTTCTTTTCACTTAAAACTTTGTTGTATTCTCCGATGGACATAGTATGCTGTAATTCAAATTCTAGATTTTTTTTCTTTGTTATGTTTGACTTCCCGGATTTTGTTTGGATCTTAAAATCAAAAGTCTTGATTTTTTTTCCTTCGTGATTATGTGAATCCTGTTTAGTGGTGCTGTCATATCCAACATATACCATCTTTGATCCACACATAATGTATCTATTTTGGACTGTTTGATTTTACCCACCATGAAGTTAGTTGATATTTTGTTTGTTGCTTTTGTTCCTCAATTTAAGTAGAATCGTTAAAGTTGTGTTATGATTAAATTCGGCAAAAAAAAGAAGAATATCCCTTGGCTGTCTCACAAAGGGAAACCCTTTTGCCGTAACAATGACATATGAGACTATTGTGTGGTCAAATGTGAGTGTTCTCTTCTGTTAGATGATTTGCTCTTTAAGTCACACTTGATTTTACGGTATGATATACTCCCTCCGTCCCAGCGGAGTGTGGATTTTTGGTCAACTTTGACCAATAATTTAAAAAAATAATAATGATCCTAATAAAAATCCAAAAAATGTTATTGTTAATATTATTAAGCGTGATACAATAACAAATTTTTAAATTTTTATTAGGATCATTATTATTTATTTAAATTATTGGTCAAAGCTGGTCAAAGTTGACCAAAAATCCACACTTGGCTGGGACGGAGGGAGTAAGAGACTATTGAGTGGTCGAATGTGAGTGTGCTTTTTCCATTGCTCATGTAGCTAATTTTTGTGGCCTGTCTAGTGCCTCGTTGGTTGTTTCTGCTGTCGCTCACAAGAGTCTTAAATCGAGTTTTAATATAGAAGAGCACTTCATAATTTCTTATTATTGCATACTGACAAATGGTGAAGAAAGAACTAGGAATGAGTTTCTAAACTTATACCTCTTGCTTGCAAGAATATCTGCATCTTCTCTTATAAGCCAGGAATTTAGCTAGGCTTGAAAATGTTGTGACGATATTAATCCAAGTGCTTTCACCTGATAAGTCAATCTTTAAATGTGTTATTGTATAGAGTCCCTACCCTCAGTCTCACTTAAAACACGATGGAGCTTTTATTCTTTTCTCTTCCCATAAAGGAACTAGATTGAGAGATGAAAGTATGTTATGCTGGAAGTTGACTTTAAATCTCTGAGCCAAGTGAGTGCATGAAAATAGGTCAACCTATTGGCATACTCAATCTCTCAGCATTGCTTGCAATGTGACATGATGATTTCATTTGTGTGTCCTATCTACAATGGTGCAATATTAAGACATTATATGTAGAGAGAAAAAGTCATTTGGCAAGAACATGTGAAAGCCTATTTTCCTGAAGAAAACTGTACCATGATTCAAAGAGGCTGCCTGGTGAAGTGCTTTCGTATGATAAGTCGAGCCTTTTTTTTTGTTATCTTTCCAAATGTTTTGTTTTTCTTGATTTTTCTGCACACTTATTTCTATCTTCTGATTATCTTCTTCGCATTCGTTTTTAACTATCGTGTTGTACCATATCTCCACTTTTTCATTGTTTTCTTACCCTCATAGGCGAGTCCATACGACATTTCGTGTTAGCCAATTCCAAATCATTTTGGGATTAAGGTTTTTTTGTTGTTGTTGTTGTATTACTGGCTCTGGTGATATTGATGGAAATACTTATGGTTTGACTATATGAATCCTTTTAGTAGTCATCTTATCCTCTTTAGGAATGTAGTTCTAGTTAGATGTCGGTATCCCTCTATTCAGTATCCCTCTATTCACTTTTGATGTAACTCGACTCTTACTTCGTTGTGTAGAACATATGGTTGGCTAATGGAATCTACAACATATATATACATATACATATACATACACACATATATATATACTCCCTCCCGTATATCATTACACTTGGTCCATTTTGGGCATCCCATATGCCATTACACTTTCCTAAAATGACAATGTTTTTATGTTATCCCCTCCCTCCTTCACTCATTTTCTCTCCTACTTTGCTTTTATACTCAAAATATCAATCAAATTACTAGTTCTCCCATTCATTATCTCTCTTACCTCAATTTTCATACTCACACCACTTACACTTTTTCTTAGTTTCCGCGCCAAAACACAAAGTGTAATGATATACGGACGGAGGGAGTATATATATATTTATATTGAAATGGATCTTTAACTCTCCAGCCCTACACATACACAGTAAAATCCTTAAATCTAAGCATAGATACTCTACAGCTCTTAATCTTGGAACTCCTAATTCTCCAGCATACAAACTTTTCCTCTGCCCTAAACAATACTCCCTCCGTCTCATTACATGTGAGACCAAAATCGAATGCACGGGAATTAAGAAAAATAGTATAATATTGATAGTGGAGGAAGTGTTGTGAGTATGAAAAGGAAAGTATGAGAGAGAAAGTATGGTAGGGAATAGTTAGTGGATTATTGTTGTAAGTATGACTAGTGGGTCCCATTGAATAAAAAATTAATAAAAGTTGGCTATCTTTGATATTCTCACTTGTCATGAGACGGACCAAAAGGGAAATAAGTCCCACTTGTTATAAGACAGGGAGTATTTTCAAAATGAAATAAATGACCTTTCCTAACTCGCCATGAAATGGTGGTCTTTGTTAGCTGAGGGACAATTGTGGTGATAATGGCAATTTGTTAGTCATTTGATAGGCTAATCAATGGATCCTAATTTTACTGTGTGTTTTCAGTCCAAGTGATCTGGACATGGCATAGCTTTGTTCATAGAGTGCAAGCCTGACCATAGGTATGATTGTCGGTTGGGGAAATCCCTTGTTTACGTATTTGGATTCTCTTGTGCATTAGCATTCACATACCAACATTTAACGGCTCGTTGCACAAAGGTTTTACGCCAAGTTGGTTGAAATAGCAAGAGGTAGGGTAAAAAAACCTGTACGGAGTTGAATTTCTTGCCTGCTTCACACAATAAGTATGGTGTTCAAGTTTGACATCATGTATTGAATGAGCGTTTGAGCTACTATTTATTATCTGTAAACGGTTTCAAAGCAAGGTTTACACTTTAAGGTGTTTTTTTGTTTTGCATTACCAAAATCCATACTTTTCATGTCTGTCGCTTATTTATATTTACGTTACACTTCACATCTAAAATATTGTCGTATAACTGGTTTTCACGAAGTAAAATGCAAGGGAAGACTGTCTATATTAAATCCATGTAGGCCCAGCCCTTCCCGGATCTCATACATAGTGGGAGGTCTTATAACACCAGGTTACTCCTTTTGGCTGATACCTACCCGTCTTGTAATCAAGATTAAGTTATAGTTTATGGTTAGATTAAACTACGAAGATACCGTGCCTTTGAACCCTTCTTTCTTTTTCTTTCTTTTTTTGGTTTTAGATGTTTAACTATTTAACTGTATAATTTATGTTTAAAATTGGCAGATGGGTGATGTAGCCAAGGATTTAGCTGCTGGAACAGTAGGAGGGGTTGCACAGTTGGTAGTTGGGCACCCTTTTGATACCATCAAAGTGAAGCTCCAAAGTCAGCCTACTCCTCCGCCCGGTGAGCTTCCTAAGTACTCCGGTGCAATCGATGCTGTTCGGAAAACAATATCAGCTGAAGGCCCAAAGGGTCTGTACAAAGGTATGGGGGCCCCACTTGCCACTGTGGCAGCTTTCAACGCTGTTCTTTTTACCGTTAGAGGGCAAATGGAGGCACTATTGAGGACCGATCCTGATACTCCCCCTCACAGTAAAGCAGCAAGTTATTGCTGGAGCAGGGGCTGGAGTTGCTGTCTCCATTTTGGCGACTCCAACTGAATTAATCAAGTGCAGGTCAGTGCTTCCGTCTCAGGAACATACACTTTTTATCTTCGGCTATGTTATTAAGTGTATGAAGGTTTGAATAATACCTTTTTCAACACAAATTTTGATGAATATATAGTTAACAAAATTGTTATTAAAAATCTATTTTGTACAAGTTGAATTATTCCCCCTTCCTAAAAAAAGAGGTGCATTTAACAGGATAACACTTTAGTATCCTACTTTTGCTTCTCTTCATTTCCTTCAACACTCACTATTTTTTGGGATGGATGTTGTATATTTGTGTCAGGAAAATATTCCAATGGTGTATAACACTGGAGTTTATAAATATGCATGCCAACATATTACTCCCTCCGTCCTATAATGATAGTCCCACTTTTTTGGTGATTAATTTGATTGAACTTTGACAAACGTTTATTTTATTTATTTATTTTTGTCTGAACCACCGGTATCCAATCACCACATTGGGTGTCTACTAATCCGGTTCGGGTTGGGTAGGACCACAGGGGTGTCTAATCTCAGCAGGTGATTTAGGTGCGCTTGGTGGTTTGACAAAAGACTTAGGAAAAACTAATTACCCCAATGAAGTTCCAAAAATTGTTATTGGTAGTGTTTTTAATGTTATATGATTAAAGTTTTAGAATTTTATTGGGCTAATTAGTTTTTGCTAAATCTTTATTCAAAGTCCAAATACATTAAACACTAAAAAAGTGGGACTATCTTAATGGGACAGAGGGAGTATCTGTTTGTGAAAACATATTGGTGTATAATCCAATCTCGCCCCCCTCCCCTCTTCTTCCTCCCTCTGAAGTCAACCTTTGAAGTCAACTCTAAAATTCTCTCGGTTTACTCAAGCTGTGCAATATAGTTGAAGTTGCTAATCCTTACATATCTAAATACCTACTTACTGCTACATAATTTTTTGTGATCATCAGATTGCAAGCCCAAGGTGCATCAGCAGATCCTGGTGCTGCACCAAAGTACGGTGGGCCTATGGACGTGGCAAAGCAAGTTCTTCGTTCCGAAGGAGGCACAAGGGGACTCTTCAAAGGATTAGTTCCCACACTATCTCGTGAAGTACCCGGAAATGCTGCCATGTTTGGTGTTTACGAAGCTCTAAAGCAGTATTTTGCAGGCGGGACGGACACTTCCAAACTAGGTAGAGGTTCTTTAATGTTAGCTGGAGGTTTGGCTGGTGGGGCCTTTTGGATGTCTGTTTATCCAACGGATGTGATCAAAAGTGTGATTCAGATCGATGATTATAAAAATCCAAAGTATTCTGGGTCGATCGATGCTTTGAAAAAGATTGTTGCTGCAGATGGTGTTAAAGGTTTGTATAAGGGGTTTGGACCTGCCATGGCTAGAAGTATTCCTGCTAATGCTGCTTGTTTCTTGGCTTATGAGGTGACAAGATCAAGCTTGGGATAATATCTCTTTCCATATAACAAGAAGTTTATTCTCTCTTCGTCCGTCCGCTCCAAAATCTTGGGGGATTTTTTATTTTTACTGTGGAATTTGTTTTCTAATTGATTTTGAGATTAAGAATGGATTATACCAATAACAAGATCTTTGCGACCTGATTTTTATGGTTCTTTTTCCCTTGAACCTTCTTAATACCCTGTCTACCCTTTGATGTTTTTTTATAATTCTCTAAAAGTATAAATTTGGAGCAGAGACGTATCGAAGACATGTCAATGGGGTGCACTTGCTTCTCAACATTCAAGTTATTTTTACCCTCACTTTATATTATATTATTAGAATTGCTTGTATTTGAACATCAAGTATTTGGAGTTTAATGGTTAGGAACTCATGTTCTTTCTCTTGAACCTAAATGCATCATAAATAGTACATATTTAATCTTAGATAGCGCTTTTTTTTTTAGCTTAGATAGCGCTTATAAGCGCTATCTAATTTATAAGCGCTATCTAAGCTACCGCTATGCAAGTTAGCATAGCGCTTATTATGCACTACAAAAGCTAACGAACTTAGATATGCTATCTAAGCACTTTTATTATTTTCAAAAATCATTTTAGGTAGCGTTTTTTAAGTGCTATATAAGCAATTTTTTAACAAAAAGCAAGCTTAGCTTAAACGCTATCTAAGGTTATTTTTCATTTTTTATTTTATATTTTATTTTTATTTTTTTTTCCTGCTGCACCTATTTCAAATTACCCGTTCGTTAAATGTACGGCCAAAAAACTGACAAAACACAGTGTCACTATTTCCTTAGAGGAAGTTGTATTCGATATACATGTGGAGTCCTTCGTTTCTCTCATGCTTTATTTGAAAGTGCTTCAGAATATTGGTTGCAATTGGCTAAAGAATACTTATAACTAGGAGCAAATTCCATGTTTCCCTCTCCAACCTTGAAATACTCCTCCATCTTCTAATTCGCCTCTGAGCTTGAGCTGATCAACAGGTCAAGAATCACCTCTTCATATCAATAAGGTCATATAAGTTACAATATTTGATACAGTAGATGAAATAACAAATGCCAATATTATCATTGCAGTAGTGAATGGAGGGGAGTTCTCCGCATGCAGAGGCCTTAAAACAATCTCAATAGCAAATAAACAACTAGCAACTGCTGCATTGAAACCTGAGTAAAATAGCAAGGGAAGTGGAAATCAGAAAATGAAATCAAGTCCAAACCAGACTCACATGATTATTAAGTCCAAAAAAAATCTACATTCACATGAATAATCAGTGAAGATTACTATCAGAAATAAATTAAAATCAGTAAAGGTCCCAAATTAATGGATTCCCGACAATGAATAATTAACATGTCGAGGAACTTTCTGGACATTTCCTTCATGAAAACACCAGGCTACAGTGATGTATACAATTGCCTGAATCTGTGTTATTATTTTCAATTAGAACAAAGATGCACAAAGAAGATTTAAAGCATACCACCCTCCCAGGACCCTTAATTCCTTGGCCCGCTTAACAGGAACGCAGAGATAGCTCATTACAGCAACACGAAAAGGAGAGGAAACAGGTCCAGACTTTCTCAAGCTAAGCTTCTTCAGCCAACTAAACTTTTCCGTATCACTCTTGCTGGGTTCCTCAAAGAGTAGGCTCTGAAGGGCGCATAGGTCAAACCGGTCCTCATACATTGACACAACTGCCTCCATGTTCTGATATAACCACTGCTTCAAAGCAACCCGCAACAATGTATATTTGTTCTGCGTAAAACATCCAATTTCTTCCCAGAAAAGTCAATGTTTCATGAATACCATCCACATAGTCCTAATTAAGTTTAATTATTTCTTCCCTCAGATAATAAGAAACAATAAAACAATGAAAAATCTGAAGCCACATAATCTTCCTCGATGACTATCTATCCCCTTTATTTTCTCGTTGACTGTGTGTTGGAAAATGATAAACATTAACCTTCTCAGCACCAAAACATATATTCAGAGATTTCCTTGTCAAACATGAAACTGCTTAATTCAAATTCAACTCCAAAATAGCCCTAAGCCAATTTAATTGTAATTATTTGATGTCCAATGAACGTGCATCTCTGGACTATCTTCTTTACAGGAGAACTCCTGATAAAGTTTTGTCATAGAAAACCTAATTTTTATAACTACCAGTAATCAAATAGCATTAAGTCATTTCAATATATTTTCAGTCACTTGGGGAATACAACTTTGAATATTTTAGGGGTAGTCTACAGCAGCAAAAGATGATACAAAACTCATTCATAGTGTTTTGAAGGCAGGGGAGAGAAAACATATTACTCTTCAATCTTCAGCAAGCCCAAGTCAAATTCTAAGATAATCCAATAGACGCTCTAAGTAAAATAAATAAATTAATTAAGAAAACTAAATTAAATCATATTCAGGAATGTAGGTGCAGAAAGCGAATGCTGTAAGCAAACCTTGCCGAGAAAGTGTGAGCGACTGTGTTGACCATGAAAACATGAAGACAGGCGAGCAGTATTGGTCCCAAGTTGACATGCATCAGCGTACTAGGACTCAATGCTACAAGACGATGATACATTGGCACCAAAACTCAGAGTTGCTATGTCAAGTACGAATCAGTGCACCAGTTGAAATATCTGATATGTATCTTCTAATATGCAATCCAGGTCATATGTGCATACTAAAACAATCTCAAAAATGTCATCTACTGCATCAAAAATTGCTTAAGAAAATGCAATAACTCTGCTGTAAAGGAGAAAAACTTGAGATGGAATCATGATAATATGACCGTGGTAAATGCCAACTAAGACCACAAGCTTTAGAGTCTAAGTGGCAGTAAAGCACCATAACCATAACCATGCAAATGCAAATATATGATAAGGCAGAAGTATGAAGACCAGTATCAGTTTCCATAAAGTCCTCTTTTAACTGAATGATACGTAAATTAACTGACTCATGGGCACTGGATTATTATTCAGTAGAAACAACAGCATGATGATAGAAGCAAATCCTGATTGAGATGCCAAAATACCGGCTATAGCATACTCATTCACAGATTTGTTTAAATTTGTAGGAAACATAACAAGATAAAACCATCTTGCTAATAGAATATTCTCTGGAAACATGAATTATGTAATTGTACCTCATTGCGTAATCTCTGAAGTGCTCGGGTGGACACAGTACACAAACATAAACCAAGACTGTTCATTTCATATGACATGTCACTATCAACAGAAATCAGTTCGAAGTACATGCTTGCAATCCCGATCGCTAATGTAACGACCAAAGCTTCTAATATAGAGACGATATGCCGAGTAAAGAAGTTATAATCATAATAGCAACCTTGCCTGTTAAATGTAGAATGGTTAATAACAAATCGAAACACACACCAAGGATATTAAGTTCAGAACTCATGTGCTGTAAGATTGATTTGTCGCTTGAACTTAAAAGAAAAAAAAACGGAGCCTTAAATGATTCTGAGGTTTACTTAATTGATTTTCCTAGTTTAATGAATAGTATTATATGCAATATGCACAAGGCATTATGCAGATGACCCACAGAGAATAACTGGAACTTCATATAGGATCAGCCTTGAACTATACAAACAATTATATATATCACTTGATCAACTATAGGGATCCAACCAGAAGCAGCACCATCAGTGTTTATCAGACTCCCAAAGCAATAACATTTCGCAGGACTCTTCTTCTGGTAATGAGTTGCATTTAGTTTTGCAAGGCTAAGGCCTCTGGGCTCACACACCTTCCATGATGATAGCTGAGTAACTTTATGATATCTGGAGTAACAACTCCTTCGGAAAAAAAAAAAAAGTATGAAAATCATGGTACTATTGAATTGATTGATCTTGAACCTATCTACACATAAAAATTTGCAGCAACTTAGTAAAAGAGATACTTAATTCTAAGAACATAACAAATACAAACCCTTCAAATATAGCTCTAATTTCTTGCTTTCCTTCCATCCAATAAACTGATACCTATGAATTTCACTTTAGAAGTTTTACAATAGGTGACAGCTGCAATTTCTACATCCAAAATAGGACTGTGTGACTTGAAACATCATGGAAAGAACAAGTCTTATAGACATAACCAATAGATATAATTTATGGATGATCTACAATGATATCTAACACACAAACAATGAAATCCAAACATGAGTAACAAAGAAATACCTCTGATTCCTAATTTGTATATCTTGGGAAGCAGAACATAGCTCTGTCACGCAATTTCTGTTCAAGGAAAACTTGACGTGCGGCTGGAAAGCCAAGTATTCCGCCATTCACAAAATTTTCTGCCTCGTGATCACTGCATTATACTGGTTCCGCAAATATTGTGAGTGGTTTCAAATCAGCCAATCATATAACCTATTGCCAAATGCACTAAGAAGAAGAACACCATCTCAAGACACATTTAGAAGGATCAAATAGCATGCTTACATACCCAAGATATTTGTTCAGCATATCGTCATGAACAACAGTACGCAAGTTAGGCATTAGAATGAAATGAAATCAAAGGAACTGCTGCACTGCACATTAACGTGAATAATCAACAATTAACCTACAAAATTCGGACCATCCTTTAAACATTGAATATGCTCACTAACCTTACTGAACGATTGATAAAGTCGGAGATAACTCCATAACATTCTCAATAATAATTTCGAATATAATGGCTAAAAAATCATTAAGAATTTCAAAAATGGTTTTCAATTTCAAAGCCCTAAATTTTAGGAATTTAGAAATTTAGGGAATTGAGTTTAGGATCAGAGGGAGAGATGATTAAGGGAGAGAAATAAGTACCTTAACTTGGTCTAAACAGCGTCGAACACCGGACGGAGAGGGATAGCCAAGCTCACGTCGTGGTCTCTTCCTTGTTCCAACGTCAACCGGATGGCTCTAGTTGTCGGCTACGGGTGGTAATTGCAATGAAATCTGAGGCGATGGAGAAGTACACCTTAGCTAGCGCTTTTTAAAAACTCTATCTAAGGTGCGTTTCCTAAGATTCAATCTGTACTAGTGATACAAACTACTCTCCCATCACCTGAGGCATGGGCTATAATTGCAGTTGGGCGAGCTAAGCAACATATTATCCAAAATGAAGAATTAAAATTAGTTGGTGGAGGCTATTAAATAACAGGTGTGGGGAACAAAGAAAATGTTTATTCACACTTACTCACTTTAAACATTTCTAAACATTGTCCTTATCTTACAGACCCATATGTTGACCCACTCTCCTTGAAATAAAGAAAGTCATCAGTAAAGTGCTTACAACAAAAGCAATTAGAATAGCATAATACAACTTCATTTTTTCTTCCTTCCATATCTGCAGATATAGAGATCCAGAGCTGTTCTTCCTTGTCTGTTTGAAACAGGCAAGTATTTTGTTAATCAAGAAATCTAATTGAGCAATTTATATATAATAGTAGTTAGTTACAGGTATTTGATTTTCTGTTCTATCTGCAGACTGAGCTTGTGGTCCTGGTTTTTATAAGTCATTTTTATCCATTTCTTTGACATTTTGACACACTATTGTATGGATCCCTCTTCTACAGGTTCAGCTGCTAGAATCTCTTCAATGACATTCTTTCTTCTATTCCACTTTGGAAACAACTCTTGGAGGTGGTGGCAATAATACTGGCTTATCATACTGGGGTCATAACTCTATTCCATTTAAGGGTTCAAAATGTGTTGATAATACTTAAGGTATGTTTCACCCTTTTAAGCATCCATACGCATAGTCCTCTCTTACAAGGGAAATAGCTGAAACAACATGACAACTAGGGATGCCCAAAACGGCATAGAACCTTAACTGCCAAACCCGAAACTGTCACCGTCCGAACCGAAACTGTGTTCAATCTGGGCCGGATATTGTTCTAGGTCGAAAACTCGTGTCCCGGCGGCAGGCCATCTCAATAAGTACAGAGGCCCTGTGCGAAATGAGAATATGGAACCCCGTTTGGAGAAATTGGGGCCCTTCAAAATTTGGAGTCCTGTGCAAAGGAACCTAATGTTCCATGTCTGAGCCGGCCCTGTCCGCCGGTTCCGAACCGGGTGAACCAGAACCGTGCAACCCGAGTCAAAACCTGTAACTAACTACTATTATGTATAAGTGGATGGGACAGCCTTCATCCCATGAATCCATGGTCTTCCAAGAATGACATTGTAGGATGTTGCGCAATCGATTACACAGAACCGCTCCATGGTGTTGAGGCCCTTTGAGTATATTGGAAGCTTTATTTCCCCCACTGTTTCTTTGACTTCACCACTGAAGCCTACCAATACTGAGGATTTCTTGATGATCTCCGATTCTGGGATGTTCATTTCCTTGAGGGTGCTCAACATAATGAGATTGACAGAGCTACCCCCATCAACCAGGATACGCCGGATTGTACAATTGGCGATCTGCAAGGAAATAACTTGGCTGTCGTGATGGGGTTCCAGCAAGTTCTCTCGATCACTCTCATCAAAGGTGATTGGATCATGGCAGGGTGTCGACATTCTTGGTTGTCTTTCTGGCCTCTCCTCTTTTGACTCCTTAGCATGTCGTTTCGCGGCAGAATAGGAAGTGCCACATATTTCTGAGCCTCCACTAATGAAATTGATCACCTTTGTTGATCTTTGGGGAGATCTTGGTCTCTCGACTTCATGAGGAGCTTCCGCACTTTCGGCCTTCTTCTTTACGGATCCCAGCAACTCCTTAAGATGTCCCTTCGAGAGCAAGTAACTGATCTCCTTTCTTAGTGCGATGCAATCTTCAGTAACATGCCCAAAGTCTTCATGGTAAGCACACCATTTTGATTTGTCACGCCATCCTGTAGGCTTATCCGTCTTCTTTGGCCATCTAGCTTTGTCCCCTAGGTTGCCCATTGCACAGAGTATACCTGAAATGTCAACAGAAAAATAATAATCAGAAATATTAGGCACATTATCATTATCTTCATCCTCACCGTCTATTGAATTAATTTTGCTAGTATCAATTCTTGGGTAAGGATTGGAACGGTTGTTCTGCGATGGGATGATTCGGTTTTCTGTCAGGGTGGTCATATGTCGACGACTTGGACGAGGACTTTGATCTTCGCAGCTCATCTTCTTCCAATCTTATGAATCTCAATGCCCTGCTCCTGAATTCTTCCAATCGCTTACAAGGAGTCATCACCAAATCTTGGTAATACTGTGAATCTTTCTTCAATCCCATTTTGAATGCTTACGTAGTTGACATGTCAAGATTGGGAATTTCCAGTACCTCCTTATTGAACCGGTGAACATAATCTTTCGAGTTTCATTAAATTTTGGGTCACATTGTAGAGATTACTTGTCAGGTTCTCAAATTGTCGACTACACGAGAATTGGTTATAGAACATGTTAATAAGCTGGGCGTATGAACCAATTGAACCTAGGGGCTGCCTAATCAGCCATTTGAGAGCTGGTCCAACCAAGGTTGATCCAAATCCTCTGCATAAGCAAGCCTCCCAGGAATTGGAGCGGAATATGGATTATGTCCATCTTCTCACGATAGTGAGCAACATGCTCCTCTAGGTCCGTGGTGCCGTCATACAACTTCATAGATGGAACGTTGAAACGCTTCGGGATGTCGACATTTGCAATTCTTTGGGACAAACCGAGATTGATTGTAGCTTGATTACGAGACACTTTGGTTGGATTGGAGGAGTTATGCCGGGCACGTTCATTATCGGCTCCCCGAGATCCTGCATCTGTTTGGCTAGTGGGTTTCTGCAAAAGGGTCGGCTATGGGAATACGATTGAAATTATTATTATTTAAAAGATTATTGACAAACCGAGTTATCCGTGGTATTTGTGATAGTGGTGTTGTCAATGAATGAAATGAACGGGGTGAATCTGCTGAAGGTGGCGTCATTAGGGTGTCCCAGGGTAAGGATGTCGGTGAGGAGTACGAGGTGGACTATTCATTGGAATAAATTCATTACGGAGCGTAGATCCTTCGGTGTTGTCGAAGTTGAGGTTCCTTGCACGCAATGGTGAGATGTTTTCAAGCCGCGAAGCGATGAGCCGTTGATCCTCTACGCATCTTGACCATGGAATTGGCCAACACCTTGGAATTGCTATCTTGTTGATCCAACCTCTGATTCAACCTGGTTAGGATAGTCCGAATGTCAGCATCTACATTGGAAGAAGTCGCTTCCTTTTGTGGAGTCTTTGTAGGTTGAGTTTGCTGAGGTCCGGTCTGAGGGGGTGGCGGCAACAAGCTGGTTCTACCTCCTGATGTTGGAGTGACGGCGGTACCCTTGCCGGCGGCGGACACATTGGAAGGTACAAACATGATGAATTCGCTCAGGAAATGATCCAAATAACCGATAAACCACGGGGCCCCTCGGTGGGCGCCAAATTGTTTTGGTAGAAAAAACAATAGTGTTGAATCTTAACTTTGACAAGTGTGTGGATTAAATAACAAGGAGGGGACTGTGGATTTCGACTAAATGGAACAAAGACATAAAAAGAAAGAATGACACCACGATTTGTTAACGAGGAAAACCTTAGAGGTGATAACCTCTTTGGAAAAAACCCCGGGAGTTAGGTCTCCAACCTTAAAAGTTTCACTATAATAATTGAGTTACAACTGTGGAAGATGATGGAGAGAATTACAAGAGAGATGTGTGTAGAGTGTGTGAGTGTACGAGAGTGTATATATATTTTCATCTCCATCTCCCCTTAAATATAAGTAAGTTTGAATGGGTAAAAGTTGTTCCTACAATCTCGGAAATAGCCTTATCTTCACGTCCGTGAGACCAAGTCATCCTTGCCGTTGAAGATGTGTTGAACGTGCTAGAGAAATATCCCGTATTCCTCTCACTTATTCACTGAAAAATAATAATAATAAAGATATTAGAAAATATCAAATAAGTAAATATTAAAATGATACTTACAGTGGAGTAACATCTTGACATGCAGGAGCAACTGAAGATGTCACCATGCTGAAAAAATACCCGCAACAAAAATCAATCAGATATTTCATTCAATTGAACACGTGTGCACATTTGGTGATTGATCATCATTTAACCCAATCAAGCAAATCAAAAAAAAATTATTTTCTTATAAATCTGCCTATTTTAGATTTCACCCGTAAGATGTTAGCTGGAAGTAATTCTTTGGTTACAAGAAAAGAATTTAGAGACCAAGTCCAGAAGTCCTTACTATGTGATCGATCATACTCCCTCCGTCCCACCCGAATTTGAACAAATTTCCTTTTTGGACGTCCCATCCAAATTTGGACAACCCAAAAAGGAAAGTTTATAATAATAAAAAAATGGGCATACCCCACTCACTCATTAACTCCACTCATTTTTCACTATACAATTTATTCAACCAACCACTATTAACTCCACTCATTCTCTCTCTTCATTTTCTACCACACATTTTTATTATCTTATTGTTATTTCTTAATCTCCGTGTAAAGTAACTTTGTCCAAATTCGGATGGGACGGAGGGAGTATACATTAATTTAGAGTGGAACCGTAGTCTCTATTTGTTTACTCTTTTTTGCAGATATTTTGAAGCGGACGTTTTTTGGGGACTTATAATATTGCCTCTGATGGAAAACCCTAGGTAGATTATTATAGTTTTGACATTATTGCTTGCCTTCAGGCTTAACTTGATTGTACTTTCTTTGTCTATAGTGCTAAATCATTTTATAATTTCTAAATTCAATAAAATATTTGAATACTATTTGGTTTTATGAGATAATTGTCTCATTTTTATGGCCCTAAAATTTTGAAATATTGGTTGTAACATTGCACTGAAGGGTGGGATTGGTGATAATATTCCAAATATTACTAGAGGAAAAAAAAAAAAAACAGAACAAACTCAGTGGTCTTCATTCCAACAGAGTGTTTGTTAATTTGGATTGCCTTGAAAAAGTAAAATTATTTTTGTGAGCCATCGAATTCATGAGTTTAGGGTCAATTACATCGTACTAACTCATATCTTTGATAATTTTGGCAGATTTGAAGGGGCGACATATTGTGGATACTTAACAACAACTTAATTAGGAACTATTTACATTGCTGCAAATATATTTTTGTGACAAAGGGCCATAAAGTTGTTTTAGATTGTCGTAAAGTGCATATTGATTTACAGATTTTATAGATTTGGTATGATATTTATGTCTGGCCTTTGGCTGATTCAGGAAGTGCTCGGCCGAGCAGGGCTCAAGACTCGGCCGAGCGCAGCGTTTGAATTTTTGGGAAGCTACTGCATAAGCATGCTCGGCCGAGTCATTTAGGGTGCTCGGCCTAATCATATACGGCGACCTATATACCCGCCGTAATTGTATTTCATTATATACGGCAGTCCCGATTCCGCCGTAATTGTTCACCATATACGGCGGTCCGTATATCCGCCGTAATTGTTTTTCATCATATACGGCGGTCCGTATATCTGCCGTAATTGTTTTTCAACATATACGACGGTCCCTATATCCGATGTAATTGTATTTATGGCAGTAATATTCGCCGTATATACTAATACGGTGCTGCCACATCAAGCGCCAAATAAACCGTCGAGCAGATGCCGTATATAGTATTTACGGCGGTCTCTCCTCCTAATTCGCATTGACTGGGATTACGCCCTGATGCTCAGATGCCAGTTGTGGTGTCCTTCCAATAGCCCTCAGGACCAGATGCCACTAATTCGTTGTAAGGCAGTTGTTCACCCATTGCAAAAAAAAAATCCCGCTTGTGATGTACAGCTTCCTTCTGCTTCAAGTTCAGCAGATTTTACTATTGCATCTAGTTTTTCAGCATGTTTCAAAGCAGCTGAAGCTGCTTCAACTCTCTTTCTAGAGGCTTCCCTAGCCGCAACAATAATCGAACTAGAATGGTTGTTTTTATCCCCACCCTTCAGTATGGATGCAGGAGTAGCTTTTCCATAATCATTCACATCATTAGGGAATGAGTTTATGTGACTTTGAGAAATATCTTCTGATCCACTTGATACCAACACTTCATCAGCCATTATCCTAGCTTGTTCTGCGGCATTTGAAGTAATTCTTGCAGCAGCGGCAGCTGCCTTCGCAACAGAAGCAGCAGCAGCTACTGAGACAGCTGCAGAAGCTAGCCTCACCTCAGCATCAGAAACCGAAGAGGAATTCTTCTGCTTTTCCAACTGGCATACCCACAGACATGGTATCTAACGGACACACTACTACTGCCTCAAGTGATCCAATCCCTGAAAACGTAGGTGGGAACAATCCAGCCACGGACGTAGATGTTGGGAATCGTACTGCTAACTTGCCTCCTCCTCCACCGGGACACCCTATGAGGAGACCCACACGATCAAACAGTGTGACAGATGGAATAGGGATACAAGACCGGAGAAGGGAAAAGAGGCCCATGGTTAACCAAGGAGGAGGCCAACAAGCTAAGAAGATCCAAACGGGTCGAACAGCAGTAGGCGACATGGCGGGTCCCTCTGCTTCTCACCCCAGTAGGAAGGAGATCTTGCTAGAGCGAGCTAGAGTATTGCAGAGCTTGCTTGAGGTACAAAATGAATTGCTCGAGCTAACAGAGTCTCCTAAAAAGGACGACAGAAGGTCACAAATGGTAGCTCCATCTTTGACCTCACATAGACGTGCTAATGAAAGCCCCTAGGCTGTCAGGAGGAGAAGAAAGGAGGAGTGACAGGCCTCCTCCCACTCATATTGTAGAAATTTAAATTGGGATAATAATTTCACTTGTTATTCTTCTCACATGGAGGAAGGATTTATATGAGATTACAAAAGAGTTGTAGTCAAAAGGAAACATCAAATAAGGAAATAAGAAACCCAAAGGAAAAAAGGAAACATCAAATAAGGAAATAAGAAACCCAAAGGAAAAAGGAAACATCAAATAAGGAAATAAGAAACCCAAAGGAAAAAGGAAACATCAAAGAAGGAAACACAATCCCAGCTGCGTTACACCCTCCCTCAAGTTGGAGCGTGAGGATCAAGAATGCCCAACTTGCTAAGTAAAACATCAAACTGTTGCTTCCCGAGAGCTTTAGTAAATATGTCGGCTAGCGAGTCTTCGTTGGAACATAAGAAGGGGCAATAAGACCATTGGAGATAGCGTCACGGACAAAATGACAATCTACCTCAATATGCTTGGTGCGCTCATGATAAACAGGATTCTTGGCAATGTGAAGAGCCGATTCACTGTCACAGAAAATGGGAATAGCCTTGGGATGATGGACACCCATGGTCAACAATAAACCCTTCAGCCATTTAAGCTCGCATGTAAGAGCCGCCATGGCGCGGTATTGACCTCGGCGGAAGAACGAGAAACAGTAGGTTGTTTCTTAGTCTTCCAAGATATGGGAGAATGCTCGAGAAAAACGAGCCACCCGGTAAGAGAACGACGAGAAATGGGGCATGCCGCCCAGTCCGAGTCACACCATCCTTGAAGAGTGAGATCGGCTGTCGGTGCGCAAAAGAATGCCTTGCCCCAGCGTGCCTTTGAGATATCGAACCACCGTAGAGCAGCCTCCCAATGCTCGGAACGAGGTTCATTCATGAGCCGAGAAAGGATGTGGACCGAATATGCAAGATCCGGCCGAGTTACAGCCAAGTAAATGAGTCGCCCAACTAGGCGTCGATAGCGTTCCGGATCTTCCAAGATAGCACCGGTAGCAACACCAAGCTTATGGTTAGGTTCAATGGGGAAGCTAGAGGGCTTCGAACCTAGTAAACCGGCCTCAGAAATAATATCCAATGTATACTTTCGTTGGCACAGAAACAAGCCATCGGGATTGCGAGCAACCTCAATGCCAAGAAAGTATTTCGGAGACCCGAGATCCTTCATTTTGAAGCACTCACAGGTACTTTTTGAAGGATAGCAAGGCGGCGGAATCGTTCCGGCTATGATGAGATCGTCAACATACACAAGCACATTTATCTGGATGGCACCTTTGGTGAAGGTAAACGAGTAGTCGAGTAGGGTGGAGGAAGCCATAAGTCTTCAAGGAAGTCAACAACTTGGCGAACCAACAACGAGGGGCTTGCTTCAGACCATATAGGGACTTATGAAGACGACAAACCGTGTTGGTGTTCGGTGCCGCAAAGCCCGGAGGGGGTTTCATATAAACTTCTTCTGCTAAGTCGCCATGCAAGAAGGCATTGTGAACGTCCATCTGATGAAGCTCCCAATTCTTGGAAGCAGCAATAGCAAGGAAAGCCCGAACAGTGACCATTTTAGCCACGGGAGCAAAAGTTTTACGTGTAGTCGATGCCTTCTTTACGATGATTGCCAAGAACAACTAGCCGAGATTTCGGCCGGTCAAGCTGCTCCGTCGAGAATTGTACTTGATCTTATAGACCCATTGACATCCTAGAGACCGTTTGCCGGGAGGCGAGACACCATGGACCATGTGCCATTATCCTCCAAGGCACGAATTTCCTCTTGCATTGATTGTTTCCGGCCATCATGAGCCATGGCTTCACGAAAGGAAGTCGGCTCTTTAGCAGCTGTAAGAGCTGCAAGAAAGGTACGATATTTCGCAGAAAATCGATCACAGTTTATATAGTGAGCTATAGGATAGGGAGTACCTGAGGAACTGATTGAAGACGGAGAGGCGGGAGATGGACTAGAAGCTGTAGTAAGGGCCACAAAATCGCGAAGACGAACGAAGGCAATTTACGTCTCATACCCCTCCACTAAAAGATCGAATCCAGAGTCATCGAGAAGAGACAGAGCGTTGATGCGAGAGGAGCGGTGGGAGGCCGGAGGAGCCGGATCAATGGGAGCCGGAGCAACCTCTTCTGTACATTGGATAGAGGAGCGGGCTCGGCTGCGGATCCCGAACAACGAAGGAGCAGCGGAGTCTTCTTCAATAGGAAAATCAATGTGACCAAAAGCTTCTTCCTCAGCAAGAACATCAACAGAATCCTGGATATGAGGAACAGTAGTAGAATCGATGTATGGAAACACAGTCTCAAAGAACTTGACATCACGAGAGACGAAAAATTTCTTGGTCTCAAGATCAAACAGCTTCCACCCCTTTTTACCAAGAGGATACCCCACGAAGATGCATTTACGACTGCGACTAGCAAATTTGTCACCCCTAGCTTGCTGATTATGAGCATAACACATCGAACCAAAAACTCGAAGAGAATCATAAAAGGGGTTTTTGCCAAACAAGATATCGTAGGGAGTTTTGTTATCCAACAATGGGGAAGGGGTTCGATTAATCAAATAAGCAGCGGTAAGGACCGCTTCGCCCCAAAAGTAAATGGGAAGGTGAGCCTGAAACCTCAAGGCTCTAGCTATGTTCAAAATATGACGGTGTTTACGTTCGACACGCCCATTTTGTTGAGGGGTGCCAACACATGATGTTTGAAAAAGAATGCTGTAAGTGCTCCAATTTGAGCTTGTTAGAATTTTCGTTAGAAAATTAACGAAAGTTATAACATTTCTAACAATTCCTAACTATCCTAACATTTCTAACAAAGTGAGGGTAAAATGGGCATTGTTATTTAAGGTTAAACCTTAAAAAGAATCTTAAAAAGAAAAACAAAAGGAATAAAACCACAAATAGCAATGGCTGGAGACACAAAACTGGCTGTTAATTTGAAATTTCAAAAAGATTATTCCTCTTGTCCAAAGCTGAAGCTGCATTTAATGAACAGTGCACGCTGAGGGGATCCATCCGCGCGGATATGTTTGTAATTTCCAGAGGGCTATAAATTGAGCCCTCCAGTCACAAAAATAAGAAGGAAAAACACATTTTGCACCGAACCTCTGGCGAAATATAGAGAGAAAACAGTGAGAATTCTTCAAGAATTGTCACCATTTTCTCTCCAATCTTTCCCAACTCATACTCATCCACTCACTCTCATATTAAAGCCCTAAACACTCATACACTCAAGCCAAACACTCAAGAACACAAGGAAGATTGGTAAACCCTCCTCTTCCTAACCCTAAATCTCATCCATGCATGCATCTTCAAACTACAAAATGTAGTTCTTTCATCTTCTTGCTCTAGATCTAAGAAGATCACCATGGAAGACCATCTCCATGGATGATCTTCTACAAAGATCAAAATTACTTTCAAGTTTTCTTACTTTCTTGCAAAGAAAACTCATTTTCAAAACCCTAAAAACCATTTTCAAGCATAAAATCTTGATTTCAAAGGATAAAATTCCCCTTCCCAAGCAAATGAAATGCTTAGTCCTAATGTACCCCAAGGATGGTTTGGTATAGTTGATTCACCACTAAAATGTCTAGTGATCACTAACCAAAACCTAGGGAAATGGGGACAAGCATGGATGCAAAACCCCCTTTAAAATCATATTCTCCTTCTTGAGAAGTTGCTGTCCAGTAGCAATTTTCTCAGACCTCAGTCCATGGTCTTAATTTTTGGACACAGATGAACTTGGAATTTGGTGTTGACTACAAAATACTTTTTGTAGCCAACATCCAGATCTTTCCATACATATTTTTACTTTATTTTTTGGGTGAGTAAAACCCCTCTTTTCAAATTTTATTTCAGAGGCTAGTTCATCAGCTTCTGGGAATCCAGATCTCATATCTGAGGTTTCCAGAAGGTTTTGACCCCTCAAATCTTCTCCAAAATGGAAAATTCCTTCGCAAAAACTTTATTTAAGGTGTCTAGAACAACTTTCATTCTCTGAGTTTATCCAGATTATGAAGTTTTAAGACCCTTGAATCCCTTTCAAAATCAAAGGTCCACTGCCTTTTTCATTCTGGCAGAAATGACTCTCAACTTCAAAAGGTCTTTTGAGTACCAAATCTCAACCCAAAAATCTTCCAAAAAATCATGGGATCAGTTTAAAGTCTTAAAAAGATATCCCAATTTTTACTTTTCTGAGTTTCAACTTATTTTGGCCAAAACACACACACACACACACACACACAAATGATTTTCAGCTTGGAAGACTCGTTTTACGAGGCGCGTCGGGTGCACACTAACGTCCTTCCCGACGCGTAACATGACCTCCGAACCTAAATCTCTGATCTCGGGCTTTTTTCAAAGTTTTGGCCCTCAAAATTAAAATGGCGTGGCGACTCCGTTTTCGTTGATTTTTTTCAAACACAAAAATGGGAAAATTTTCGGATACACATCATCACAGTGGCGACTCCGCTGGGGACTAAGCTTTTTTTTAAAAAAAAAATGGTATTTGGTATATTGGTGGAAACCACTAAATTTCCCGTTATCGCCTCCTAACACGAGTCGGGGATAAATTGTGGTCTAACAATCCCACGTACCGGTATCACCGTTTTCAAAAAAAAAAAAAAGCTTTTGAGGGTCAAGCTTCCGTCAGGCTTTGAAAATCATTTTTGTGTGTGTGTTGATTTTTGCACGGTTTTCATGTTGTTTTGGCCGCCTCGGAGAAAGTCAAAATTTTATTTGTCGGAATAGTGTCCCTAACTGTCAGAATTTTCGTGCTTATGTGCTCATAAAAAAAAAATCAAAAAAAAAAGGATTTTCAAAAAAAGAAAAAGAAAATTTCCAAAAAAAAAAATCATCATGCATCATATATTTAAGACACATAAAAAAAATCTCTATTTTACTCGAAAAGAATATAGGGCTTGCACACTACGCGCACGTGACCGTACACGCACACTACGTCCTTAACCGGGAAATCCTTGTCGCGGTCCGTTTGGTCTTATTACGCCTCTCGGATGAGCACGGGACTACCCAAACATCCCATGGAGCCTCGTGTCGACCATGCACTTGTCCGTGACACACTTTGTCAGAGACCCGGTTGGTTTTTAGTAAGTGCACGTGTCATGCCTGTCCGTGTATAGACCTTTCCTTTCAATCCTTTGTCGGCATACCGAGCTCAATATCTTTCCGGGTCCACTAATCGGTCGAAGTTACTGCCGGTTTTCCGCCGCAGACTTTGACCAAGATATTGACCAGGCGCCTTGACTTCGACTACGGCGGCACAAATTATACACGACTCCCGGCATTGACACTTTGAGTCATCAAGGATTAATGACTATTCCATGCCTAATTACGGCTTAGCGACGACAAGTCAAGATCAATCGTGGACGCTTATCGGTCCAAATCATGCCGAGCTTTTTGTCGAGCCCTCGGACATGATCTTGACTTTCGGCGTCGGCTTTGTCCGTAATTTACATCGAATGCTCGTTAAGACTCGATTACCCGCGAGACTTTTAGGATCGTTTTTCTTTCGGTCGGTGGGACCCGCTTGCCCTATAGGACCCTCGCCGGGGCATCCGCTGGGAGGTCGAAATACGGGTGGAATACGAGGGGCTTATAGACGTAGTGACGGGGCCCGATCCGAGAATCGAGTAGTTTGCGAAAAAGAAGAGCAATCTTTTCCAACCGATTAGGTTAATAAAACATGTTTTAAGTAAACGTGAACAAATAAGCGCATGTTGCATGAGCCTAAAGCCCAAACACCTACCCTCCTTCCATTCCCGGACATCGAACCTTCATGTCCTTTCCCCCGCGACTCCGCACAAAGCTTGGTTTCGGGCACCGGGTCACCGTTTGATCGGTTGGGAAGAGTCGCGCGTCGTCGGCTTCGCCGTTTGTTCCGACTCCGGGTTTGAGAATGTGCGCATCGGCGGTAATGATGGGGATAACGTCACTCCGCCTCCCGGGACCCCTCGAGACGAGCAACGGTGGAATCGGTTAGCGAGAACGAGATGAGGTTACGACGGGAAGCACGGCTAAACGGCCTTATGGAGGCTATTAAGAGTCACGGTACTGGCCGCCGGCCTCAATCCGGATGGCACCTTCACCGTGGAAGAAGACGAGGATGCCAACCCCACTCTCGGTCGCCACGATTACACCGAGGATGCCGCCACCCACCTCCTATGGTGCCACTACGAGAACCCATGCTCCTCGATTTTCGGGTCGGCCCGGCTCCCGACCACGAGACCACCGGATCCATGCGGCAGACGGCCTGAATCGGTGGGGGCAAAATCGGTACGGAATGTCTTCTCATGGTTGGGGCTATCTCGGAATGCCACGGCTAATCGGGATCCCTCCTCGGTTCGGAACCGATCAATCCGGACCCTCGCGGCCAGCGGCCACGGTTCGAATGCCGCCACGACTTGGTTACGGGCCACGATCGGGAGCCCCTCCTCGGAGCAGTACTAGTTGGCTCCTCACACAAATCCATTCCTCACTCGAGACTTCTATGGGTTACCAAGCCTCCATCCGGTGTCATCCGAATCACCGGGACCGCAGTACCCCGGGTTACACACCTTCGCGCGGCGGCCATGCAATTCAACAATCCGGGACGGCCCGCACTCGAAGCCTACTTACGGGCCCCGCTCTGGAAATCCAAGTTATCCGGCTACATCGGGGCTGCCCCCACCTACTTTGCCGGTTGAAAATCAACGGCAAGCCGCGAGTTCTACCCTTTTGCTCGAGGCTCCTACTCATGCTCCCGGGGTAACTCGGCCGGGACGGGTTTTCACCTACGTCCGGATCGGCCATTCCCTCCACGATCTGCCTCCGGTGGTAGCTCCTCTCTCTAGCTCGGCCACTAACTTGAATGCCATGGTTCCGCCACAAGACCCTCATCGGCTGGTTCATGGAACAACACAAGGAAATGAAAGCGCGGATCGGCGGGCGGCGCAAGTACGCCTTCCAGGCCTACTGAGACCCGGACTCCATTGTTCCTCTGCCCCACAAATTCGTGATGCCAAATCTGGATCTCTTTGATGGGACCGCATGTCCGAAAACCCATTTGGACACGTATACCTTGGCGATGAAAGCCAAAGGATGTACCAATCGGCGGTTGGGCGACTATTTGATCTATCCTTGAAGTCCGGTGCCTTAAAGTGGTTCTTCCGTTTGAAACTGAAGCCGGGCTACATGGGACAGATTACCAATGCCTTCACGAGAAAAATATAAGGCCAACTTGGAATGGGAAACAAATAGGGTTGACCTACAAACAACGGTGCGGCGTCTGATGAGAATGTTGGGGACTTCTACAAGCGGTGGAATGCGAAACTCGGTGAAATGGCCATCCCTCCTTCCGAAGAGGAACAAGCTGGACATCTTCCGGTCATGCTTGAAACCACATGCGAGAGCCTCCCTCGGTCACTTCCCATACTCGGACTTACGGGCCATGGTTAACTCTGCGGCTAAGTTTGAAAAGGCCTACAATCGGCCAGAGCTTTGCACTGCCTACGAGATATCGGGCTCCTCCTGCAAACACCGCCCACTGCCCTGCTAAAGGCAAAGAGATGATTAACTATGCGGGACGGGAATGCAATAACACGACTCCTTTTGCTCCCGGGAAACCAGTAGAGCCCAAACCGCGGGTCATAAATCTCGAAAACTTTGGAATGCCCACTGAATGACATCTTTAGGGGAATTTGGTGAAAGAAGGCTTCTTTGCGGCCTTTGGAAAATTTCCAACCCGAAATCCGAATGCTCCCGTGGATACTACAAAGTATTGTGCCTTTCATCAAGCTCACGGACATCGGCGGCAGTTTGCTTCACTCTGAAAAAGGCAATCCGGGGCTAATAGAGCAAGGAAAGTTGGAAGGCCCCGAAGGGGCCTAACACGATCAAAAATCCTGCCACGGAACCATAATCGAGTGAATATGATTGAATGCGGAGAATCTTCGCACGCCCGGGAAGATGCTTGATGAAGGTCCCCAAATACCGTGGCCAATCTCGTCGAGGATCCACGGGTCGGATTCCCCTCGGCCTCGAGGATATCGAACGAATCAACCCATCTTGGTCTCATGTCGGAGACTCCTTGCAAGAATACGAGGCCCGCTATTTCTCGAGATAAAGGGAAAACCGATACCGAAAGAGCTGAACATTCCGCTCGAACATGAGAGAACCATTTACACAAGATGGTTAGAACAATCGAGAAGAATCGAACAAGAAAGCTTCCGTGGGCGCTGTCTTGGGGCTTATCGGCAAAGAGGCCGAAGAGCGTGCGGAGCTAGTACACTTCTGCAAATTGGCTTTGGGAGAACCGAATATGATCCAGAGAACAGTGAAGAATCGGAAGAAGAGGATTCCTTCTATATCCTACACAGTGTCAAATACGTGCCACCCCTCTCACTCTTCCCCCGCAATTTACGGGAGGAGAAAGAGTGAGTCACAATTGCCACTTAGGGAATGGGAACATATGACAATTTCTGCGGTTGCACGCACCCATATTCCCCCAGCGGGTTTGATCGGCGTTCCCTCTCGGTAGAAATCCCGGTAGTATGGGAAGAAGATTCCGGTGGCAGCGATGATGATGATGATGACGAGAGTGAAGAGTCAGCGAGGCCCAGATCCGGAAACAATGCAGGAACAATCATGCCGAAAATGAGCCCATGGGAGTTAGGCACAATGGTTGGTTGTCGGCAAGCAACGACGAAGGACCGCCGGAAATGCGGATCGAGATACCAATGGAGACAGACCCTACGAGGTGTCACTTGTAAGATGCATTTGTGGCCAATGCCGGATACTCCAGGAGGATGAGGGACAGCAAAGCCCGCGCCCCGGATCCGTACATATCCGAAATCCTAGAACACAACGTTCCTTATAAGAACCTGAATGGTGAATGGAGAGGATTTATTGAAGCACTGGTCGAAAATGGAGGGATTCAGCCACCAGAAGATAAAGAATTCGTAAACGTTATTGGATCTTTTTCTTCTTTCCCAGAACGGATGGCATAACAACCGTAAGGGTCACGGCCAGGCCGCTCGAGCGCGGCGAGTGCACTGCAATCACCGAAAAGGGTTATCGATACGAACGTCTCCCCGGTGGCCTTCATACCTATGAATCCACATGACGCCTTCCTAATTGCTCCGGTGCTGACAATGGACCCCAGGTGCTCCTTATTTGGACACAGATTTATCGAGCTGCTGCATCAAACTCCGAAGGGGAACGTTGCCTATCCTTCACTTGTGGCTGCCCTACTTGCAAGATTGAAAGAAAAAGGATATACGATGAAATGGAGGCTGATAGCCATAACTCTGTGGGTCATCCAAGAGATGAAATCGGAAAGCCGCCGAGTCCCGACAATAGTGACTCTTGTTGCATGATAACAATGAGCAAGGCCGGCCATGAGAGTGAATCGGAGGACGCCCTAGCTCTGTGGGCCATCCGGGGGCAACAACCTGACCCCAAACCCGAAAGCACGTGACTTGGGAAGCGGTTATAAGGGCCGCCCGGGAAGGAGCCGGTGCGGCTCGGCCCCTCACTTGTCACTAGACTCCGTCGAACCCGGTGGCCAATAGCGAAAAGGGCTCCCCATTGACCCTAGCGGCATTGAAGAAATCCGGTCAAGAGACGGTGATGAGGAAGTTAATCTGTTGACCCGATGCGGGCGAGATCTTCCAAGGAAATCCCAAAGGCGAGATAAGAAGGCCGCGAGATCGAAGCACCGAAAGAAGATCGCCGCCCCTATGCTAAGACAGTGAAACTCCAGGATCAGAAAAAGAGGATCCGTGCTCACGGTTGAAGCAAACACATGCCAACATTTCCCTCTGGTCTCTACTCACCTCGTCCTATCCCCATAAATGAAAGTTTGGAAGAAAGCACAGCCCGCACTCTAGTGCCTATTGATGCTACTCCCGATGATGTGGTACGGCTAATTGGAAACATCCATTACGGGAATATAATCACTTTGAGATCTCGACCTCCCTCAATTTGGGGCGATCATAACGAGCCTCTCTTCATCACAGTCCAGTTGGATGAACGACGCCTCCCTCGGGTCTGGTTGATAATGGGTCCGGAATGAACATTCTTCCGGCAAAGATCATGAGCTTGCTTGATATCAAGACTACGAGACTTGAAACCTTCCTCCCTCGCGGTCAAAGCTTACGACTCAACATCTCGGCCGGTCCTCGGAGTTGCTACTTTGGACCTACGGTTTGGACGAAATTGATACTGTGGAATTCCGGGTTATCGACATCCCGATTACTTTCAATGCCTGTTGGGAAGACCTTGGCTCCATCAAGTCAAAGGGGTCGCCTCAAGCCTTCACCGGTGTGTGAAATTCGTCTCGAATGGGGATCGACGACCATTTACGGAGATTTAGTCACTTTAGAGGGCACGGATACGGGCGGAATACCTATTACGGAAATCAAACATGACGAGGAAGGTCACATGCTAACGGGCTTCACGGTCGAGCCTCCCAAGGCCCGAGTGTGCAACATAGATCGACGGTCACTCGGGATAAAATCCCACCGGTCTTGAAAATGATGAGAAAAATGAGCTATCTACCTGGCCTCGATGCAGGGAAGCACCAACAAGGAACTCACAAACTCATCGAAGTGAAAGGACGAGAATACTCGCCATGGCACAGGATATGAGGCCTCCCCGGTGGACAACTGCAAAGGGAAAAAGATTTGAAGGCGCCACGGGGAAAGGTCCGGTCGACAATCCTAAATCTCTCCCCTTCGAGTCCTAATTTGGTGACTACTTTGTAAAGGGTCCCACACAACCGGGAAACATCACAGAGCCCACTCCTACGGCGGGATGGCTAAAGCTACGGGATAGCCTCAACAAGTTCGGAGGAACCAAGGCTAACCCGGTCCGTAGAATGTTCTGGACCTACCCAAGTTACACAGGGCTACAGCTGCCATGAAGAGTGAGTATACCTTCGGAGGCGTGCGACTGGTGGAAGCGATTCGAGAAGCTCACAACCACTATTCCTACGCCGGGAAGATCCGAGCACGAATTCGGGCGACGGTGCCAAAAGCTAAGGCCACGGAATTTCCCTCGGATGATTGGGATGGTGCGGTTATGCGGCAATTGTTCGAAGAAGAAGTCCAGGTTCCGGACACGATTGATCTCGGCTCGGTCCAAAAGATGATAGCGGCAATTGAGAAAGGAAAACAAAAACGGCACGGTTCGAGTCATGAGGCCACCAACAGCGATGCCGCTAAAGAATTGGGAAACTCTCTCAGGCCGTCCGCGACCAAGGAGGAAATGATCACCAAGCTTGGATTGGTCCCCGTCCCTTTGTGTCAATCTAGGACAAGTCCTCCCGAGTCTCTCTCTGTTAAGATCGAGTCTCTAGGGTCGTCAGATGGCCTTACGCACGAAGACTACGAGTGCAGCAAGCACTTTGTATCCTTTCGTTTTCAATGAAATGATGAACCTTTACGAGTATCCCTTGATTGCCACTTTAACTAATGATGAATTAATTAAAAAAAAAAAATTTAATAATAATTCATTAGATAAAAAAAGACACATTAAACGAAAAAAAAATCAAACAACAAAAAAATCTTTAAGCGGGTTGTCAGGAAGAGGAAAATCGAGCCCAGCTGCAGAAGAGATTTTGACAAGTGTGAATTTGGGAGCTGCGGAAGAGCCTAAAGAGACGCTTGATTGGCGATTTCTTCGAAGGAATCGAAAAGGATGCTCTGCAAAGTCCTACAAAATCCTCAATTCAAAGAAAGTTGCCATCTTCATCAAAGAAAACATCATGTGCGGATACGGGTTGCCAGCGAAATCATCTCGAGATAATGGATCCCACTTCGAAGGGGAATGTGAAAAAGCTTGGCGGAATTCCGAATAACCCGTCACAAGTCATCTCCTACGGGCCCCAAACCAACGGAGCCGTCGAAGCGGCAAACAAGACTCTGGAAAATATCATCCGGAAAATGGCATCCCAAGGAGAGATTGGCTTTGAGAAGTTACACTTGGCACTCTGGGGCTGCTGAACATCGATCGGAACGGCAACCGGGAAACACCTTTTGCCCTCACATACGGAATGGAAGTCGTACTCCCAATCGAGCCGAAATCCTCGCTCCGTATACTGCTGGAAAGCCAGATCAACGAGGTCTAATGGCTCCAGCAGTCGCCATGATGAATTGGCCCTACTAGACGAACGCCGGCGAAGGCCATGGAACACATCCGAGCCTACCAAGGAAGAATGGCTAGAGCCTTCGACAAGAAAGTAAAGCATCGGGAAATCCGAGAAGGTGATCTCGTTCTAAAAGAAAAGCCCCGGTCCGTATCAACCCCTCGGCAAATGGGAGCTGTATGGGTCGGGCCATATGTAGTCCCGAGAAGATCTTTCCGGAGGAGCCATGCAACTTGCGAGACACTCGACGGGAATCCCTTTGTACACCAAGTGAATGGTGACAAGCTGCGCAGATACTACGCGTAAAAAAAAAACCAAAAAAAAAAAGAGTGCTAAAAGAGTAATACCCAACTAGGTTAGAAACCCGAGAGAAGGGCGGCCTAGGTAAAAAACGGTGGTTGCACCAAAAAAAACAAAAAAGAAACAAACAAAAAAAAAACAACAAAAAAAAAAAAGAGTGCTAAAAGAGTAATACCCAACTAGGTTAGAAACCCGAGAAGGGCGGCCTAGGTAAAAAACAGGATTGCACCAAAAAAAAAACAAAAAAGAAACAAACAAAAAAAAACAACAAAAAAAAAGAGTGCTAAAAGAGTAATACCCAACTAGGTTAGAAACCCGAGAAGGGCGGCCTAGGTAAAAAACAGGGTTGCACCAAAAAAAAAAACAACAAAAAAACAACAAAAAAAAAAACCAACACAAAAACAAAACAAAAAAAAACAAAAAAAAGAGTTCACCGGTTGAACTACGAAGACCTCGAGCTCCTCAAAATGAGGGGAACGTAGGGCGGCGGAAACGGTTCGGTCTAAAGCACAAATAAAAGCCATACTTTGGCATCAATACAATTGATCGGACCATGAAAGCGTCTCGAAAAACTCTAAAGCAATTCAAATATTCATTACAAGTTAAAAAGCTCTTTGATGAGTCTAAGCCCGATTCATTCCTACAACCGGCAACCTGCTAAAGGAAAACTAAGATACATAATCAAACTAATGTGTCTGCCGCATGACAAGAAAGGGATACTCGGAAACCTCGTAGTCACTCCAAGCCACTCGCATCGGCCTCTCCCCTCTTCTTCCCCTTCGAGTCTTTCTCTTCCGAACCAGGAAAATGTCTGCATCTCTCCTACCAAGCTCGGGTATAGGAACAGTGGATCTATCAAACCAGCCTGTCGGGGCCTTAGTAGCCCTAGCGTCATCCCTCATCTCCCGTAACCTAGCCGGTAGCATAGAAGCCCTCCTCTCCCTGTCTTCGACGTAAGCCTCATAATCGGCCGCGCCGTCTCCGCTCCCGTCATGAGGGTTGGCCCTCGCCTCGGCCCTCCTCCTCTCGAAAACACAGCGGTCCTCCGCACCCACAATGGCCTCACGCCGTCTCAAAATAGCCACCCGAGTCTCTCCTGATGCCTCTCATACCAATCCAGGTACCAAGTGGTTAGGAACACCGGTCTTGACGCCGAGAATGACCCGAGGAGGAAAGGCATCATACCTCCATGCTCGGGAAAGAAATGGAAACACCGAGGGATCATCCATAGAAACAGGAGCCACCACCCCGGTGGCTATATCATCAAAACCCTCCAAAGGAACTCCGCTCCAAGCCAAACTGTCTCAGACCAGAGCCGGAATGTAGAAACCGGACCGAGAAAGCCCCTAAGCATAACCACATGGGACCCGTCCCGAAGCACTCGCGAGTCTCCACCCGCCAATGAGGCACCAACCATCTGATATCTTCGCCCGCGACCCGCCATCCAACGCGCCCACGAGCCCCGATCATCAAAATCTACATCGACACCTCTCCCGGTAAAAGTCCAAGGCTCCGATCATATCGAGGTTTCCCGAAGAACCCCAAACGCTCCATCGCCCACGTGGTCAAGAGGAACGGGCCGCCCTCGCATATACCGCCGTCCGGTAGCTAATCTGCCGAGAGCATGAAAAGTCTCCCGTAATCAAAGGAACGACATCTTCGCCTGTGCGACGGTGAACGACAACATCCAAAGAAAGACCGATGGCAGATCCCAAAGGAATAGACCATGAACAGGTGCCAAACATACAAAGTGCAAAGGCATCCCAATAGGCATCATCCACCAAACCTAGGCCCCTAAATCTCGTCGGGAAGACCGGAAATATCGAAATGATCGGGACCGCGGATCATACCTTGCGCTTCCTCCGGGAAAGATGAAGGAGGACGCACAACTGTCAAAAAGAAGCCCCTCCGGCAAAGGAATCGCTATCTCTTCCACCTCCGGACCTCCAAGCAAGGCCCGAAACTCTTCCACGGAACAATCTCGTTGAAGGAAAGGCAAAAGACATGCCTTCTAGTATCCCAAAACGAAGAAGAAGCTCTTAAGAGGTCATAATCCGGAATCAATTCCTTGATAGACCATAAGCACTTCATCTTGTACCTTTCTTCAAAGAATGATCTTCTCTCATGCATGATCTCCCTACACCACTCCTTGAACTTTTCAAAGAACAACATTTGCCTTTCTTTGGACAATTTTGGAGAATTTTTGGCCATTTCCATGGTTTTTCTCTCTTTCTCCCCGAAAATGGCTGTTTGGACTGGAGGTTGAAGAGGATATTTGAATTTGAAATAAAGCAAGACCAGGTCTCGAACCAAAATTAAAGAACAATGTCAGATGCGCCCCATCCGCGCGGATGGGATTGCTTTCCCAAAAAAAATCTCGCAACAAATTAAGCCGCTACGCCAAAAGAGGAATATTCCGTCCCGATTGCTCGAAACTTGTGCAAAAACCTCCCCAAACCAGTCCATATACCAAACACCCTTGCAAAAAAAAAAAACCAAGGCTCATGCAACACTGCATTCATATTGCATTGCATTCATAAAATAAAATCCTAAATTATTACATTCCAAAAAAAAGAGTGTGCATAAAAAAAAAAAAGCAAACATAAATAAAATCCTAAATTATTACATCAAAAAAAATGTGCACAAGCTGTACAAATCTAAATCTCAATCTCAAATCAAAAAAAAAAAAATCAATCGGAGTCTCCAAGACCCGATGTCTCCCCGCCCTCTTGCGACTCGGGCCCGCTCCTCAGAGCCCCGAAAATCTCGGGCTCGAATCGTCCTCGTCTCCAGAGAGGCTCGTCAGTGACCAACCGGCACGCCCGATAGGGCAAGCCGAGATCTCGCGAAAAATCGTACCCGAAGGTGAAGGCGTCGGACTCCCGCACGTACGAAGACGACCCGCCATGCCGCCATACGTGTCCTCGCCCGTGTGGATCCCCGAGAATGACGTGATCCGAAGGCAACACCGCGCTGGGATCAAGGAGAGGAGACAAAGGAGTCTCTCGAAGAAGTCTCCGAGCGAATAGGGGAAGCCTCCCGTCCGACAGCGCCGCCGTGGTCGCCTCGCTCTAGCCTCGAGGAGCCCCGCAAGCGACCATCCTCCCGATGAATCTCTTGGCCCCGATCACTTGCTTCGTCGCCTTCTCGACGACCACCTCCGAAAACCGCACAAAAGCAAAAGCGTCAAAAAAAGGAGGTGATGCTAAAGATGATGAAACAAAGGAAAGAAAAGAAGTGGAAAAGGTGAAACCATACCTTCATACCCGGACGAGGCCGAAAGCTCGTGGAAGTCGCTCGGCCGAGGGATCCGCACCCTCAATCGGACCCCATCCTGGATATAGGAAAAATCCGTCCGAGGGTACCGCGGGATCCCAAGCCCCTCCCTATCCAAAACCCGAGGCATCCTCGCCTCCTCAAGACGAATGTCGCATATGGCTCAATCGCCACGAAGTCCGAGAAGTGCCGGCTCGGCTTCGGTAATCATCCCAGTGTCACGGACCGATCGCTCGGGTGCATCATATCGGCGGGAGGCTCCACCGGTGTCCTCAAAGGCGAGTTCACGCCATGCCGGCGCGTCACCCTCTCTCCTGCATAATAGGCATCGCAGTCGACCCCTCAAAATCCTCCGCCGCACCGTGCCCA
The DNA here is from genome assembly GCA_022495995.1 of Adenophora triphylla var. japonica. Lineage (NCBI taxonomy): Eukaryota > Viridiplantae > Streptophyta > Magnoliopsida > Asterales > Campanulaceae > Adenophora > Adenophora triphylla. The sequence continues at coordinate 45,337 of JAFEMH010004078.1, read as the reverse complement.
GATCTCGCCGCTTCACCGCGCTACCTCAAAGCGATCCTGTGGGAAGAATATCATCCCCTCATCCGTCTCGGCCTCCGTCAAAGGAAGGCAATCCGCGTACTGAGAGTCGTACGCCCGGAGCTTATCTTCTCCCGGCATGCTTGGACCAAGACCGCATGGCCGGATACGCCCCAACGTACTCCGCCGGCCGTCGCCACACCGTGACGTGAAAAACTCCAACGCCCATACCGCGAAAGGTAAAAATCCAATTAATCCAAAGGCAAAAGAAAAGTGCGTGCTCAAAAAAAAGAGGGAAAGCAAAAAGAGAGCTTATACCTCCGTGGCAAACTCAAAGCAAGACAAGGAGCTCACAGCCTTCCGCCTGTACCTATCAAGAGCAAAATAAAGCTCGCCACCCGGCCTCTCCCCACGAGACATCTCCTACGCCGTCTCCATGTCCTCCAAGGACCTCAACAAGGCAAAGACCGCCGTCCCTCAAAGATGTCCAAAGAGCGTGCTCGAGAAAGTAAACCACAAGAAGGCCCTGGCAATCTGATCGGCGCCTATCCTCTCCTCCCCAACCTCATAACTCGCTATGGTCTCCACAATCTTGCCGTAGACCACGGCATACTCCATCCCAATCCCCTTTGGGAATAGGGAAAATCCCGTAAGAGCTCGCAGACAAGCATCGCCGTAGCCATCTCGCCACTCAATGCCGCGTCCATTAAAGGACAGCCCGTGATCGCAGATAGTCGGAGGGCGTAACCGTAGCCTCGCCCCAAGAAGTGGAAGGTGTGGGTCGCGTCCCCACCAATGCCGCGCCGAGCAAACATCAAGCCCTTGCTCTTAGGGAACTTGACCACCCCCTCAAGCACTCGATAAACTCCCAAAGCCCCGTCTCAACAACGATCCGTCTCTGACTCGGCAAAGTTCCTCGGCCCGCATTCGGAAGCCGGTCCCACAAGTCAATCACGGACTCCACCGATCCTCGAGTTTTCATTTTGTTCAGCTGCTCCGTCACAAAACGGTGTCCGCCCTGTAAAAAAAAAAAGAGAGAGAAAATGTCAAAAAAAAAAAAAAAGCATACACATGCATTAAAAAAAAAAAAGCATACACATGCATTAAAAAAAAAAATTTCGACAAAGATAACAAAGATACAATGAGCATAGCCCCATTTTTCTCGCATGAAAGAAAACAGCCAAGAAGTCCCAATGCATTCATCAAAAAAATAATAATAAACAAATGCATTCCTACGGAAGTAAAAACTCCGTCCCATTTTCATAAAATAACATGCATCATCTCAAAAAAAAAAAAATTTTGCATACATGCATATCATCCATCTTACATGCAACGGGAGGAAAAATCCGTCCCACTTTTCAAAAAAAAATATATATATCCTAAACATACATACATCTCATATTGGCAAAATGCCCATTCTTTCAAAACGAAATACATGCATTGCATCATTCATCAATATCAATATTCAATTTCAAAAAAAAAATCATCATCAACATATCAATATTCAATTTCAAAAAAAAAATCATCATCAACATGCAAAGCATCAAAATCAAAATTCAAAGCCAAGAATATCAATCATTCGAATTTTCAAAAAAAAAAAAATTTAAAAATCACCCAAAATTCAAATTTCAAACAAGAAATCAACAAAGGGATCAAAGGGTTTCAAAGTATACCGTTCGGAGATTCGAATCCGAAGCCCAATGTTGCCAAGCATCGGGGTAATGCTCCTCCGCAACCGATTGCGAAAGATTGTAATGCCTCCTCATTCGGACGAGCTCCAATCGCCTCTCCGCTACCGGGCCACGTCCTTGGCCTTGAAAAGCGCCTTTCCCGTGTTCCATTGCTCAAAAAATCGAAGAAATCGGAGAATTTTTGAAGCTTCTAAGGCCAACAATGGCGGATTTACGATTTCTCTCCCTCGCTCTCGGAATTTTTGAAAAACTGAATGGGGAAGAGGAAGGGCGTTGGCCCTAATTAATACCCTCGACTTTCCATTCCTCTCCGCGCGGACAGATTGTAAGGGTCAAAATGACCCTTTTGCCCTTTAAAATTTCAGACTCTCGCAATTCGCCCCAACTTGACAAGGTCAACCCCTTTCAAGAAAATTACCCCGTAGCCAAACGTAAGACCGAGTGCCCCGAGAAAGATAACGAGATCCCGTATCTTTCATCAAAATTACCCCGGCTAGTCAAACGTAAGACCGAGTGCCCCGAGAAAGATAACGAGATCCCGTATCTTTCATCAAAATTACCCCCTAGTCCAAACGTAAGACCGAGTGCCCCGAGAAAGATAACGAGATCCCGTATCTTTCATCAAAATTACCTGGCTAGCCAAACGTAAGACCGAGTGCCCCGAGAAAGATAACGAGATCCCGTATCTTTCATCAAAATTACCCCTAAGTCAAACGTAAGACCGAGTGCCCCGAGAAAGATAACGAGATCCCGTATCTTTCATCAAAATTACTCCCTAGCCAAACGTAAGACCGAGTGCCCCGAGAAAGATAACGAGATCCCGTATCTTTCATCAAAATTACCCCTATAGCCAAACGTAAGACCGACTCTCCCGAGAAAGATAACGAGATCCCGTATCTTTCATCAAAATTACCCCTAGCCAAACGTAAGACCGAGTGCCCCGAGAAAGATAACGAGATCCCGTATCTTTCATCAAAATTACCCCTAGCCAAACGTAAGACCGAGTTCCCCGAGAAAGATAACGAGATCCCGTATCTTTCATCAAAATCCCTAGCAGACCGAAGATTGCCCCGAGAAAGATAACGAGATCCCGTATCTTTCATCAAAATTACCCCAGCCAAACGTAAGACCGACTTCGAGAAAGATAACGAGATCCCGTATCTTTCATCAAAATCATCCAACAGCCAAACGTAAGACCGAGTTCCCGAGAAAGATAACGAGATCCCGTATCTTTCCTCAAAATCACCCAACGCGCCAAACGTAAGACCGATTTCCTGACAAATACGTCTCTGATTTTCCTCAAAGAAAGGCTAACGAAATCCCCAAAGAAAGTTAACGGAATCCCAAAAGCCAACGGAATCTCGAGTAGTACTCGAACTACGAAAGGGCTTGATTCCCACTAGGGATACGTAGGTAGCCTATCATTAGGTCCAGCCCCTCGACCAAAACGGTCACCCTCTCCTTCGGCAGCAGACGAAGTCCACCGAAAGGCCATTTCAAATTAAGGACCGAGGCACCTAAAACGCCATCTCCAAGGTTCGAGGTACCTAAAACGCCATCTCCAAGGACCGAGGCGCCTAAAAAGCCATCATCATCAAGGTTCGAGGCGCCTAAAACGCCATCATCGAGGTTCGAGGCACCTAAGACGCCATCATCAAGGTCCGAGGCACCTAAAAAAGCCATCTTCAAGGTTCGAGGCACCTAAAACGCCATCTCCAAGGTTCGAGGCACCTAAAACGCCATCTCCAAGGTTTGAGGCACCTAAGACGCTATCACTAGAAAAACGATAAATCACAAAAATCCCCACAGAGCGGATACCCGTCGACCGAAAATGGTCATTCCTATCCCCAACAGAGCGGATAGCCAGACCGAAAATGGTCATCTCTTATGAGTATAGCCATCGACCGAAAATGGTCATCTCTTATCCCCAGCAGAGTTTCTTTCCAAAGAACCGATCGCGTAACTCGCTCATCAGGTTCGAGGCACCTAAAACGCCATCATCTCCAGGGTCAAAGACCCGAACTACGACTGGCTTGATTCCCACTCGGGATACGTAGGTAGCCTATCGCTAGGTTCAGCCACCCGATCACTCGATCATCCCGCCAAATATGGAGCCTTACTCTTATCGACGACCCCGCTTCCTTCGAAAGCGCGGTCGCCGAGGGGCTACTGTAAGTGCTCCAATTTGAGCTTGTTAGAATTTTCGTTAGAAAATTAACGAAAGTTATAACATTTCTAACAATTCCTAACTATCCTAACATTTCTAACAAAGTGAGGGTAAAATGGGCATTGTTATTTAAGGTTAAACCTTAAAAAGAATCTTAAAAAGAAAAACAAAAGGAATAAAACCACAAATAGCAATGGCTGGAGACACAAAACTGGCTGTTAATTTGAAATTTCAAAAAGATTATTCCTCTTGTCCAAAGCCGAAGCCGCATTTAATGAACAAAGGCACGCTGAGGGGATCCATCCGCGCGGATATGTTTGTAATTTCCAGAGGGCTATAAATTGAGCCCTCCAGTCACAAAAATAAGGAGGAAAAACACATTTTGCACCGAACCTCTGGCGAAATATAGAGAGAAAACAGTGAGAATTCTTCAAGAATTGTCACCATTTTCTCTCCAATCTTTCCCAACTCATACTCATCCACTCACTCTCATATTAAAGCCCTAAACACTCATACACTCAAGCCAAACACTCAAGAACACAAGGAAGATTGGTAAACCCTCCTCTTCCTAACCCTAAATCTCATCCATGCATGCATCTTCAAACTACAAAATGTAGTTCTTTCATCTTCTTGCTCTAGATCTAAGAAGATCACCATGGAAGACCATCTCCATGGATGATCTTCTACAAAGATCAAAATTACTTTCAAGTTTTCTTACTTTCTTGCAAAGAAAACTCATTTTCAAAACCCTAAAAACCATTTTCAAGCATAAAATCTTGATTTCAAAGGATAAAATTCCCCTTCCCAAGCAAATGAAATGCTTAGTCCTAATGTACCTCTTAAGGATGGTTTGGTATAGTTGATTCACCACTAAAATGTCTAGTGATCACTAACCAAAACCTAGGGAAATGGGGACAATCATGGATGCAAAACCCCTTTAAAATCATATTCTCCTTCTTGAGAAGTTGCTGTCCAGTAGCAATTTTCTCAGACCTCAGTCCATGGTCTTAATTTTTGGACACAGATGAACTTGGAATTTGGTGTTGACTACAAAATACTTTTTGTAGCCAACATCCAGAGCTTTCCAGACATATTTTTACTTTATTTTTGGGTGAGTAAAACCCCTCTTTTCAAATTTTCTTTCAGAGGCTAGTTCATCATCTTCTGGGAATCCAGATCTCATATCTGAGGTTTCCAGAAGGTTTTGACCCCTCAAATCTTCTCCAAAATGGAAAATTCCTTCGTACAAACTTTATTTAAGGTGTCTAGAACAACTTTCATTCTCTGAGTTTATCCAGATTATGAAGTTTTAAGACCCTTGAATCCCTTTCAAAATCAAAGGTCCACTGCCTTTTTCATTCTGGCAGAAATGGCTCTCAACTTCAAAAGGTCTTTTGAGTACCAAATCTCAACCCAAAAATCTTCCAAAAAATCATGGGATCAGTTTAAAGTCTTAAAAAGATATCCCAATTTTTACTTTTCTGAGTTTCAACTTATTTTGGCCAAAATACACACACACACACACAAAAATGATTTTCAGCTTGGAAGACTCGTTTTACGAGGCGCGTCGGGTGCACACTAACGTCCTTCCCGACGCGTAACATGACCTCCGAACCTAAATCTCTGATCTCGGGCTTTTTTCAAAGTTTTGGCCCTCAAAATTAAAATGGCGTGGCGACTCCGTTTACGTTGATTTTTTTCAAACACAAAAATGGGAAAATTTTCGGATACACATCATCACAAATGCCGGTGGAAAGAAAATAATCAAACAGGGAGTTAAACTCAGTGCCATTATCTGATTGAACAATTTTGATTTTTTGAGAAAACTGTCGATCCACCATTGCAACAAAGGCCATAAACATGGAAAAAACTTCCGTTTTATCAACTAGTAAATAAATCCAAACAGCACGTGAATAATCATCTACCAAAGTCAAAAAATAACGGGCACCACAAGAGGAAACATGGGTGTAAGGACCCCACAAGTCACAGTGAACTTTCTCAAAAACTCTAGTAGATTTATACTCACTAATAAGAAAGCTATCTCTAGAATGTTTAGCACGAAAACAAACGTCGCAAGGTTGATGAAGACTACCCGACAAATGAGAGACCGGAGAAAGAAGTTTTACTACTTTTTCAGAAGGATGCCCCATACGATTATGCCACAACTCGAGCAAAGCGGATGCATTGTTGACGAAACGTGACAAGCGAAGGTGCGCCTCGAAGTAGTATAGTCCATCCCGCCTAACACCCGTTCCAATCGGGTTCCTCGGCGGTCTGTATAGCACACATAGAAGCATTAAAATGGACGGTGCAATGAACATCATCGAGATAATTGAGAAACGAGAGAGAAATTGCAGTTTAAATTTGGTATATAAAGAACATGATGAAGAACAAGGGTGTCTCGGGCGAACGGAGAACCCTCAATATGTGCAAACACAGAGGTGCCGTTAGGAAGCTTGACGGGGCAAGCTTGTATAGAGTATGAATCAAAGAGACAAGCGGCGTTTCCGGTCACATGATTGGATGCTCCCGTATCAATGATCCAAGAAGATGTCTCGGACGTACCATGAAGGCGATTATCCGGAATACGAGTGTTACCAACTAGGCCGGCCAAAGCATTCCATTGTTCTGCGGTAAACAAGGATGAAGAACCGGCTTGGGCGGATCCGGCGGCCATGCCGACTTGGGCGGCACCAACTTGGGCAACCGAGGTTGGTCCGCGCAACTCCTCTCCCTCGACCTTGTTGAGGACGACCGCCACCACGAGCACTTGTTTTGCCTCTTTGTCTCCCCACCATTACGGATAACCGACAAGCTCAAAGCAAGAAGAGACATCATGGCCCTTTTCGACGGTGTGAACATGTAAGGTGGGATTTATCGGGCTTGTCACGACCACGAGGACCACCGGTTTTGAGGGAAAAGCCAACCGCATTCGGAGGTTCATCAAGAATTGGTTTAGCAAGTCGCACTCGTTCAGCTGTGCTATCAATTGGTAAGCTCGATCAAGAGTGGGCAAGGGATCTGAGACAAGAGGTTAGTACGAAGAGAGGCATAGTATTCGAAATTTAAACCCATAAGAAATTCATGAAGCTTGCCGGTCTCCCTTCGTGTCGCGTGCTTACGTCATTTGTGCGGTTGTCGCGGCAAGAACAATCTATAAGCGGCTCGTAATTGTGCGAGATTCCCATAATGAGTCAACTTACCGAAATACACAGCAACGGGCATGGTCTTGGTACGCTCACATCGTGCTATTGACATCTTCAGTTGTTGAATGCGAGGTCCATCCACCAACGCATATCGAGATTTGAGAGAATCCCACAAACGCCTAGCATCCCTATACTTGGGCAGCGTGCTCTTAACCTCGGGATCAATAGTTTTCATGAGCAATGATACCAACATAGCATGAATAGTATTCCAATCTAACTCGGTGCAAGGAGAAACGGCGGATGGAATAGATCCATCCAAGAAGCCGAATTTGCGTCTAGCCTCAAGAGCGGTCTGTATATCGCCAGCCCAATCATCATAGTTATCACCACGGAAGCGAGTAGGAGTTATGAAATCACCAGGTCGATCTTGGGGACCTAGGTAGAAAGGAGAGTTGTATTCAATCTTCAAAATCGGAGGAGGTCTTCCATCACCACCACCGGCCGGTGGTGCTTGTTCCGCCATCTATCAAAAGCTTGTGTATGCTAGCTCTGATACCATGTAGAAATTTAAATTGGGATAATAATTTCTCTTGTTATTCTTCTCACATGGAGGAAGGATTTATATGAGATTACAAAAGAGTTGTAGTCAAAAGGAAACATCAAATAAGGAAATAAGAAACCCAAAGGAAAAAAGAAAACATCAAATAAGGAAATAAGAAACCCAAAGGAAAAAGGAAACATCAAATAAGGAAATAAGAAACCCAAAGGAAAAAGAAAACATCAAAGAAGGAAACACAATCCCAGCTGCGTTACACATATCTTAGTTGATCGAACTGGGGACTTGAGAGCCAGACTCAACAACCAAAGGGAACAAGAGCCCAAAGGAGGCAGCTCGAGGCTGATAGAGCTCAACGTAGGTCGCCCCCAAGATCACCTCCTAGGAGAGATAGGAGAGAGAGGACTCCCCCTAGAGTTGAAAGGGATACATTTATTTTTATGATTTGTACATTCTTCCATATTTCAGAATTGAGCATTGATATTTGTTGAAATTCTAATTGACACTAAATTTTATAAGGAGTACTAAAATATGAACTTACTTTCCTTTATTAAAATTGTTTATACTCCCTCCGTCTCATTATAGTTTGATTTGACTATTTAAACATTTTAACAACTTACATTAATTTACATTATTATTCTTGATGAAATTTTATCATCCTATTAGTATTACTCCTGTTCTTATTGGACACAACCCTTCTTTCTTCCTCTTTATTGGACAATTACGATAATTTAATGATTTTAACATATTAATTTTGAAGATAAAACTATCTTCTAAATAAAGATTAATGAGACTATCATTTTGGAAGGGAAGAAATAAACAATTTAATTCATTTAGTCTTTTTAGGACAAAAAAAAAAATCTATAATACTCTAACATACAGTTTTTTTCTTAAATCGAAAAGGGCTTCAAGAAGCCCCCTAATTTTATTAAAATATGAAAATAAAGTGTTATGGGGGACTAGACCAAACCATCGGGGAACAAAAGACAAATCAAAACAAAAATAAATAAAAAAAAGGAAGGAAGGAAGACACAAAAATAAAACTATCCCCGGTGTTTTCTAGAGTCTCGGCCTTTAGATCCGACCTTAAACGCGTTCTTGTCATTTCTTTTTTCAAACTAGAATAAATCAATCTTCTTCATCATAATAGTTATCAAAAGAGTGACCATCCTCCTATGGTGTCGATGGAGATACATTCATACCTCCGTATTGGTGAACCTCAATATATGCAGATAGTGATAGCTTTTCGGATCAAAATGACATTTTTCTCGGGCAGTAGTAATTATGAAAAGTTGTTGGAAAAATATGTTGTGTGGGAAGGAAATTGCGTATTTTTCTACATGAATCATTTGTCATTTTGTGTGAACATTGAAATGGTATATCTATGTTCAATTTGAGATTGGATGAGAAAGATATGATAGCTTAAAGTTGCTGGATTGAAAGTGTAAACTTTTAAAATTTAACCAAACTATTGATGTGCCATGATTCCCAAATTAATTAAGGAATTAATTGGGTTCATTACCATGAGTTTTGGGGTTACAAGTTGTGAAATAAAATCTCATCAATACAAGGTAATGACTCTCATATTAATGCAAGGATTAATTTAGAATTCATCACATAGTTGTTGAAGCTATAACTAGAGAAACACACAACAAACAAATGAAAATAACTTTTTTCATCGAGCCTCCTAGAAATTTATTCATGGTGATTTTGTCCAAGCATAGTGAGATTCGCCGAAGATTCTAGTGTGCAAGAATAGTTCAATTCGTCCGTTTTATCCTGGGAGGCGAACGTCCAAAACAACCTCAAGCACAACTTTGAGGGGCGAATTTGCCTTAAAGAGATGTGTTACACACACTCGGGCAACATCAAAAAGATCAACCTACAAAATTTTATCCTACGATTTTTCATTTTATTTATGTTTTATTGTAATTTGTATCATTTAATATATTGTACTACCTCCGTCCCACCTCAATTGATCCACTTTCCTTTTTGGGACGTCCCAACTCAATTGATCAATTTCTTAAATGGAAAGTTTTTCATATATTTATACCCTTATCATCTCCATATATTTAAAAAAAAAACCATTCATTATACCCTTATAAAGTTAACATATTTACAAAAAAATCAATCATTAACTTACTATTCATCCCACTCATTCTCTCTCCTATTAAATATTTTTAACTTTTACATTCTCTCTCCTATTCCCTACCACACATTTAACTTTTACACTCTCTCTCTCCTCTAATTTCTACCCACTTTATTCATTTTTCTTAAAAACCGTAAAATAAATCAAGGGACCAATTGAGCCGGGACGGAGGGAGTATTTCTTTTTCTCTTTTGTGCTTTTGTAAGATTTTGTCTAACATTAGCCTGATACAAATTATTAAAATACTTCCGATTGAGATGACGTTTGGGGGGGGGGGGTAAGATAGGAGTTGTTGAAGCATGAGCTTGCGAACTTTTTACCGAACCAAATTAATTTCGTAAAATCTAGGGAGAAACGCGTTTCTTCATAAGTTATGGAGAAACGGGTTACGGGTATCCAGAACCTTTTGAAAGGATATCCAGAAACTTTTTGTATTGGCCATGACCTTGTCCCATGGTTACCGGATATCGGTCTCAAAGGTTCTCGATATCCGAACCCTTTGAAAGGATATCCGTAAGCTTATGAAAGTGATATCCAGAAACCTTCAAAATGATATCCAGAAACTTTCAAAATGTTTACGGATATTCATTTGATGGTTTCGATATACATTTGAAGGTTTACGGATATCCGAAAACCTTCAATAAGCAATTTTTGGTCTTGGCCTTGGATTTGGCTTCAAATCTATTTTTTCTGGATATCCGCCCAAAGGCTTCTGGATATCCGTTCCAAAGCTTCTGGATATCCAGAACCCTTTGAGACTGATATCCAGAAATTTTCTTCTGGTTATCAAACGTATAGCTTCTGGCTATTAAAAACGCGTTTTTCCATAGTTATAGAGAAACGCGTTTCTCAGCAGACCTACTCAATTAATTTCACTTCTTTATCTAAGTCGGTCGAAGTCGTCGGGACATGCATAAACATACTACTCCAAAATAAAACATTATCTCATGATCAAGAACTCATTGGCCATCCTGATTACCAAATTGTTTACAAAACAAAAATCCAATCACAATTGTTTGTGAAGTATTTAATGGAAGGATATAAACTTTGGGATAAAAATATGAGTTTTATTTAAATAAATAGGGTCAAGTGATCTAAAAATAATAGGTTAGGGATGAAAACGAATAAATAAATAGGGTCAAGGACCATTACAAAAAAAGTTGCAAAAGTTAGGGACCAAAATGATATTTTTGCCATAAAAAATAAGCACTAATAACTTCCTAAACTAACCGATATTTAAATCTTTAAGAAAAAAGGTCAAAAATCTACTTACCAAAAAAAACTTCACACACATTTTTAATTCTTCTAGGATTCTAACATAAATCCAAAAAGATAATGATATTGCGTTTCATTGCTTTGAATATGGCGCAAGTGCTTCTACATCACAGGATCAAGCTCTGCAATCATCTCGATCAAACTTTAAAAAATTCCATTGCCTTCCTCGTAGATCTTCTCCTTGCTTCATCTAAATGTTAAATTATTTTTTGCAAGACTTTTGACAACAACAATCATCGGTATCAAAACTCATCTTTAATGTTCTTTCTCTCTCGTAATTTACTCCCCACTTTTGTCAATAGTCTGTTTATGAATACAACATTTTCTCTTAATTTATAAAAGGGGGAAATGATTTATTTAAAATACTAAATGATTACGAAATTTAAATTTTCATAAGTTGTACTCCATTTGTCCCAAAATGATATTTTCATTTTTTTATTGTTAATAAGAAGATATCTTGAATGATGATTTTAAATTAATTAAATTATTCTAATGAAAATTAAAACTTGTTATTGAAACACTATTGTAAATATTTTAAATGGATTGTTACCAATAAAACCTTGAGATATGGTGGAATTTATCAATAAAAACATTACATTTCGAATTCTACCTTAGGATTCAAGAGTTGAAATCAAAACAATTGTAGAGTCTCTGACCCTATTTATAACAATTTAAATGGCCAAACTGCCCCTACTCATTCTCTTTCTCTCTCTAGCGCAAACTCCTCTTCTCTCTCTATGCGCAATTCCAATTTCTTTTGGGCATTTGCATTTAAGATAGGTTAACTTCTATCCAAATTCTTCTCTCTCGTTCCGATTCACTTGAAATTTATAATTATATCTCCACCAATTAGGGCTTAATCGATCTTCAATCAACTTGGTGTTGCAGAAACGTGATCTCCGTTGATTTGGAAACACAGTGGGAAAATGCAATTCTTCGGAGGATCAAAAATCAGTCCTTTGACGCCGCTAGTGACGGTGTTGGGGAACAATGCACACATTATGTTTTGGGTCTGTACAAGATTTTTGATGAAATTCTTGTTAATGATGTTGATAATAAGCAGAGGGATCCTTTTATAGACTCGATTAAGGTTATGATTGACCCCGAGCAGAATTTGATTAGTGTGTATAAAATGGTGATGGGGTTCCGGTTGAGATTCGTTCAGGATGAAGGGGTTTATGTGCCTGAGATGAGTTTTGGGCATTTATTGACCATTAGTAATTATGATGATTCGGTTAAGAAGACGAATGGTGGGAGGAATGGGTATGGGGAAAAGCTTACGAACATATTCTCGAAGAACTTTGTGATTGGGAATGCCGATGGAAATGTTAGGAATAAAACTAAATCAAATAAAACAACTTCTGATGAACCAGCAGCTGCACGGCCGTGCATTCAAAGTAGCACGCCCATGCAGAATAAACATCAGCAACTTCAGCAAACGTTGCACGGCCGTGTGGACTAACATAGCACGACCGTGCAAACCAAATCCTGCAGATTTACATTAATGTAATTTTATTTTCCTTATTTGTAGATTTAGTAAATATCCCTCATTTGTAAAATGATTTGTGTATATCTCTAGGCTTTGTGTATATCTCTAGGCTGGCAGTTACATATTTTGTGTATAAATATCTCCATTATGATTAATATAAAACCATTCTTTGCCTTATTCTCTATATGGTATCAGAGCCTACTGATCTAACCCTCCCAACCTATCAAATTTCTGGCAGCTCCCACCATGTCCACCACCTTAGCCAATCCGGCTGGTCCCACTAACCCCATCATTCTCGTCAACCTCTCTCAATGCAAACCCCTCACACCCCTAACCTATCTCACGTGGGCATCCCAACTTACCTCCATTCTCTTTGGACTTGATCTTCTCAAGTTCTTCGATGGCTCCCACGCTCAACCCCCTACCAAAATCACGACAGACAACAAAGAAATCGACAACCCTGCCCCCAACACCTGGAATCGCCAAGATCGACTAATCCTTGGCTCCCTCATAGGTACCCTCGATCCAACCGTTGCACCCCTTGCCACCCAAGCCAAAACTTCCCATCAGGCTTGGAACATTCTGCAAACAACCTACGCAAACCCATCTCGTGTCCATATCCTACAAGTTAAGGATACCCTTGTCTCTATCACAAAAATACCCAGCCCATCTCAACCTATATGCACGCCATAAAATTGTGCACTGACAAACTAGCCATCCAAGGAAAACCCATGGACTCTGAGGACATCATTGCCACAATCCTCAAGGGCCTTGATTATGAGTCCTATAAGCCTGTTATCGATTCCACCAGAGCCCGTGACACTCCTATCATGCTCTTCATGAGAAACTAATCCACCATGAACTAACTCTAAAACAACAAACACCACCTACAACCTTCCAAGCTTCTGCCAATCCTGCCCAAATCCGAACCAATAATCCCCGTTCTTACTCTCGCCCCAACCCTGGTTTGCTCACACCAACAAACACCACCAACCAAAACCCCAATCCTTTCAAAGAAAAATGTCAGTACTGTTGTAATGTGGGTCAAGTTATTTCCCAGTGTAGGCAATTCAAACGTGACTATCCTGCTGTCACCTTCCCCCTACCGCCTACCCCCTCCCGTCCAAACCGTAACCCTAATCCACAAGCCCACTCGGCCATTGCACCCATCCCTACTACCCCACCTTCATGGCTCGTTGACAGTGGAGCCACCCACCATCTCACAAATGACCTCTCCAACCTAGCCCTTCACAACCCCTATGATGGTAATGATGATGTAATCATCGGTGACGGCTCATCCCTCCCCATTGCCAATATAGGTTCTTTTACTCTCTCTACTTCCTCTTCACCTATTCTTTTCAATAATGTTTTACACGTACCTCTCATTTCTCGAAACATTCTTTCTGTCTCACAATTTTGTAAAGACAATAATGCTCATATTATCTTTTCACACTCTTCTTTTGTTATCAAGGAAACAATGGCAAACCGTGCTCTTCTCCATGGCAGCCTTGAGCATGGAGTTTACTTGTGGATCCCTCTTCCGTTCAAGCTTTTCCTTGCAGTCACTCCTCAACCAATTCTTGGCATCATAGACTAGGCCATCCCTCTCCCCCCATTCTCTCGTTATTGAATATGCAATTTCATTGCAAATGTCTTCTAGTTTATCTTCTTGTAATCTTGCAATATTAATAAAAGCCACAAGTTACACTTCTCTGTTTCTTCTCTCAATACTACTGCTCCTCTTGAACTCATTTTCTCTGATGTATAGACCTCCCCAATTCACTCCCACGATAACTTCAAGTACTATGTCATTTTTGTTGACCACTTCACAAAATACATTTGGTTCTATCCTCTCAAAAACAAATCTGACACTTTCTCTACCTTCATTCGCTTTAAGGCTCTTGTTGAAAAATTCTTTAAACTTCCCATCATACAAGTTTATTCTGACAATGGAGGTAAGTACCTTAAACTCACACCCACCCTTCTAAATGATGGCATTACTCACCTCACAACTCCTCCACATACCCCTGAACACAATGGGTATGCCGAACGCCGTCACCGTCACATTGTCGAAACTGGGATCACTCTCCTTACTCATGCCCAACTTCCTCTCACTTACTGGCCCTATGCATTCACCACAGCTACCTACCTCATCAATAGAATTCCCACACCCTCCCTCAATAATGCCTCTCCTTACCTTTGCCTTTTTAAAACCCCACCAAACTACAATAAACTATGCAGCTTTGGTTGCCTCTGCTACCCCTGTCTTCGACCTAATGCCTCTCACAAACTTGCCCCTCGCTCCATCCCATGCATATTTGTTGGATACTCTCCAACACAGAGTGCCTATTATTGCCTTGATCCCACCACAAACTGTGTTTACACATCCCGCCATGTCAAGTTCGTAGAATCTGATTTTCCTTATCCCTCCCTTACAATAACCCACTTTGCCACCCTACAACTCACTCCATCCCAATGGTACCCCATCTCCTTCCCAATCTTAACACCCATGGCACCTACACCAAACCCTCCTCCAATACAAACCACCCCTATCCCTCCCTCCATTCAACCTAACCCCCCTGCTACTATACCAACTCCTAATATCCCACCTCATCAACCTGAACACACCACTATACCCCTTAATACCACTCCCACTGCTGTCACACCAGAAACATCAACCACTACCCCACCTGCTACTACCGCACCTATACCTCCACCAAACACTATACCAACACACCCTCCTGCCAGGACCATAGTCACTCGCATATCCAACAACATTGTAAAACCCAATCCTAAATATGCTCATCTATCCTCACTCCCCTCTCCAACCAATTTGCCGTCAACCACCAAACAAGCTCTTTCAATTCCACACTGGCATGATGCCATGCTCGAAGAATATCAAGCCCTCACCCGTAACCAAACCTGGTCCCTTGTTCCTCCCATTGGTACACAAAACATTGTTGGGTGTAAATGGGTATTTAGAATCAAATATAATCCCGATAACACCATCCACAAATACAAAGCTCGCCTTGTTGCAAAAGGGTTCCACTAACGCCCTGGGGTAGATTACTCTGAAACATTTAGCCCAGTCGTGAAACCCACTGTAAGTGCTCCAATTTGAGCTTGTTAGCATTTTCGTTAGAAAATTAACGAAAGTTATAACATTACTAACATTCCTAACTTTTCTAACAAAGTAAGGGTAAAATGGGCATTGCCACTTTAAGTTAAACCAAGAAAAGAATCTCAAAAAGCAAAAGACATTAGAAAAATCCGAATTAAGAAAGCTGAAAAACACAAACAGTTTGAATTTTCAAAAAGATTATTCCTCCTGTCCCAAAAGCCAAGATCTGTAGCAGATGAACAGTGCACGCGTCGATCCTTGTCCGCGCGGATACGTTTGATTCTCACAGTGTCCTATAAATTGAACCCTCCTCTCTCAGTTTACACAACACAATTTGATCATAGCAACGAAGTTCTGGCGAAATATAGAGAGAAAACAGTGGGAATCCCTTGATTGCCACCATTTTCTCTTGAATCTTTCCCAATCTCACTCCAAACACAAATCCAAACATCAAACCTTGATACTCCTCAAGCCAAACACCAAATCTTGATACTCCTCAAGTCAAATTCCAAGCCTAGGAAGATAGGGTGTCACCATTGGTAAAGCCCTCCTTCTCAAAACCCTAAAATTCACTTTTGACTTCTTGTTCATCTTGTTCTTCTTACTTGGATCTACTTGATGTTTAGTTTAACTTGAGTTTTGACCCAAGATGGTCATCTTGAAGTTCATCTTCATGAATGACCATCTCAAATGGTCTATATTTTAAATCTCTAAATTGATTTTTTCTCTTTAATTTCATTTCTACAAAATATCCCCTTTCCCTTTGCAAAGGACATGTTTAAACCCCATAAATTCCCCAAGGATGACTTGAATATGATAACCACTCAATAAAAAGTAGTGGTATCAAGTCTAGGGATGAAAATGGGGTGAACATAGATGCAAACCCCCCAAAAATCACATTTCTCCTCAAGAACATCTTGCTGTCCAGTAGCATTGTTCTGAAAACTCAGTCCATTTTCCTATTTTTTGGACCCAGTAAAACTTGGAATTGGATGTTGACTACAAAATACTTTTTGTAGCCAACATCCAGAGATTTCCAGACATATTTTTAATTTATTTTTTTCGTGAGTAAAACTCCTTTTTTCAATTTTTCTTTTAGAGGCCAGTTCATCAGCTTCTGGAAATCCAGATTTCAGATCTGAGATTTCCAGAAGGTTTTGACCCCTCAAATCATCTCCAAAATGAAAAGTTCTTTTACAGAAACCTTTTTTAAGGTGTTTTGAACATCTTTCATTCCCGGACTTTTCCCAGATTCTGGAGTTTTCAAGCCCTAAAGTCCATTTCAAAGTCAAGGGTCAACTGTCTTTTTCATTCTGGCAGAAATGATTTTCAACTTCCGAAAATCTTTTGAGTGCCAAATCTCAACCCAAAAATCACCCAAAAAATCATGGGATCAGTTTAAAGCCTTAAAAAGAGTTCCCAATTTTTACTTACCTCAGTTTCAACTTATTTTGGCCAAAACACACACACAACAAAGGATTTTGAATGTTTGGAAGACTCGTTTTTACGAGGCGTTCCGGGTGCACACTAACGTCCTTCCCGGCACGTAACGTGACCTCCGAACCTAAATTTCTGATCTCGGGCATTTTTCAAAGTTTTGGCCCTCAAAATAAAAATGGCGTGGCGACTCCGTTTGATTTCAAAAATCGGGTACATCACAGTGGCGACTCTGCTGGGGAATTTAAGCTTTTTCTAAAAAAAATGATATTTGGTATATTGGTGGAAACCATTAAACTTCCCGTTATCGCCTCCTAACACGAGTCGGGGATAAATTGTGGTCTAACAATCCCACGTACCGGTATCATTATTTTCAAAAAAAAAAGAAAAAGCTTTTGAGGGTCAAGCTTCCGTCTCAACATTTGAAAATCCTTTGCTTTGTGTGTGTTGATTTTTGCACAGTTTTCGTGTTTGTTTTTGGCCGCCTCGAAAAAGTCAAAATTTTGACTGTCGGAATAATGTCCCTAACTGTCGGAATTTTTGTGCTTATGTGCTTATGTGTTCATAAAATTTTCAAAAAAAATTTTCAAAAAAAAATTCAAAAAAAAAATCATGCATCATGCCTTTTTAAGACACATAAAAAAAAATTCCTATTTTACTCAGAAAAAGAATATAGACTGCTTGCACACTACGCGCACGTGACCGTACACTGCACACTACGTCCCTAACCCGGGGAAATCCTTGTCGCGGTCCGTTTGGTCTTATTACGCCTCTCGGATGAGCACAGGACTACCCAAACATCCCATGGAGCCTCGTGTCGACCATGCACTTGTCCGTGACACACTTTGTCCGAGACCCGGTTGGTTTTTAGTCTGGTCTGTGTCATGCCCCGTCCGTGTATAGACCTTTCCTTTCAAGCCTTTGTCGGCATACCGACTCAATATCTTCGGGGACCCTAATCGCCGAAGTTACGCCGGTTTTCCGCCGCAGACTTTGACCAAGATATTGACCAGGCGCCTTGACTTCGGCTCGGACTGGCACAAATTATACATTGACTCCCGGCATTGACACTTTGAGTCATCAAGGATTAATGATTATTCCATGCCTAATTACGGCTTAACTGACGACAAGTCAAGATCAATTGTGGACGCTTATCAGTCCAAATCATGCCGACTTTTCGTCGAGCCCTCGGACATGATCTTGACTTTTGACGTCAGCTTTGTCCGTAATTTACATCGAATGCTCGTTAAGACTCGATTACCCGCCAGACTTTTAGGATCGTTTTTCTTTCGGTCGGTGGGACCCGCTTGCCCTATAGGACCCTCGCCCGGGGCTGTCCCCCCCCTGGGAGGTCGAAATACAGGTGGAATACGAGGGGCTTATAGACGTAGTGACGGGGCCCACTGATCCAGGAATCAGAGTAGTTCGAAAAAAAAGAAGAGCAATCTTTTCCAACCGATTAGGTTAATAAAACGTGTTTTAAGTAAACATGAACAAATAACTGCATGTTGCATGAGCCTAAGAGCCCAAACACCTACCCTCCTTCAATTCCCGCCATCTGAACCCTCGTGTCTTTCCCCGCAGCTCCGCGTAAAGCTTGGTTTCGGGCACCGGGTCACCGTTTAATCAGTTGGGAAGAGTCAAGTGCCTCATCAGCTTCGCCGTTTGTTTCAACTCCGGGTTTCAGAATGTCTGCATCAGCTGGTAACGAGGGGGACAACGTCACTCCGCCTCCCGGGACTCCTCAGACAGAACAGCAATGGAATCAGTTAGCAGAACAGATGAGAATGCGACAGGAAGCACAGCTGAATAGCCTTATCGAGGCTATTAAGAGCCATGGTTTGGCCGCCAGCCTCAATCCCGATGGCACCTTCACTGTGGAAGAAGAGGATGACCCCAATCCCAATCTCGGTCGCCCCGATTACTCCAGGATGCCACCACCAACCTCCTTCGGTGCTACCAGAACACATGTTCCTCGATCTCTGGGTCAGACCACTGGATCCATGCAGCCTGATGGGACGAATCAGTTCACAGCTCCTCAGTGGGGGCAAAGTCAGTACGGAATGTCCTCTCATGGTTGGGGATACCTCGGAATGCCACAGCAGATTGGAATCCCACCTCAGTTCGGAACCGATCAATCCAGACCTTCACATCAACAGCCACAATTTGGAATGCCGCCACAATCTGGTTCTGTGCCACGCAGGAGCCCCTCCTCGAATGGTACTGGTTCGGTTGCTCTCCTACATAGCCTTTCACAAATCCATTCACTCAGACTTCTATGGGTTATCAAGCCTTCATCCCGGTTTCATCCGAATCACCAGGACCACAGTATCCTCTCGGTTATGCATCCTCGCCACAACCAGCCATGCAATTCAACAACCAGGGACAGCAGCCCGCACTTAAGCCTACTTATGGGCCTCACTCCGAAAATCCAAGCCATATGGCTACCTCAGATCTGCCTCCATCTTCTCTGCCGATTGGAAGCCAACAGCAAGTCGCCGGGTTCTATCCTTTTGCCCAGCTCCTACCTACACTCCCAGGGGTAATTTGGGCCAAGGACAGGTTTTCACCTATGCTCCGGGATATGGTATTCCTTCCACCAATGCACCACCAACAGCTAGTCCTCTTCCTAGCTCAAATATCAGCTCAGGAATTCCCGCTCCGCCTTTGGATCCCCAATTGGCTTGGTTTATGGAGCAACACAAG
The DNA here is from genome assembly GCA_022495995.1 of Adenophora triphylla var. japonica. Lineage (NCBI taxonomy): Eukaryota > Viridiplantae > Streptophyta > Magnoliopsida > Asterales > Campanulaceae > Adenophora > Adenophora triphylla. The sequence goes on along the minus strand of JAFEMH010004078.1, from coordinate 25,603 downwards.
GAAATGAAAGCACAGATTGCTGAATTGACCGCCAAAAAGAACACTGCTCTTCGGCCTACAGATCCCGACTCGATTGTCCCCCTGCCTCACAAGTTTGTGATGCCCACTCTGGAATTGTTTGACGGGAGTGCATGCCCTAAAACTCACTTGGACACCTATACTTTGGCAATGAAGGCTAAGGGATGCACAAACCAGCAGTTGGCCGATTACTTTAGTCTCTCTTTGAAGTCAGGGGCTTTGAAATGGTTTTTCCGATTGCAGCCTGAAGCTAGGGCTACTTGGGAACAAATTACCAGTACTTTCACAGATAAGTATAAAGCCAACTTGGAGTGGGAGACAAACAGAGTTGACCTGCAAACAACGATGCAGCGCCCTAATGAGAATATTGGGGATTTCTATAAGAGATGGAACTTAAAGCTCAGTGAAATGGCCATTCCTCCCTCTGACGAGGAGCAGTTAGACATCTTTCAGTCATGCTTGAAGCCGCATTTGAGAGCTTCCCTCAGCCACTTCCCCTACGCTGACTTGCGTGCAATGGTTAATTCCGGGGCTAAGTTTGAAAAGGCTTACAATCAGCAGCCGACTGCTGCACCTGCCTACGGATATCGGGCTCCTCCCTCCAAAACTACTCTCACTTTCTCTAAAGGCAAAGAGGCGATCGGCTACGCGGGACAGGACTGTAACAATGCCACTTCCTTTGTTCCCAAGAAGCCTGATGCATCCAGATCCCGGCTCCAAGACTTGAGAAACTTTGGGATGCCTCTGAGTGATATCTTCAGAGGTTTGGTGAGAGAAGGTTTGCTCCGGCCTTTGGAAAATTATCAGCCTAGAAACCCCAACGCTCCTTTGGATACCTCCAAGCATTGTGCCTTTCATCAGTACCATGGGCACCTGACGGATGATTGCGTCCCCCTGAAAAAGGCCATCCAAGGGTTGATTGAGCAAGGGAGGTTAGAGATGCCTGAAGGACCTAATACTATCAATAACCCGCTCCCTAACAACATGAGTGTCAACATGATCGAGTTTGGTGGTTCAAGCCTTGTGGGCACAATGGAGTTTGACTCGTCCCTTTGCAAGGTCAATGAACCAGTCATCGCAGGCAATGAAGATGGTTGGATTGAGCAAAAAGTTGCCAAGGAAATCCTGATGGAAAGGTCTGCAATAGCTCCCGTCTCCAGCGTCGAAGAATAGATGCATGGTTCAACAACAAAGAGCGGCTAGACTGGGGGCTACCTATCTTTAAAATAGTCTTTTGAGTCAACCTTCGTAGGTTCTAGTACTTTTCTTTCACCTAAGTCCTTCCTGGACATTTGTCGTTGTAGTCCATTTTGGACATAGTGGTTAAGTGTCTAATTTTTAATATAAGTCTCTTTTCTTTTCTTGCTAGACTCGAGACATCACTTGCGCACCCACGTTACACTTAATTGAAATGGTTTTATCCAAAATGATCACTTGTGCTGCTCAACCACTAATTCTTCGAAAATGATTAATATTTAAACTAATCGGAGTGAGAAAATCAATTGATATCCTTCCCAAATTGGGGCTTACCAACTCCCCATCTTGCATCTCATATGCTCACATCCCTTTCATCATCATCATCTCGTTGCTCGATGAATTTGCATGGATCTTTTCTCATATAAAGCTTAAGCAAGCAATGAAGACTTAATCTCGTTTAGGTCATCCAGTAGGGATTGCGGTTGAAACCTTTCACCCATAGGAAAGCCATTACCTCACCCTTACTAAACACTACCCTCTCATTTCAAGATCGGCGTGTTTTGAAACCCGGTTTAGCCATCATTTTTGCTCCATACTGAGAGAAAGTCCAAGCGAGCCCGAGAAGTTAGCTTCGAGAATCGGCGATGCGCAAATTATCTCAAGCCATGAAGGAAGGACAAAGATAATTCTCAACTCCTCAGGAAGCTTTCCAAGTCAAAAAAAAACAAAAAAAAACAAAAAAAAACAAAAAAAACAAAACAAAAAAAGAAACAAAAAAAAGAAGGATTTTAAAATCCTCACAATCTCGGATATAATTCCAAGCTCCTCGGGAAGCCTTCCAAAAAAAAAGAAGAAGAACTCAAAAGTCCCCGACATCTCAAGAAGCTCTCCAATGATCAAAAAGGAGCCTGAATTCTCGCAAGAATCGCAAAAGGTTGTCAGTAGCTCGGACTTCCTCTTATCATTACCTTAAACCAATCCCAAGCCATCCTCTCAATTTTAGAGGATACTCCCATCACCATTACCCGTGCCCTTGGCCAAGTCAAAATCTGACCTCTCATTCTTGGAGGCAATCAATCTTCCTCGCCATAGCTTTCCCAAACACATCCCCTCGCGAGCCAACCTCTCATCTTTAGAGGTTCAGTCAGTAAGAGGCCTAGCCGACCTCTCATCTCAAGAGGTCATAATCTCCCAAATCACCCGATAGCCGATCGAAGCCCGGAAACCCAACTACAGTCCCTATCGGATAGCAGTTTCATTCTAATATCCTCGATGTCAGGATCAAATTAATGCTTCATTGCTTGCTTAAATTGGAATCTAATCCATTTTGGTTCAAAATTACCAATCAAAGATTGTGCAAATTCAACCCTTCCCTTCATGTGAGCATATTTCATTTCTCCTCACAAACACTTACCGTGGATGTCCCACTGGGGCTTCGCATCCGTGTCTTTCATGGACACTCTAAGGGGATATGTTATTCAATCCTCCAAATCCTCAAAATCCCTAAAGGTCCTCAGACCCTCGAATTTCAACATCCATTCTCTTTTCATTCGGGATAGGCCCGAACTACGGCGACCTGAGCTCTTCATAATGGAGGAACGTGGGCAACCAGAAATGGTCCGGTCGAAATCACAAACAAATCTCAAAAAAAAATCCGGTCTCATCAAGGATCGTCCTATACACTTTCCGCCCTTCCAAGCTTGATTTTCGATATCAGCTTCTTGGTTTTTCTCCTTGTGATTAATCAAAATATTTGTTCATATCAGATTTAGGGATTGAATAACCCGAACATTAACAAAGGGTTTTAAGCAGCCTTGTGATCATCATGAATAAGACAAGTTTTCAAGTGTCTCGACAAGTCTTCTCTCTCTCCATCATAGGGAAATAGAGCCAAACACTGTCTTTCTGTCTGCAGGGGCTTCCATACACTTTTCCACACCTTGTGATGCTTATACTCTCTCAAAAGAGTCAAACCAAAAGCGAGAGTGTCATACACAAATTCGGGAGACATTCCCATCTTTCAAAAGATATGCCCCTGCACGTAAACATTTCTGAGTCTTGTCCAGTAACTGGTTGACTAAGGTCTGAAAAGATGGGTTCCCCCTCTGTAAGACTACTCTGAATTTCTTCATGCTGGGGCTTGCTAAGCGGTTCTCCCAGGTTCTCCTGTAGCAGCTCTTCAAGCTGGGGCTTATATAGTCATCTTTGGGTCCACGTTGGGTTCTTCACCACGAGATAGACTCGCCAAATCGCTTCTTCAAAATCTGGACTTTGCCTACTCAGGATCCGGGGGCTTTGTCAAGATGGTCTTTTGGACCCGAATTTTATCAAGTCGCAAGAAAGAATTTCAGCTTCAGAACTTGGTACACGGCAGCTTCCCGTAGCATCGGAATTCAAGATCAGGGTTTCTCCCGGCATTAGCAATTCCATCAAATCATCCTCCGGACAAGGTTTCGGCCAAGGTCACAGCTCATCCAAATGAAAGAAGCTTCACTCGTATCAACGTTGGCCCTAAAGTCTGTCAGCATCAGCTTCAAATGACCAAGAATGAGAGGGAAAGTTTCAATCAAGACCCGGGATCCGAATCCAATCTCATCAAGATTGAGGTCCATGTGATATTGCTGACAAAACCTCACCAACAACCGCTGTTTAAATCGCGATCAAGGGTTCTCATCCTCCACTTGCTCAAAATCTGTCCCAAACAGTCTCCAGACACATACATCACCATGCATCCCCACAAAAATCTCCCAAGGGCTCATGTAGCATGTACAAAACTTGAATCAATAGGAAAAATCCTAGGTGATTGAAAATCATAAATCGTAATTTCCCTGCCAAAAGCTTAGGCTAGGTGCATTCTCGAAAACAAGTAAATGCATCATCTCATAATCATTTTTGGTTCTAGGCATGCATCCGCCATCATGAATGCCATATATGCATCTTCCTCTTCACTAACGAATGCAGGAATTCAAACGTAATCCCCCTTTTCGGCAAGGATGATCTTCACCGAATACGACCTCCAATGTCCACAAATGGATGAAAACAGCCCCCAACATCCACAAACATATGAAGACCGCCTCATGTGTCTACAAATCGGTCAGAGACGCCAAGTTCTCCAATACAAATCGGTCAGGGACGCCAAGTTCTCAAATATAAATCGGTCAGAGATGCCAAGTTCTCAAAATGCAAATCGGTCAGAGACGCCAAGTTCTCCAATACAAATCGGTCAGAGACGCCAAGTTCTCAAATACAAACCGGTCAGGGACGCCAAGTTCTCGAATACAAATCGGTCAGGGACGCCAAGTTCTCAAATACAAATCGGTTAGAGACGCCAAGCTCTCAAATACAAACCGGTCAGGGACGCCAAGTTCTCGAATACAAATCGGTCAGAGACGCCAAGCTCTCCAATACAAATCGGTCAGGGACGCCAAGCTCTCCAATACAAATCGGTCAGGGACGCGAAGCTCTCCAATACAAATCGGTCAGGGACGCCAAGTTCTGGGAATGCAAATCAGCCGAGACGCGCAAGTTCTCAAATACAATGCGGTCGGAGACGCGAGCTCTCAAATGCAAATCAGCCATCGGGGACGCCAAGTTCTCAAATACAAATCGGTCAGGGACGCCAAGTTCTCAAATACAATGCGGTCAGAGACACCAAGTTCTCAAAAGCAAGAAGTCCCAATGTGAAGACAAGCTCAACAACTTCTACAAGGTTGACGATCACCAGCAAGATGCAGACTCAACCAAACTCCTCCTTCAGGTCAAAATGCTTCCAAAGACAGCAAATCGTCAGCAGAAACCGTCCCACGAACAGCAACTCAACAACTCTTCATCAACATCAGCCGTAGCCTCAGTCCTTCCGGCAACTACAGGTAAGCACAGCACAGGTATGAAAGCATATCTTAGTCAACTACTTTTCTAAAAGAACATTATAGGGCGACTTCCCAAAAATAGTCAAACCACAGGGCGACTTCCCAAAAATAGTCAGATCATAGGGCAACTTCCCCAAAACAGTCAATCCCTCGGGTGACTCCCAAATACAGTCAATCTCTAGGGCGACTTCCCCAAAATAGTCAAACCATAGGGCGACTTCCCCAAAACAGTCAAAACCTTAGGGTGACTTCCCAAAAATAGTCAAACCATAGGGCGACTTCCCAAAAATAGTCAAACCATAGGGCGACTTCCCCAAAACAGTCAAAACCTTAGGGTGACTTCCCAAAAATAGTCAAACCATAGGGCGACTTCCCCAAAATAGTCAAACCATAGGGTGACTTCCCAAAAACAGTCAGATTACAGGGCGACTTCCCAAAAATAGTCAAACCATAGGGCGACTTCCCCAAAATAGTCAAACCATAGGGTGACTTCCCAAAAAACAGTCAGATTACAGGGCGACTTCCCAAAAATAGTCAAACCATAGGGTGACTTCCCAAAAATAGTCAGATCTTAGGGTGACTTCCCAAAAATAGTCAAACCATAGGGCGACTTCCCCAAAATAGTCAAACCATAGGGTGACTTCCCAAAAACAGTCAGATTACAGGGCGACTTCCCAAAAATAGTCAAACCATAGGGCGACTTCCCCAAAATAGTCAAACCATAGGGTGACTTCCCAAAATAGATCAGATTACAGGCGACTTCCCAAAAATAGTCAAACCATAGGGTGACTTCCCAAAAATAGTCAGATCTTAGGGTGACTTCCCAAAAATAGTCAGATCTTAGGGCGACTTCCCCAAAACAGTCAAAACCTTAGGGTGATTTCCCAAAAATAGTCAAACCATAGGGTGACTTCCCGAAAATAATCAGATCTTAGGGCGACTTCCCCAAAACAGTCAGACCATAGGGAGACTTCCCAAAAATAGTCAGATCATAGGGTGACTTCCTGAAAACAGTCAAAACCTTAGGGCGACTTCCCCAAAACAGTCAAAACCTTAGGGTGACTTCCCCAAAACAGTCAGACCATAGGGTGACTTCCCAAAAATAGTCGAATCTTAGGGCGACCTTCCTAAAGCAGTAGGGTCGACGACTAAAGATAGTCGAAAGACCCGAACTACGACTGGCTTGATTCCTCTTAAGGATACGTAGGTAGCCTATTAAATAGGTTCAGCCACTCGATCACTTGATCATCCTGCCAAATATGGAGCCTTACTCTTATCGACGACCCCGCTTCCTTCGAAAGCGCCGTCGCCGAGGGGCTACTGTAAGTGCTCCAATTTGAGCTTGTTAGCATTTTCGTTAGAAAATTAACGAAAGTTATAACATTACTAACATTCCTAACTTTTCTAACAAAGTAAGGGTAAAATGGGCATTGCCACTTTAAGTTAAACCAAGAAAAGAATCTCAAAAAGCAAAAGAAATTAGAAAAATCCGAATTAAGAAAGTTGAAAAACAGCTTCAGTTTGAATTTTAAAAAGATTATTCTTCCTGTCCAAAAGCCAGCACTGTAGCAGATGAACAGTGCACGCGTCGATCCTTGTCCGCGCGGATACGTTTGATTCTCACAGTGTCCTATAAATTGAACCCTCCTCTCTCAGTTTACACAACACAATTTGATCATAGCAACGAAGTTCTGGCGAAATATAGAGAGAAAACAGTGGGAATCCCTTGATTGCCACCATTTTCTCTTGAATCTTTCCCAATCTCACTCCAAACACAAATCCAAACATCAAACCTTGATACTCCTCAAGCCAAACACCAAATCTTGATACTCCTCAAGTCAAATTCCAAGCCTAGGAAGATAGGGTGTCACCATTGGTAAAGCCCTCCTTCTCAAAACCCTAAAATTCACTTTTGACTTCTTGTTCATCTTGTTCTTCTTACTTGGATCTACTTGATGTTTAGTTTAACTTGAGTTTTGACCCAAGATGGTCATCTTGAAGTTCATCTTCATGAATGACCATCTCAAATGGTCTATATTTTAAATCTCTAAATTGATTTTTTCTCTTTAATTTCATTTCTACAAAATATCCCCTTTCCCTTTGCAAAGGACATGTTTAAACCCCATAAATTCCCCAAGGATGACTTGAATATGATAACCACTCAATAAAAGTAGTGGTATCAAGTCTAGGGATGAAAATGGGGTGAACATAGATGCAAACCCCCCAAAAATCACATTTCTCCTCAAGAACATCTTGCTGTCCAGTAGCATTGTTCTGAAAACTCAGTCCATTTTCCTATTTTTTGGACCCAGTAAAACTTGGAATTGGATGTTGACTACAAAATACTTTTTGTAGCCAACATCCAGAGCTTTCCAGACATATTTTTAATTTATTTTTTTCGTGAGTAAAACTCCTTTTTTCAATTTTTCTTTTAGAGGCCAGTTCATCAGCTTCTGGAAATCCAGATTTCAGATCTGAGATTTCCAGAAGGTTTTGACCCCTCAAATCATCTCCAAAATGAAAAGTTCTTTTACAGAAACCTTTTTTAAGGTGTTTTGAACATCTTTCATTCCCGGACTTTTCCCAGATTCTGGAGTTTTCAAGCCCTAAAGTCCATTTCAAAGTCAAGGGTCAACTGTCTTTTTCATTCTGGCAGAAATGATTTTCAACTTCCGAAAATCTTTTGAGTGCCAAATCTCAACCCAAAAATCACCCAAAAAATCATGGGATCAGTTTAAAGCCTTAAAAAGAGTTCCCAATTTTTACTTACCTCAGTTTCAACTTATTTTGGCCAAAACACACACACACACACACACACACACAACAAAGGATTTTGAATGTTTGAAAGACTCGTTTTTACGAGGCGTTCCGGGTGCACACTAACGTCCTTCCCGGCAAGTAACGTGACCTCCGAACCTAAATTTCTGATCTCGGGCATTTTTCAAAGTTTTGGCCCTCAAAATAAAAATGGCGTGGCGACTCCGTTTGATTTCAAAAATCGGGTACATCACACCCACAACCATTCGTCTCTTACTCTCCATAGCTACAAGCCAAAACTGGCCTCTTCGGCAATTAGATATCATCAACAATACCTTTCTCCAAGGCACACTCCATGAAACTGTTTACATGTCCCAACCCCCAGGATTTGTTGATTCCACTAATCCCACCTTTGTTTGCTGCCTTTCAAAAGCTATTTACGGCCCCAAACAGGCACCCAGAGCTTGGTTCACTGAGCTCAAATCCTACCTCATTTCTTATGGCTTCCATCCCTCTCTCTCTCTCTCTCTCTCTCTCTCTCTCTCTGACCCATCCCTCTTCATCCTTAAAACCCCCACCTCTACCCTATACCTTCTAGTCTATGTTGATGACATCATAATCACTGGACCCTCCCCCACTACTCTGACATCCTTCATCTCCAGCCTTGCTGCCCATTTCTCCCTCAAGGATCTAGGTCCCCTTTCCTATTTTCTTGGTGTGGAAGTCACTCCCAAAAGTCAAGGCCTTCTCCTCACCCAAACTAAATACATCCATGACATTCTCACTCGCCACAATATGATCCACTCTAAGCCTTCACCCACACCAGTGGTAACTTATCCTATCCTCACCAACCAACCAGCAGATGTTACCACAGATGTGCCCACATCAGTCTCCACACCAGATGTCACACTGTTACCTAACCCTACTGATTACAGGGCTATCATAGGTAGTTTACACTACCTCTCCATCACCAGGCCTGACATAGCCTTTTCCGTCAATAAACTTGCCCAATTCATGCAATCACCACAGCCGTCTCATTGGTCTGCCCTCAAACGTCTTCTCCGTTATCTACATGGTACCCTCCATCTGGGTCTCTAACTCTTCAAATCTACTCCACACACACTTCATGAATTTTGTGATGCTGATTGGGCTGGCGACAAGGATAACTACGTTTCCACAACTGGTTTCCTAGTCTACCTTGGCCGCAACCCAATTGCCTGGTCCTCAAAGAAACAAAGATCACTTGCTCGTTCTTCCACTGAGGCAGAATTTAAAGCCATTGCAGATGCCACTGCCGAACTTCTCTGGCTACGCAATCTACTCACGAAAAAGGTCTCTCATCGTGTCCTGACCCTGTCATATACTTAGACAACCTTGGTGCCACCTCCTACTGTGCCAACCCGATCTTCCATTCGAGAATGAAGCATCTTGCTTTATCCTACCACTTTGTCCAGGAACAAGTCCAGAATGGAACTCTTCGTGTTATCTCCGACAAAGACCAACTAACGGATGCTCTCACCAAACCCCTCTCTCGTTCACGGTTCACTTTGCTTCTCTCCAAGATCGGTCTCATCCAAGGAACGTCCGTCTTGCGGGGGCATGTTAGGAATAAAACTAAATCAAATAAAACAACTTCTGATGAACCAGCAGCTGCACGGCCGTGCATTCAAAGTAGCACGCCCGTGCAGAATAAACCTTAGCAACTTCAACAAACGTTGCACGGCCGTGTGGACTAACATAGCACGACCGTGCAAACCAAATCCTGCAGATTTACATTACTGTAATTTTATTTTCCTTATTTGTAGATTTAGTAAATATCTATCATTTGTAAAATGATTTGTGTATATCTCTCTAGGCTTTGTGTATATCTCTAGGCTGGCAGTTACATATTTTGTGTATAAATATCTCCATTATGATTAATGAAAAACCATTCTTTGCCTTATTCTCTATAGGAAAGAGGCTGAAGAAATATAAACAGGTATTGGTTAATTTTAGGTTTGTTTGGTGATTTAAATTGACTTTTATGATTTTGAATTCAGTTTAATTTAGTATTTTTCAATTGCATTTTAAAAATTCTTGTTTTTGAGAAAGCTAATGGCCCAACCAGGTTTACTTTATGATTTCCTTTCAACTGTGTGAAGGTAAACTTTAAGGATTAGCTTTGTATCTCCCCAGGACATTTCACTGTTTTCATTTGTAAATCCGCTTTTACCCTGCTCTGCTTGCATCTGTATAGCTAATTGAGCGTTTGTCATTTCTGAATCTGTAGGTTAATTACTTCTTGATAGGTTGGAAATGGAAATTTTTTAACGATTGTATAGTTTCATTTGGATTAATGGATGTTGGAATTATGATTACGTACATATTTCGCGTGACTTGCATTTGAACAATTGCTTGATAGAAATTGGCTAGCTGTCAATGGATTGTTTGAACATTATAATTGAACAATTGCTGTTGCATGTTGGATGTTGCACTATTGGGACGGCGCTCACTATTCTTAATAAACAGTTGCTTTCCTTGCTTGATTTGGATTACCTTGCTTATGTTGTTTTCTTTATTATCCTTTGCATGGTACTTAGTTTAGTCATAAATATTACTATTCAAAGAGGAGTACTATGTCTAGAGTATCATTGCACTACATTAATGATATAATCTTAAACCTTACGATGATGATTTCAGCTTCAAAAATTTTGATATCGGAAAAAAAAGAGACAAATTTTACAGAATAGGGAGCAAGATTGCTAATACTCCATTTCTTGAACACTTAATCTCTGGCTTCCTTAGTGGGAAATCCCATGTTCCATTCAAGGTTTGGGCTTTTGTTTGGGTCTTTTACAAGCTAAACTAACGATGTCCAGTATGAGGTGTTTGCTACCGGATGGTGCATGTGAAGTGAGACGAACTCAAAAAAATATACAATTAGTCGATGTCCAGGAGATGCTGTGAAATAAATTTGTCTATGAGGCCCGTTTATGTATATTGCTAACAATTCAGTTTCAGTTGTTTATAAGTGAGATAAAACTTGTATAACTGATGAGTGGATTTTATACATATCATTTACCTATGTTTCCGGATTCTTCACATTGATTTTTAATGTATTTTAGATTAGTTTTGATGTTATTTGAGAGAAAGTTTGTAATGTGAGTTTTTTGTGAGAAATGATGCACTTTGAGAGTAGTTTAGTCTTTTGCTTTGTAATTGGATGTGGATCTCATGAAACCGAAGATCTCAAGTCAACCGTCATCGAAAAAGTCAGCAAAACGGTCAAGGTTCAAGGAAAAAGGTCAAAGAAAGTCAAGGAACATAGGCCGGGTCAAAGCTACGTCAAAGTTGAAGAATTCTGCACAGGGCACGAGTGGAAAAATAGAGCACGAGTGGAGCACGAGTTGGAGCCAAGACACAAACCAAGCAGCTGATCAGAACGACTTGGAGGCCAAAGGACGACTCGTGAGCACGAGTGGGACTGAAGGGCACGACTCGTGCCAATTAGCATGACTCGTGCCCAGGCGCGTATCATGACATCAGCAAGGCGTGGTGGAGCAAATTTCCTGGATTTAATTGATTTCTTTTCCAAAACAGTGAAGGACTTAATGTAGGGAATAAAAAGACGGCTGTAGAAGACTTTTTAGGTATCTTTTAATTTATCACTTTCTACCTAGGCTTTTGAAGGATTGAAGGAGTTTGTTTTTGAAGGTTTTTGCAAAGATTTCAGGTTTGAAGTATTATTGTTGTTCATATTTTGTAGGGCTGGCAAATATTTCTGTTCCGTACCAACCAACATGCGTACCAACCGTACCAATTATAATTGGTACGTACAAATTGGTATATCGAAATGTTGGTACGGTACTACCGTACCAATTGTGTCAAATTGGTTGGTACTCGGTACAGAAATTTAAATTGATTGGTATACCGAGTACCAATTATAATTTTTTTAAAATTAATTTTCATATATATATATATATATATATATATATATATATATATATATATATATATATATATATATATATATATATATATATATATATATATAAATTGACCTAAGTCCAGTCCCTAACTCATTAATCCTAACTCTCTCAGTTCTCACACAACGCTCTCTCTCTCTCTCTCTCTCTCTCTCTCTCTCTCTCTCTCTCTCTCTCTCTCTCTCTCTCTCTCTCTCTCTCTCTCTCTCTCTCTCGCTCAATTTCTTCCTCGCGACAGAAGCGCCGCTGCCGCTGCCTCCGATCCATCCCACCACGGCACCACCGGTCCACCAGTCTTGATTTAGCGCTGCAACCATAAGGTATTCCCGCGAGATATATACTTCTGAATTACTATATGTTGATTTTAATATTGCATTTGCTTAGATTGAGGTCACAATTGTGTCATTATAGGGTTTAGTTTTTTGATACATTATGATTCATTGGTTTTTGGGATTTAATGTTGTGTGCATTTCTATTCAATTTAAACTTGAATTACTTGTACTGTGTCATTGAAATGGTTTAATTTGGTTAACTGTTGTGTTTAAGCATATTCGAATTCAAGCTTGAATTACTTGTACTGATTCATTGGTTTTTGATACATTATGATTCATTGGTTTTTGGGATTTAGCTCTATAATTGTTTGCAAACTGCAAATAATTGGAGCAGTCATTTAGCTTCAACAGATGTCTTGGGTTTTTGTTATTTATTCAAAAGCATTAATACATTGTTTTGTTATTTGTCATATACATTTGGTAGAGTCTAGTACCAACCGTACCAACCGAGTACCTACCGTACCAACTTAGTTGGTATACCGACTTAGTTGGTTGGTACTGGTATAGATTTTCATGTACCAAGTTAAACTTGGTAGGTACACGGTATAAGCAAAATGCAATTGGTATACCTACCAAGCCACCCCTAATATTTTGTGATCTCCATCATGAATATGAGTAGCTAATTTTCCCCTTTCATGGATTGGATGTAGTAATTGTGGAACTTCTATGCTAATTTGAGTTTTAATTCTTCCAAACTCTCTCGTTCTTATTTGATGAATTAATTATCATCCCATTAATGTGTTTTAGATAGTTGCACTACCATGGACAATTTATGTAAAGAACACTGAATCATCAATTAGGTTTGATTGTTGACCTACCGGAATACAAGAAAACCTAGATTCATTTATTTCTTAGTTGCTTAATGAGTTTCTTGAGTATTGTTTTGACCTATCGGAATTTACAATACGAAAGAAATATTAGGGTTGCAATTTGAACACCAAACGTCCCAACCCTTAATCAAGTGAAAGAATCTTTGAACGAGATTGTTATTTTTGTTATCGAAACCTTAGCATAGAAGGGAAACAACTACGAAATCCAATCCGTGAATTCATTTAATCTGGCCCAATCAGAACGAGGCCCAAAGCCCATCTCAAGCATCAGTCGACTAAGCCCATGGTCCGACCTACCAGGTCCCGACCTAACTTAGTCCGACCTCATGATTCATACTACAATTCGGGTACGAACCATGCTCTACCCGACAGTCAGGTCGACCATTCCACAAGTGGCGACCTCGACCTAAATTAGCAAATGACGACCTGACACTTGCCGGCTTATTTGGTTAAACAATTCTCATAACCACATCCCTACAAATCAGGGACCGTTATAGACACGTGCCCACGACCAAGTAACTGCCGCTACAATCTCGGAGGACATGTTGCCTCCCCAAAAATACATCACTTTTTCCTATAAACACTTCATCACTACCAAACGGTGAAAGGTAACTGCCATTTTGTATTCTGAATTCATTATTCAATACATTTTGAAGCTTTATTCAACGGTATTCTTACTCTCACGCCCGAGCGTCTTCGCCGGAGACACATCCGGCTAGTCGTGGGTTCTGATTTCAGGTCAAGGAGCTAGGTGATTAATCTTGCCACGTGGAGGATTATTGATAAGCACAATTCTGCCGCATCGGTTTGGTTCCATTGCGGGAATCGTGCTTTAGCTTGACCTCGAAAAAACTCCCTCAACCTACAACAATGGTGACTTCGGATGGACATGTATCTGAGGCTTCACTTGGGCACGAAGAGGAAAACAACAACAACACGAATGCAAACGCGAGAACCTTAACTTGCCTCCTCCCCACCGAATCGTCCCCATGGTAGAGCCACCCGCTCTACCAGTGTTGTTGATGGCAGAGGATTGCCTGACACAAGGAGAGGGAAAAGGCATATGGATGGGCAAGGAGTTCCACCTCCTCCGAAACGTCCAACTGCTCAGGTTAATGTTGGAAACAGGGCAGGTCCCTCCACCAACCCCATGAGCAAGAAGGAGATGATGTTGGAGCGAGCCCAAATTCTGGCCGACTTGATAGCCATGGAGGAGGCAGAACAGGCCGACGTACGCTCTGAGAGAGTGGCCCCTACTCAGGTTTCCAATGGGCAACAGGCCAGGAGTGTGAGGCCAAATGAAGGTGTGGGGCAGAATGGTGAAAACAGGATAGTGCAACGAGCTCCTACTATCGTTCATGTGCCGAGTAACGACCTAAGGGCTAGCCTCACCAGAAATAGGGAGCAGGAGGCTCAGTCTGACTTAGGACGCGCTTAACAGCCAATAGAAACAGACAGGTTTCGCCAGCCAGGACGCAGAGGTCAGGGTCTCATAGAGACAGGAATGGGCGCAGGTCGCCTGTAGGAGGAGAAAGGCGCAGGTCGCCACATGGAGATAACAGGCGCAGGTCGCCATCTGGGAATGAGAGGCGCAGGTCGCCCATAAGGAATGACAGGCATAGGTCCCCAGTTCGATCAGAGAGGACTCATTCTCACAGAGATAGGAGGAGTAGACAAGTAACTCCCCCTAGAAGCGAAGGTCAAAGGTCGAATGCTGTTCCCCCTGCAAGAGATGAAAGACCCGACGCCAGAGAGTGGTTGTTGATGAAAAAGAAGTTCGAACAATGGGAGGAGGAGAAGAAAAAGGAGATTGGAAAGGTCGAACGAATTGATTTTGCTCTTCGACCTTTATCCAAAGAAATCAGAGATAGTCGGCCTCCTCCTACTTTCAGGTTGCCTCTTCTGGAGAAGTATTCGGGGTCGACCAATGCAAGGAGTCATATAGCACATCTGGAAGCCACAATGTGTTTTGTCGCCAATGAGGACGACAATATGTGCAAAGCCCTCCTAAGCACACTCACTGGGGCAGCCTTAACTTGGTTCAACGGTCTGGCCGCGGGTAGCATCACTACTTGGGCATGCTTCAGGACAAAGTTCTTGGATCGCTTCTCGGCAGGGGAGCTCGGAAGATGACTGTCACCGATCTGAATAACTTGGTGCAGGCGAAGAATGAAAGCTCGATGAGTTACTTCACCAAGTTCAAGGAAATGGTTGATAAGATAGAGGAAGACCTCACTGATAGGGAAGTCATTAATTGCTTCCGAAACGGTATTTCCTCGGCAGACATGGATTATGAACTCACAGTTCGTACAGTAACAACTCGACAGGAGTTGTTTGAGAAGGTGTATAATGTCGCTCTTGCTGAGGAAAGGAAAGAGAAAAAGAATGGTAAAAGCCCCAAGGTGGAAGTCGCTGATGATAAAAAGGACTCCAACAAGAATGGAGGAAACAATAAAAATGGAAAGAACAGGACTAGGGCAACGGAGAAAGTGCCCGAGGCTTTCACTCCCCTTACGGTGAGTCGAACAGAGATTATGAATGCTGTCGAGCTGGCTCCTCCTGTCCCAATGAACCCAGGCAACAAATTTAGAAGGGACAATAGCAAATATTGTGATTACCATAAGGACACTGGTCATCTCACAGAGGATTGCTTGGGATTGAAGCGTATCATCCAGAGAATGGTCGACCAGGGGAGACTCGAGGCTTACGTGAAAAGGCCTCAAACTGGTGGAGGCGAGCAGCCAGCAGGCGGACAGCAGGGACCTAGGCAACCTAGATTGAACATGGGAGTCATTACAGAGCAAGCAAGCAACACGGCCATCAAGCACAAGATCTTCCAACTCAATAAGGCCCCACATGTACCTCCAAGAAGAGAAGTCAGAGATGAAGCGATCAGCTTCTACCCCCATGAATTGGCAACTAATATGGCGGCTAGGGAGCAAGTTCTCGTCATCCCAGGTCTCATAGACGGATGTACGACGAGCAGACTCTTAGTCGACACGGGGGCCTGCAAGGATATTTTGTTCTACAAAACTTTTAAAGAAATGGGTCTTAATGATGAGCAGTTGGAGAGATATGATGGTAGGTTGGAGGGTTTCACCAACCATCGAGTTGATGCAAAAGGCAAGATAGAGCTCGACATCGACCTAGGCCAGCACCCCCTCAGGGTCATCTCGAAGGTACAATTTATTGTGATTGATGTAAACAGTGATTATGCCGCCATACTTGGTATTCCTGGTCAGGTCGCTCTTGGAATGGTAGCGTCAATTCCTCATCAACGAGTCAAGTTCCCCACACCTGCTGGAATAGGCTGCGTACAAGGCACAGCTCGGGCTTACCTGGACCATGTTCTTCGGGAAAGAAAGAAGAGAGAACTAGAGATCGAGACAGCAGACGGTTATTTAAAGTTGTCTCAATCAGTCACCAAAACTACCAGACTGTCAACAATCACCGACGTGAAAGAGTCGACCTATCGCTCAAATGACGAGGTCATGCTTGAGTCGACACGTCACTCTAACACCACTGAGGTCGATTCAGATGTAGTTATGGTCGACCAAGTCATCATAGGCAACCTATGCCTCCAGCTCGACAATAACTCGGGGGCCACCACCACCACCAGCGAGGTTGCAGACAAGTTAGATGATATGATAGCAGAAGAAGCTCCACACCTGAGGGCCGAGGAGAGACAAAGGGTCAAGGAGATAATCATTGAGACTCTACAATTCAGGGATGGACCAGAGCTAGAAGCTGTGGATGAGCTAGAGTCAGTAATCACCAACCTTTCCTACCCCGACCAAAAAATTCAGATTGGGAAGCAGCTATCAGTTGAGGAGCGAGCAGAAATCATCGAGCTACTCAAGGAAAGTAATGATGTCTTCGCATGGAGGGTAGAAGACATGAGGGGAATCAAGGAAGAGGTCGCTGTTCACAGACTTGAAGTCAACCCGACCATAAAGCCTAGACCCCAAAAGTTGAGAAGTTTTGCTCGTGACAAGGAAGAGGCTATCAAAGCTGAGGTACAAAAACTTTTGAGTGCAGGGATAATCAAAGAGGCCACTCATACAACGTGGTTGGCCAACGTGGTCATGGTGAAGAAATCGAATGGCAAATGGCGGATGTGTGTCGACTTCACTACTCTCAATCTAGCTTGCCCAAAGGACAGTTATCCCCTTCCAAGGATCGACAAGCTAGTTGATTCTATTGCTGGTCACTCCACCCTCAGTTTCCTCGACGCTTACTCAGGTTACCACCAGATTAAAATGCATGAGGACGACATAGTCAAGACGGCATTTCAAGCGGCTGGAGGCATCTACTGCTACAACATGATGCCGTTTGGGTTAAAGAATGCAGGGGCGACTTATCAGAGGATGGTGAACAAAGTCTTTGCCTCACAAATTGGTCGAAATATGGAGGCTTACGTCGACGACATGGTCATTAAAACTAAAATCGGGAGTCACGTAGTCAACCTGAAGGAGACATTCGCCAATTTACGAGCAAACGACATGAAGCTCAACCCCAGCAAGTGTGTGTTCGGAGTGGCAGCTGGCAAATTCCTTGGGTTTATGGTGTCGCAACGAGGCATAGAAGCTAATCCAGAAAAAATCAAGGCCCTGGTCGACATGAAAGCTCCCACCAGTATCAAAGAAATGCAGCGACTTAACGGTAGAGTAGCAGCTCTTGGTCGCTTCATATCTAAGTCGGCAGAGAGATCTCTCCCCTTCTTCAAAGCTCTGAGGGGGACGAAAAGCTTTGAATGGACGACCGGATGTCATTCGTTGTTTCAACAATTGAAGGATTACCTCGCTACTCCACCTCTGCTAAGTAGCCCGACCACTGGAGAGACCTTGTTTGTATATCTGTCTGTGGGAGACAAGTCGGTTGTAGCAGTGTTGATTAGAGAGGATGAAGGGCTTCAAAAACCAGTATACTACATCAGCAAGGCCTTATCAAATGTGGAGAGCAGATACTACAATGCTGAGAAGGTCGCTTCTGCCATAGTCGTGGCTTCAAGGAAGCTGCGAGCTTATTTTCTGGCTCATCCAATTGTGGTTCTTACAAATGCCCCCCTAAGAAAAATTCTTCACAAGCCGGAGAGTTCAGGTCGACTTCTCAATTGGTCAATTGCCCTTACTGAATTTGACATTGAGTATCGACCTCGAAAGGCGTTGAAGGCTCAAGCTCTAGCTGACTTCTTGGTCGAGCTTACGTTCACCAAGGAAGACGACGAGCAGCGAGCTCCAAAAGAAAAGGCTAAAGGGAAGGAGTCGAGTCCCGTGTCGCCGTGATCTACCCGACGATTGTTGGAAGGTCTATTCGGACGGATCGGCGACCAAGAATAGCGGTGGAGCTGGGATAGTGCTAATTGAACCGAGAATGCGGGACGGTGTACGAGGAGTCATTAAGGTTCAAGTTCGATGCTTCCAATAACCGGGCCGAATACGAAGCCTTGATAGCGGCTATAGAGTACGCCAAGTGTTTTGGAGCAACTAAGATCATGGCTTCTTGTGATTCACAATTGGTAGTTAACCGAGGTCGAGGCGAGTACGAGGTGCTTAGTGCCACGCCGATCAAATGCCGTGACCTGGTGAAGGAAGCGATAAAAGATTTGGAATTACAGGAGATTCGAGAGAGGTGGACGAGAAGACAATGAGCTAGGCCCGACCTCCTCTCGAAATTGGCCACTTCGGATGAACCACATGATGAACCTATCTCCTTCCTCGAAAGTCCGGCCTATGAAAGAGTAAAAATTCAATGCATAGATGATCCCTCAAGAAATTGGATTCAGGAGAAGTGTTGGATCGAGGAAATGAAGGCATACTTAGAAAGTGGTGAGCTGCCAGAAGACGAGAAGAAGGCTCGAGCTATCAAAAGAAAGCTCCAAGGTATGTCATTCAAGGAGGCGACCTGCTCGTAAGATCTTATACTCGACCATTACTAAAGTGCATCCACCCTCAAGAGGTCGCCCTATTGATACACGAAGTGCATAGTGGAATTTGTGGTGGACACCGGGGGCGGGACTCTTCTTGACAAGTTAATCACTTTGGGGTACTACGGCCACACATGAGAGGCGATACTCACAACTTTGTTCGGCAATGTGATCAATGCCAAAGATTTGCCAACTTACCTCATGTGCCAACAACCGAGCGAGACTCCGAGTAATTGCGGCTTGGCCATTCGACATGTGGGGCGTCGACACGATTGGACCCTTCCCTCCCGCCCTTGGAAGCTGCAAGTATGTGATCGTTGCCATAGATTACTTCACTAAATGGGTTGAGGCCAAACCATTAGCTCGCATCACAGAGGAAAATGCTATCAACTTCATTCACGACTTCATTTGGTGTCGATTTGGTTTTCCTCGAGCTATAGTATCTGACAACGGGCTGCGGTTCTCGAGCCTTCAAGCGAGAGATGAATCGAGTAGGAATCAAGCATTGGCAATCCTCGTCGCCTATCCTCAAGGAAATGGGCAAGGCGAGGCAGCGAATAAACTTGCTCTATCTTCGCTCAAGACAGGTCTCGTAGGTCGACGTAACAATTGGTTGGACGAACTCCCCCTTGCTCTTTGGGCAGTTCGTACAACCACTCGGGGGCCTACGGGGGAAACCCCTTTTGCTCTCACTTATGGATCGAGAGGCCATGGCACTGCGAGCTCGAGATTCCCCCTTTGCTAGAGTGACTTTCTTCAATCGGGAGCAAAATGATACCAACGGATTGATCGACTGGATGCGATCGACGAAGCGAGAAACTTGGCCTACCTCCGAATGGTCAACTACAAACGGCGAACTAAAAGTTACCACGACAAGAAGGTCGAAGGCAAGGTCATTCCAAGTTGGAGATTATGTATTGAGAAAGATCGAAGCAACGGGTAGAAGGACCCAGCAGAACAAGCTATCTCCTAACTGGGAAGGTCCCTATGTAGTCACTCGAGTCGTCAAGGAAGGAACCTACATGATAGCTCATCCCGGAGGTGACGAGTTGAAACATCCTTGGCATGCTACTCACCTCATCAAATACTACTTCTAGCTTTTAGTTTCAAAGTTCAAGCTCGTGTTAGTTCTAGTTTCAAGTTGATGTAAGCATGTTCCCTACTTCAATAAAAAGTGCAGTTTATTCGATCAAACATAGTGTTACACTAACCCCAACAAGCTCGACTCTTAGTCAGTTTCGTTCTAACAAGCTCGATTCTTAATCAGCTTTGTTCAGTTAACAGGTCTGACTCTTAGTCGACTTCGTTCTAACAAACTCGACTCTTAGTCAGTTTGTTCTAATTAGCTCGATTCTTAATCAGCTTTGTTTAACAGGTCCGACTCTTAGTCGACTTCGTTCTAACAAATTCGACTCTTAGTCAGTTTGTTCTAATTAGCTCGATTCTTAATCAGCTTTGTTCATTCAACAAGTCCGATTCCTAATCGACTTCGCTCTAATTAGCTCGACCCTTGGTCAGCTTAAATAGTTTGAACAGATTAGATTTATAGTCAATCTCGTTCCAAAAGTTAAACAAGTCTGAGGTCGACCAAGGCATCATAGAGTCAGGACGACCTCAAACTTAAGATAACTCATTTACCCTACCACATCTAGCTCGACACTTACTTTAAAAAGCGTACAACATGCAATAAGGAGGGGTTGACTACGATTAAATATGAACAAGCCTCCCAAAAGCGGGCTAAGGCTTGGGAAAAGTAAACTTACAAAAGTATACTGCCTCCCAAAAAATAGGGCTAAGGCATCCAAGTGTTCAAGAAATCAAAAGAGCAACAAAAGTTTTGGGGCTTGTTCCATTACATAGAGTTAATCAAAAATCAAACAGCTTGATCGGAGATATTGCGGTCGTCGGTAGCAGCTCGCTCTTCATTCATGGGTTCGGTCTATTGAGGGGCTCGAGGGCTTACCCGACTCGAGAAGACACGATGGTCAAACTTCGCCCCTCCGCCTCCATCTCATCCACGATCCTCCATATCTGCTAGCTCTTGTAAGGCCACATCAAAAGTCACGGGGCCAACTATGGGAGCTACCCGAGGCTCACAATGCTCTTCTTGGTCTTCTTGAGCGATATGGGCTAGATCATCTTCATTGTAGGGCACCAATGAATGACCCCCTCTAGCCGCCGTGTCATGCGAGGGCGTAGGCCCATTGAGCAAGCTGGTCCAAGGAGACTCCAGAATCAGGGTCGACTAAAGCCCGACGGGCCATATGACGCTTACCCAACTCTAAGAAGCCCCTGGCTTTGGCAATAAAAGCATCGAAGTACTCATCCCCGTCCTTAAACTTTTCAACGGCGTCCTTAGCGGCGCGATAACGGCGGCACGAAGGTCTTCTTGCCATTTCGCCCGCTCAAGTCGACGTTCTTCCATCTTTGCCTTCAACTAGGAAGACATCCTTCTCTTTCAGAAGCTTGGAAGCTGTTGCCAACTCAATCTTGGTCTTCTCCAGCTCCTTCTTATTAGCTTCCTTCTCTGCCTCCACCTCCTTAAGCTTGGATTACTGCGGCCTCGAGGTCGGACGGGGCCTTGGTCTTTCTTGCCTCGTTGGCTTCGAATGAGTTGTCCAAGTCGTTGTACTTCTCCCTCCATTCCGCAAGCTCTTGGGCCTTTTTGGAATAATCTTTGAGGGCCTGCCTCTCCCTCTCAAGGGAGGCCCTCCAAGAGCTTTTAGCTTTGTTCGATCATGGTAAGATTACGCATATACGAAAAGTCGAGATAAGGATCGGCTCGGAGATCGATCTTACAAACTAAAAGGAACGAGCGACAAAGCAAAAAGGGAAATTGAAGAGTTACCTCGCAGTGTGCCATCCCAGATCGAGCTGAGAACTCCTCAGGGGTCATCCCCTTATTAGCAAAGTGGGCCAGGAGGTCGACGTCAATAGCCCTCCTAACCACGGCTGACCCGAGCTCATGTCGGGGTAGCGGCGACTCAAGCTGTTCACCCCGTCGGAGGAGGCACATCACTCAACCTGCTGATCTTATCCTCCAAAGACTCTAGACGAGTAGGAGAAGGAATTTGAGGAGGAAGGTGGCTAGAGGGAACGGACTTTCCTTTCTCCGTCCTTGACCTTTTCCTCGTGTTCAGGGATTGATCATTTTCCTCAACCATTTCATCATCCTCTTCAATATCAACAACCTCCAGGAGGGCTAGCATCAAGCTTGTTCCCACACCCCGGGGAAGTCCCTACATTAGCTTGACGGCAATTGGGTCGGAGCTCAGCGGGCCTATTGGATTTATTGGATTCATCACCCTCTTCAGTCGCATCCTTGGTATGACTGCTACTCAACAAGGGATCCTCAGATTCATCCACCTCCATGGGGATCATTCCAACATTGTCCTTTGACAGCAGGTCGGTCCTTCTCACGGCTTCCCTCTCTCTGTTAGCTCGAGCGTTGGCGGCACCATGAGCTTTCTTGGCTCTCTTCCTGTCTGACACTACCAATATACGGCCCATATTCGCCTCTTGCTCGGGGGTCAGAACTGCACAAAAAGTCAGGGTGACAAGTATGAGGTCGACGTATACGAGCTAGCTCATCTATATGCAAGTTAATCAATTAACGAGCTGAAAGTTGCATTCACAACTCAAAGTGCTTTCTGCATCTGAGCCATGAGTTAACCGGGGAAGGCAGAGTATTCTACATGCCACGTTCTACATACGAGCTATTGTTCTATGTACGAGCTAGTCATATACGAATCACAAAATTAAGCGCATAAGCATCACAATCAAATCAAACTATTCATACATACGAAGTTAAGGGATGGTGAACGAGTAAAGAAAGACAAAACAAAGATATCTTACCACCCGCATGCTCTCCATTCTCTTTGCAATAGTTGTCAGTTTTCTTACAACGCTGACACTTGTCCTCAAACTTGGCCAATGCGTGGGTAACCCAGTCGGGATAAATTGTGCCCTACCAACGGCTACCAAGGGTTGCACATCACCCTCTCCAGCCATCATCCCATCCTGGATAAAGTTATACTTAGTTGTAAGCAAACTCTCCCAACTAAAGGCGCCCTTGTCTGCTAGTCGACACAACTTCTTATACAATTCAAAGTGCCAGACAGGCTCCCAATAGTTCCTCTCATCTAAGGGCTCGAGAATCCTCGGTGGCAAAGGAAATTCCCACCCAAATCTACTCTCTACTACAACCACATGAGTATTCCGGCCACTATGTTTACTAGGAAGGTTTGTGAAAAGCTTACGCGAATTGGGCTTGGAGGGGGTGCGATGGTCTTCTCCTCTCCACTATACTTGATGAAGAAGAATTCCTTAAACACTCTCATGCAAGGTTCATATCCTAAAAACCTGCAAACCATAGCAAAACATACCAAAACCCTACGGGTGTTAGCTCACATTTGAAGGGGGTAGGGCATTGGCACACTCCGGGAATTCATTGATAAAAGGGTCGAGTGGCAACCTAAGGCCGGACCACAAATTGGCCATAGTAAAGGCTACCCTAGTTGCATCCTTGGCATCAAATTTGGCCCTATAATCCTGCTTAGTATAGATGGTCACCCTATAATCCTCCTTTTTACCTCCACAAAACCCATGGATCACACTTTGTACCTAGAGGGCAAGTTCTTCTTTCCGCCTTGATGGTCTGGGGAACGTAACCTCTTTCATTTTTCCCGAGCACAAGCTGAGATCATCGAAGGCATCCACAATTCGGGGCACAGAAGAGGTCGAAGCGACATTTCCTTCTTGAGTTGTCATATACGTACAAGAAGAAGGAGAAACGGGGAGTCGGTCCTAAGATCATACGCGATCAACCTACCTAAGGGCGACCTAAACTCCCTGGAAACCTATTATGTTCCTAAGGAAAGAGGGTTTGTGGACATCCTAACATAAAACAAAGTGATATGATCGAGCAATTCATGAAATAGATGGCGACAACATTTGAGTCGTCAATCACCACATTTTCAATTTCTCCTGCAGCTGGCAACCACTATTTCACTAAAGTTCAACTCCCACCTTTGGTCAAGATAGAGGCACGCTCGCTCAATGACATCTCTCTCCACCCACGTTTATGTGCTTACATACCACTACGATTAACGAGTGCAATACCGTACCAAGCTCTGGTTCGCTACTAAAGGTCTAGCCGTAGGCGGAATTAAACACAAAGCGAAATCAAAGCCTAAAGCAAATATACAAGGGAAATACCTTAATTGATTGCGAGAAAGGGAGCTCGTTCTTGAATAGGCGAGTTTAAATCTTCTTTGCAATTCCGTGATTATCGCCGGAGAAAGGAGAGTTTGGAAAGCGGTAAGAGTCGAATTTGAGAAGAAAGGCGAGTATTTCTATTTTCCTAAATTTGGAAGGGGAAAAGAAAATAGAAATTAATTTTCCAAAATTAAAAGCTAAAGCGGTTTTCGAGAAGGAGTTCCAAGCGTCGGAATTGCAATCGTTACTAAAATCGGCGCTCCTTAAATCTCCTCACAGTTCATCGCCAACGACCGAGGATGGTGCCGCGTCATCAAAGTCGACTATACCTCAGAGCGAGTATCAACTGCGAGTAAAATAGTTCTCGGCAAAGATCTTCTTAACTTCCAAGTCGGCGGAGTCAACTCGAAAGTTGGGGGCAGCTGAACATACCAAAAATGTCGAGTTGGGCCAAGCGAGTAAAGCCCAATCACGAGGCCGCTTTGGCGTCACATTTTCAATAGGGCTGGCCCAATCAGAACAGGCCCAAAGCCCATCTCAAGCATCGGTCGACTAAGCCCATGGTCCGACCTACCGAGGTCCCAGACCTAACTTAGTCCGACCTCATGATTCATACTACAATTCGGAGTACGAACCATGCTCTACAGAACGGTCAGGAGTCGACCATTCCACAAGTGGCGACCTCGACCTAAATTAGCAAATGACGACGACACTTGCCGGCTTATTTGGTTAAACAATTCTCATAACCACATCCCTACAAATCGGGGACCGTTATAGACAGCGTGCCCACGACCAAGTGCTTGCCGCTACAATCTCGGGGACATGTTGCCTCCCCAAAAATACATCACTTTTTCCTATAAATACTTCATCACTACCAAACGGTGAAAGGTAAGCGCCATTTTGTATTCTCGAATTCATTATTCAATACATTTTGAAGCTTTATTCAACGGTATTCTTACTCTCACGCCCGAGCGTCTTCGCCGGAGACACATCCGGCTAGTCGTGGAGTTACGATTTCGGAGTCGAGCTAGGTGATTAATCTTGCCACGTGGAGGATTATTGATAAGCGCAATTCTGCTGCATCATATATATATATATATATATATATATATATATATATATATATATATATATATATATATATATATATATATATATATATATATATATATATATATATATATATATATATATATATATATATATATATATATATAAATTGACCTAAGTGTGATGAATGTGTATGTCCGAAAATTTTCCCATTTTTATTTGAAAAAATCAACGACGGAGTCGCCACGCCATTTTTGTTTTAAGGGCCAAAACTTTGAAAAAGCCCGAGATCAGAGATTTAGGTTCGGAGGTCATGTTACACGCCGGGAAGGACGTTAGTGTGCACACAGAATGCCTCGTAAACGAGTCTTCCAAGCTGAAAATCATTTGTGTGTGTGTGTGTGTGTGTGTGTTTTGGCCAAAATAAGTTGAAAATCAGAAA